>JAEQBH010002708.1:0-398486 GCA_016808115.1 Tetrastigma voinierianum
AAATATAATTTTCCCAATAAAATTTACTCCTTACTAAAAATTATAGTTTCTTTATCTATATTTCCTAACAATATTGTTTCTTTCATGATTGTATTGTTTCCTTATTGACTTAGTGATATTATCATTAAAAGGTATATTTAAATTTATAATATTAATTTAGCTATTAAAGATATTGATTGTTTAATTATTATTTAAAATATAATAAATTTTATATAATAGTAAAATTACTATGAATTATATAATCTATAATGATGAGTGAATTTAAAGAAGTAATATATATATATATGGTATATATGTGTGTGTGTGTGTGTGTGTGTGTGAAAAAATAATTAAAATACATTAGTTAATTAGTATTATTAATTTTAACTATATATTCATTTTAGTACTAATTACTTTTAATATGTCCATCATGCTTAGGCTTAGGTGGTGAACACCAACGTTTGAAAAAGTAGGTATAGGAGGAGGCCTCGTTCAAGTCTTAGCTAAAGACAATTTACTTTAAGCATTACATTAAAGTGTTTAGGCTATACAAAAAAAAAAATAATATTACTTTCATTTTAAAATAATTTTTTAAAATTAAAGTGTATCTTAATTTTATCCCTAATCATTGTTAATTTCACTTAATTTTAGTTTTTACTATAATTGGATGTTTATTTTTACTTTATAATTCATCTTATAATTTTAATATTTTACTTAAGTTAGTCTAATTATAATCTTAATTTATATTAATTTCAACATTAATCTTAGTATAAACTTATATATATATATATATATATATATAAGGAAATATGTACAATAGATAAAGTTGTTTTAACATCTCCATTTTATTTTTAAATATTAAAAACATAAATTTATCCAAAACATATTTTCTAATTGATTTTATAAGATAAATTATACATGTAATATTCAAACAAAGATCATAATTAGGTCGCACTTAATGTTAATCTAAACTCAGTTTATCATGTTTAAGTGTTTGAATACTACTATTTGAAAATCGCCAGGTTTAGGTTTACTTTTATCAATCCGACAAACTTAGCCTGGCTTAAAGAAGAAGCTACGTAACCCTAATCAACTGCACCTAACCTAGCTTGCTTGAATTGAATTTTCTTCTATCTCGAATAAGTCGGCTACTAGCGTAGATTCTTTTGATTATTTTGATCTTTGAATGCTTATAAATTCCCTGGAAATGTTACTTATTAAACTGGTTTTTCAAATTTACACTTTTCAATTTTATTCTCCACACTAATTCTTTTATAATGCATATAGAGCTCTCAACTAGTTTTTTAACTCAACCTCACCTTAAACCTAATCAACTCATAAACCCAACTAAAGAGGTAAATCATTTCAAGCTCAACTCGAGCTTAACCTAAGTTTCATATAATTTCAACTCTCGGGAGTTGAATTAAGATTTCATCTGGGTTGGGTCATATTCGTTCATATATTCTCTATGCTTGGGTTGACTCCTCAACCCAACTTTAAAACCTCTGAGTCATGTTTCAACCATAATAAAATCTTTAAACTTCAAATAAAATATTTTATATAAATTTTTCAATGTGATAAAATAATTTTTATTTATATGTATTTTAATTTTTAAAAATTTAAGATAGATTTTCTAATTTGCAATTACTTCTTTTTACTATAGTACTAATTATATATATATATATATATATATATATATATATATATATAAGGGTATATATATATATAGTCATTAGATTTGGAAAAAGTAACCCAAAATTAAATAGAGATAAATAATAGAGAAATTTTCCATTAAAAGTAAAAACTGAGCTGACAAAAATCACTAGATCTCACCTTAAATCCTTGAACGCCCACTAAGTTAGAGATGAAGACCAATTAATCTAATTTATTAAGTATGAGAGATTTATTTTTTATGGCATATTTAATTCTCAATTTAATTTAAAAGATGAGAGACTTAAGACCAAAAGAGAATGAGAATATATACTGGGTGGAGGGCTAAACACGCTGGCTTTACACTTAAGAGTAGAGATTTAAAGTGGACCAAACTTATCTTAGATGCTCAACAGGAGCAAATCACGCTTGGGAGAGTAAGAGAGGGAGAAAAGGGAGAGGTTTAAATTGAAAGAAGGAATGATTTTGGTGACGGTTTCATTTCTTCCTCCTAAGGATCAAGCAACCTACAAGAGGAGCTAAGAGATAAGGTAAGAAAAATCAAACCCTAACTTCCTCTCTTTACGATTCCTCGATTGGGGAAAAGCCCTAACTTAAGAAAAGTGGGTTCTCATTGATCTAAGCCACTTTGAGTTGCCAGAATTGACAGGATTTTTTATATGGGATGAATTGAGAAGGATTGTGGAAGAAAATGGGGTGAAAATGCCAAAATCCCTTATTTTCGGTTAAAACCCGTGAATGGTATCAACATAGTGAGTGGTACCCGTACCATGATGCAAGGCAAGTGGTACCCTGGCATCACCTCAAACCGGTAATCGGTACCCACTCAGCAATGAGGATTGGTACCGGTACCAATAAAGTGGTACGGTACCACTGCCTACCGTACCATGTTTTTACATATTTTGCATCGTTACTTTGTATCGATACCGGTTGTTTATATCCTAAGAAACTATTAACGGGGGTTCAACAGAATGAGACTATGAAAATCAACTGATCACTTCACGCCTCATGATATCTGTTTAGTATGATTATTTGTTTAACCACTAAGAGAAGAATTTATTTGATTAGGTGCAGTAAAGACTTAATAACCGACTAGGTGACCTGCATCAAAGAGAAAAGGAATCGATAATTGGTTTGTTCTTCTATTTGTTTCTATTTGTCTTGTTCTCTTGACTCAATTCTCATTTCAAATACATTATTCGTGAAATATATAAGTGTATACATTTGATTTGAATTTATTAGCATTCGAAATGCTATTGGACAAAGACCGCATGTTCACGTATTCGGAACTATAAGTGAAGTTACCGCCAGACTAAATTGATTTGTTACGATTGAATGATCAAACATGTATCGGATTCACCAACTAATTGGCCATGAAGGTAACCAGATTTGCTCAATGTGAAATCACATCATACCTAGACGACACAGACAGATTCTACCAACTCCAACTGGTTTAATCGCCAACTTCTATAAATATAATATGGTGATCAGAATATCGAACGTGAGATCACATTGCTAATGACGACAACAGACAGATTCACCAACTCGAACTTGTCGTGGAATGTCACAACTTCTCTATAGTCATATGTGAGATTGCAATACAGTCGTGAGATCACATTGCATGAATGACAAACAGACAGATTCACCAACCCGACCGGCTGTGAATGTCGACTCTATAGTCATACGTGGAACTCCAACCTAAACGCAGAAAATGTATTTTTGCTTCGCCTTCATGCTTCCGGCTCTTATCTCCTCCTCGTTTAGATCTGCAGCTCCTCTTCATGTAGCCTATTTTGCCTTAATGATAACACTCCTTATTTTCCCTCTAGACTCGATATGCTCTTAACTTGTTACGCCTAAATTCATTCCTTCCTCGTTTTTTCTTCTAATTCCATGTTCTTCGTGATAAGGGCATGTGTGTCATTGCCCACAAAGTCCTTCCTTCGAATTTCTTCATTTAATAGGCTATTTCTGACCATAGCCAATGTGACTTTTCCTTATGGGGCTGAATTTCCCAGAGATACCACCAAAGTGTTCCAACTATCTGGTAATGAGCCAAGTAGCAAGCATGCTCGGGTCTCATCATCAAGAGAGAGACTGGGTAAATCGATAATTGTGCAATCATTCATTCTGAAATATCTCGATGCTCAACAATTCGACTGCCTCCCCGAGCTTCAAATTCACGTTCCGCATGAAGAAAATCTTTGCTTGTGCGTTCCTTGTCTCGTACATGTTTTCCAAGTTCTTCCAAAGAGTGTGGGGATTCATTCTTTGGCAACATGGTCAGAGACCGATGTCTACCCACCGTGAATGGCACCCAATGTTTCTTCTTCACCTTTCCAATCAGCTTGATATGTCCTCGACTTGGCATTATCTCCTCAATAGAATCATATAAATCTTTACAATCGAGGAGATCCTCCATCATGGACTTCCATAATGAATAATGAGCCACACAATAATTTAATCACGGGACTCAAATAAATTTCACCATGATTCCACCCAAACTCAAACCACGCCCGATACCGCTTGTTGGGATTTTGAGACATGGAATATTACAATATAATATTTGGTGGCTTTTCCAACCACTATAATGTTAAGAATTAGGAGGCAAGGCCAATCCATAGATAAACAACAATCAAGAATGCCAAACCTTCAAGTAAATTAACAACACCGGGTGGATATAATCCACGGAAATGTAACAAGCAATTTGGGAGGTTAAGCCAATCCACATAATAAAAGAAACGGATGGGTGGCTATTCCAACCTTTGGGAAATGAAAATGTAAGCCAATCTACAGAGAATAAGAAGGAAAGACAATAATGACATATGATATAACGTGGTAAAACCCTTAGAATGAGGGAAACCTCCACGGGGCAAATCCGAGAAAATAATCCACTATGAGATGAAACTGGTACAAGATGTCACACACCCAGGATATGCTCAATCCTCTCAGCTTTATCTCAAGACTCTCCGTGAAGTAATTATGTTTCTTACACTCTTCCCAAGCAGGATAACCTTGACTGTTTCACACCTATCCTTTCAACTCTCTGTGATTGAAAGAATAATCCCTGGAACCCTTTCTAATCTCCTAGAATTTTTGTTTGATTATGTTCCTCGAAGCCTATTTATAGGCAAGGGTTTGATTCTTGGATAGACTTCATTGGTTGAAATGGAAACCAATTTCATTGGCCGCAACAACGGCTAATTCTCATCCATAAAACATGAGTTAGTCGACGTAGCGTCGAGGTGGAGAATTCTTCTCCTCATCCAACTGTAGCAACATTTATGGGGCTGGACCCCACATTTTCTTTTTTTTTTTTTTTTTTTTTCTATTTTATTGTTGGGGCTATTGCGCTATGTACAAAGGAAGGTGATAGACGCATATTTGGTAAGTTTCATGGATGGTGTCCAAAGCTGCAGAGAGGAAGTTTTCAAGTGGAGACTTTATGTGGGGATGAGAGTGGTGGGTTAGTGGAGATTAATTTTGTCCTCGTGTGAGAAGAAGATCCTTGATTCTTTTATTTATAGTTTTAATGGTTTTTTTTTTTTTTGTTGGAGGTGCTTGGTTAATGTGCTAAATATTCATATTGATTCATTCTCCCTACATTGTGAATTTGGGTGAGGGAAGTTTATGTGAGTGGAGATTTGTGTGGAGATTTGTATTTCTTTATTATTGTTATTCTTTGTTATCCAGATTTATTAATAATTGTCTGTTTTAATTCTTTCTCATGTCACATTTAATTTTTAATGATGGTGGATGATTTAATGGTAGTGGCTTGAATGTGAAGATTGATAGAAAGAGAGTTAGTATTAATTTCATTAAATATGATAAACATAAGTAGAATATTGAATATAGTAAATTACATTCACTAATCCACATGATCGGTAGTGAAGTACTTCACACGTATATAGGACCATCCTAGGCCCACTGGCTTTATAATTCCTTATAGTGCATATATCTTTTGTATATATCTTCATCAAGGAGTTGACTTTACTCCCTCCTTGCATGCACCATGAGGTCGTGGCATACTGTGGCATACACTTCCATATGCAGTGGCTATAATATACGCAACAATAATTATAAGAATTACTTATAATTAGATGAAGCCAAAAATAAAATAAAATAAAATAAGCAAATGTGAGAGCATTATAATAAAGAACAATTACTATTCCACCTTTATCGAGTTGGTCTAAATAATGAACGAAAAATTTCGTAATCAATTATCATTTAATAAAAAAAATTGACATGTTAACTTGATTCCTTTCTCAAGTTGGTCAAAATAATACAAGCCATGGTAGAGCGCGCGAAAGCTCGCATGGCGGGCATGAATTGATGATCCAACGTTTGAGAAAGAAAGAGAGAGATCTAATAATCCCTTTTACATTTTTTTTTCTTGCTTTATAGATTATCATTTATTTTGTTTGGGTCCGCAAAGAACACTTCACAACGACACGTGCTAATTAGAAGTAAGAATACAAAGGAAAAATATGTATAAATCTAATTAGTAGCTTACCTACTCAAAGCGCTAGCTAGCTAACTAACATCAATTATGAACTCTAACGAAACTTTTTTTTTTTTAACTTTATGGGTTTAAAGCTGGGAAGGCATCAGAACGCTTACAACCGGGAGAAGGGTTCAGAGGTCTGTAGTAGCGACTCCAAGGAAGGGGTGATGATGGAGGCCCCAGGAATGAAGAATTCTGAATGCATCAGCTAGCGCAGACATTCACAGTAGCCTGAGAAGAATCGCCGGCTGCATCATGAAATATCATCTCACAGTAGCCTGAGACTCCGATTTCATGGATGGAATGGCCATGGCCATCACAAGGAGCAGAACCCAAAGGATCAGGAAAGCCTTGGGAACCATGCTTGCTTCCAACCTTCTTTCCTTCCCTGCTTCTTACAATAAATAAATTGGAATTGATATATTTGCTCGCAATAGATATATAATTAAAAAGAATCCATTTGTAAATTGTGGGAAAGGAGCAAACAGCACTAACAGCACTAGCAGCATCCTAGTGGGTAGATTAATGAGAACTAAGTTGACTTATAATCAGAGATTAATGATACAATAAAGCCAAAAAATGGAAATGGATTGGTATACAGGAAAATAATGGAAATGGTTCTTCAAAAAGAATAATCATGGAATGGATAAGAGAGCAAATAAATTTGCAGAACGAGGAGATGAAAAAGGTGAGAGTTGCATAATTATAGAAGCCGTTAAAAGATTCAAACTGTATCTTACCTGCCAGCTTTACACATTGAATTATGAAAATCTAACCAAGAATGGGCTTTTAGAGACATAGCAGAGCACAAAATTTTCATTTATTCAACTAGTTGTCATAATTCAAATTGCCTCCATTGCATCCCTAAATATAATGCTGGTGGAGATTATTTTCTTGACATGTTTTTTGGGACACAATTTCAAATTAAATGTCTTTAAAGTCTACGTGCTCCAAACGATCATTAATTAATAAAGGAAAGAGGCAACACAACTTCTTAAAATATGCAAAAGAACAGGTGTGATCTATTGTCACAAATTTAACATACTATTAACTGCAAATAAAAAAACTATAGTTATTCTTCTTGATAAATTCTCTTCAAATTTATTTATTAAAGAAAATGCATGGGTAGAACTATAATAAGACAAATCCTTTTGAAAAGGTGTTCTTTGTTATACGGCGTTGTTTTCATTAATTTAACTAGATAAGGATATCTTTCCTTCAAAAAAAAAAAAAAAACTAGAAAATGATATCTTTCAAACTTTGAAATTTGAATAAATAATTAAATATATGACAGAGACACCTTCTGAAATTCTGAACAATTATACATATTTCAGATAGTATTTGATTCGCTTTTTCTATCGAAACCGGGCCGAGCTGATGGAGTCAGCTGGGCCGGTCCGTCGCTTGTACAATACGAACCCGCATACATAAAGGTGGTCCGACGGAGGTGCTACCACTCCGACTACGTTTCACCTCTTTCAGATGTGGAAAGAGATCAACTATTAATGGTTTCCCAATGTGACGCACTCTTTCTTCGAAGGTGGCGGAATTGCTTGGTATTTATCGTGGGTGATCCCGATGACTTTCCTTGTCAGACGGCGATACGGTGTCTTCCCAATTGGTTAAGGAATCTCCTTTTCCTTATCGCTAACTCGACATAGCGATAATTAGGAACTATAATCGTGGGGATCCTCTTCCTTAATGAGTAGATATCTGATCATGGAGATTGAGTGCTTTCTTCACGCCACAACCGCGACAGAGCATTATCCTCGTCACCGTCTGCCCACTGGGCTTAGTTTTCAAATTTCGCCGCTTTCGAGTAATCAAAAAGGCTATCATGGGCTGGGTCCCCACGTGAGGTTCACGCTATTCACGAGACGCCAACACGCTTTAAGCTTTACTCGATTGCTGCTTCTCGTCTCTACCGTCCCGCCTATGCAAACTATTTTTGTGCACTATCAGTATTTTTTTTTCAATAACTAATTTTATAGGTCAAATCAAGGTTTTCGAGTAGACTTAGGTTTTCTTTGCTTAATTTTTTCATATCCTGAACCCAAGAAAGATACCCTATTTATAAAAATAATCCTAATTCAATTTGATCTTAAAAATTTTAATTTACCTAATTATAAGCGCATAATATTACAACCATCAAAAGTTTTAACTCTATATATGGATAAATAAATAATATGAATCTAATTCAATTAAAAGTATTCATTGTCTAATCATGTTAAAAGTATTTAGTCAAATTTGATGTGCAGGTGGTCCTTTCATTGGTCCTTTTTCTAGGAGAAAAATTGCTATGGACATTAACGTTATCTGAAATTTTTGCAAAAAAAAAAAAATCTTGTAAAGATGCAAAAACTCCCTTACCAAACTGGGGATAGGGTGGCATTAACAATAACAATAACAATAATAATAATAATAATAATAATAATAATAATAATAATATTATTATTATTATTATTATTATTAATAGTATTAATAATAATAATATTAATAGTAAAAAATTACATTTCCTCATCACAACACTGTAAGTATTTGGATGACAGTAATCTATATATAATATCAGACAAGAAATGTAGGGAGTGATTTTCATATTGCAAACGAAGCAAATTGATCAGGAATATTGCTACGGAGGCCTTGGGCTGAAATGAGATGTGGACAAGCAGCATCCTGAATCACCTTTTGGAGGATTTCGATTCACTCCTCCATATCCTTTGAGCTAATCAAAATAAGAACCATAGCCACACGAAAATTAAATATGCTAATAATGTTAATCTTTTATCGGATAGCATCAATAAACTTACCTCTCAGATAATTATGTCTCAGAACGCCCGGTCCCAGTGCCAGACAAAGATGCAACCATAGGTTGTATATGTGCACCAAGTATTTCCTTAATTAATTGAAACAATATAAGAAGATTTTCGAAAGTTGTTCAAAGATTTAAATCCAGATTGCTTTCAAAGAATCGCGACACTTTGTGCACTATGAGCTGGAGATAAAATACAAATTATGAAATTTCAAAAATAATAATAATAATAAATTACCAAAATGGTTTAGTGGAAACTTAGAAAATTTCAGATTCAGATGATCGAAACTGGGATTATCTGCAAATCTGCCTCACAAATCTAGCCGACCTAAAAGTTTCATCGAATTCGAGACAAATTTAATATTTCCACGACCTCTCGCGATAAGTTAACAAAGGATTTTATGGACAAGATTTTTACGAAAATCTCCGCTCGTGAATCAATGTAATTAAGTTCAAGTTAAAATAAATCAATTTAAAAGAATAAAATTTTAAACTAGACCCGAACGAAATAATATAACCATGATCTAAATAATAATAATAATAATAATAATAATAATAATAATAAATTGAAAAGATGATGGAGCAAACGGTTCGCAAAAATAAATAAATAAAACAAATAAAAATAAAACAAATAAAGAAAGAAAGAAAAAAAAGAAGATAAAATCAAAAAGTGAAAAGGAGGAACAAAGAGAAGACGTAACAGAAGGTGAGTGAGGTGAGAGATTTTTATTTTTTATTTTTCTTCTCTTCGCTTCTCTCTCAAATTTACTTAAATCGATCATGATTACAAGAGAAAGAAAGTTTCGACTACGTGATTTATGCTACTGCCACTGCAAGACCAATATCTTAAATAAGCCAATACACTTTTAAGAGCAGAGAATTTTCCTATTCATAATATTTTGTTTCCAAAGCATGAATTGCCAGAATTTTCTGCACGCAGAGGTCAGGTAAATTTCAGTCCCAAAATTTTTGACTGATTTTAGAATTTGCACTTTTGGACTCTTTCGAACAAATCCTAAGTCAATTTCTGACTGCTTCGACAGCTCGGGCTGAAATTTCAAGATTTTATCTCGCATTTACGTAATTTCATAAATGTTTCGTTTAATTTATAAAAAGCTCCCTTGAGTCTAGAATCGCCATACTCATGAACTGCGATTCAAAACTTCCACATATTTTCCGAAAAATTTAATCAGAGCACCAAGTGTGCAATTGCTCGACCAGGCCGACAGGCGCGGCCTAATACATCGACGCGTAGGGTAACAGCGATGGAGAAATTTCAAGTCATGCTCGATTATTGTAAACCGGAAAAGGAAATGTTTAAACCTATTTTTCAATACTAAGTATTATTTATAAATCGTTTACACTCCAGATGTCACTGCTTTTAAAGATAAACCATATTTCAAGCAAGCAATGGTTTTAAAGTATTAAACCATATTTCAAGTAAGTAATGGTTTGATTTTAAACCATATTAGAAAGCAAGCAAGCAATGGCTTGGATTTGTAAAACCATACAAAGAGCAAGTGGGAAAAGTGTACGAGCAAAACAGACCTTAAGAAATCCCTAGTTTTAAGCAATCATACCAGTCAGAGGTATTCCGTACGTGGACGGTGAAGTTAGGACATCATTTCATTCATTTTAGATTTGCCCTACGACAAACTTACCATGCACTCACATACAAAGCACCGCATCGCACCTAAGATAGCAAGAAGGCTGCTATTATATGGCGATGCAGACCAAGGGGTCTTTCCACCATTTAATTCGAAAGGTGATGTGGGTCAAGGTCTTCCACTCCAGGTGATGTGGACCCAAGTCCTTCCACCCAAGACTTTAAAGCCCGTGCTCCCGTGTTTACCAGTGTACAACAAGTAAGAAAGGCCTCCATACATCTTGATTTATAAGCATTTTTCATATAATTTGAAATCAACCATCGGTAAACAAGGAATATTGGCACCAAGCCTGTGCCCCCGTGTTTATGGAAAGTTTTATAAACTTTTAAAGCAAGCAGTCGAAGCCCAGGCTCCCGCGTTTATGAAAGGTTTTATAAACTTTTAAAGCAAGCAAGAAAGAAGTTATGAAAAGTTTTAGAAACTTTTAAAGTAAGCGGTCGAAGCCCAGGCTCCTGCGTTTATGAAAAGTTTTTAGAAACTTTGAAAGCAAAGCAAGCAAGCATACTATGAAAAGTTTTTATGAAACTTTTAAAGCAAAGCAAGCAAGTTTTTTTTAAAGGAAAGCAAGCAAGCAGTTTTTGAAAAGTTATAGAAACTTTTAAAGCAAAGCAAGCAAGCAGTTTCTGAAATGTTTTAGAAACTTTTATACCAAAGCAAGCAAGGTTTCTGGAAAATGTCTTGTAAAATATAGTTTTACAGTTTTGAGATATTTTCAGAAAAAGCAAGCATTTTATAAAGCACACTCATCGAGCCTGCTTAGGCTCATTATTTTCCTCGTTTTAAACTATTTTCCAGGTACAGGCACACCGGACGCTGGAGCATATTAGGATTCTCCTGACTTTTAGTATAGTGCTGTATTAAATAACTTGTGTAATTAGGAAATACTTTGAATTTGTATAGTTTAGCATATGTATGTACATAGTTTTGTTTTGTGAAAATGTGATAAGTCTGAGGCTCTTTGGATGAGTGTATTGGTTGCCATATTTTGAAAAGTGTTAACTGTATATACAGGTTTTGGGATATGTCCTGTATGCAGCTGTTATGCTGCCAAAATTTTATAAAATCACAAGTTTAGAAAAAAAAAAAATTTATACGGGTTTTCGACAAACAACGGCTTCATTTCGTAGAAGTTACTGCAGTCGTTTGGAAGTAGCAGTGGGGTTTGTGGGATTAAGCCACTTTACCGCTAGTAAGAGATGGGGTGTGACATGCCTTGCCAATAAGGATGTCAATGGGCTGGGGCTTTTTAGGTTCCTATGTTACTTCGTTTTTTAATGGGATGGGTTTTGGTAAAGCTGCTTGGGTATGGATGGAGTGCAGGCTTGGATTTTCAAACCGACTTCGGGTTCAAGGTGGAATTCGGGTTGATGTATGTATAAGAACCACGCCCGCCAGGTAACACTTTTACAAAGTTAGCCTTAGTATTATTTAAACATCACGTTTTGGAAAACTCCTATCTTGCCGGTGCTTGCCGCCACCTCCCTCCCTCGTCACCTAACTCCTCATCTTCTTACTTTCGATTTCTTCTTACCCTAGAGCAAAGCTAGTTCTTCTCTTTTCATCTTCTCCTTTTTCTTTTTCCAAGTTTTGCCGATAATGGAGATTGCGGCAAAGTTGACTTCGGGATCCATAGTATTTCCAGAACCTCAAGACTGAGATAGTGGTAGACACCCACCGCCCATGGATTTCCTGACTGCTCCGCCCTTTGATGTAAAGACCCACTTGTTTCTTCTCCCACTCTCCTCTTTTACTTTCTCTCAATTCGATCCCTGTGATTGTTTGACGCCCTAGATTTTCATTAGAGTTAAAATAGAAATAAAATAATTTCATTAATTGAATTAATTGTCAAGGGTATAAGGATAATTAAGTTCATAGGGGAACCCTATGTATAAAAAGAAAAAGAAAAGAGAGATTATTATTTATAAAAAAATTCTTTTCTTTGGGTACGTTCTTCCGATTTCTAAACTTCAAGAACTTGAGAAGTCATACCTAGGATTTGAATCATGGATTATGAGAGGTAAGATTTTCTAAATCTAATTAAAGAAAATAGGAAAAAAATATATTATTTCATTTCTTCCCTAAGAGTTACTTTTGACTCGAAGGGTGTGCGAAAATCTGTCTGGCTGAATCTGGGGTCCGAAGAATTAATTCGAAAGGTAAGATCTTTCCTATTTATTTTCTAGATTTTTGGTTGTAGGTGTTTGATTTTCTTTGGGGTTTTGATCAACCACACAGAAAAGTCATAATTATATTAAGTTTTATTCCAAAAAAGTGGTAAAATAACATCAAAATTAAGATTCTTGGGGTGAAAAGGACAAAAGTTTTAGAAAAAAAAAAAAAAAAAAAAAAAAAAGTTTTGAGATTTGTGTAGAAAGATTATGACCTTTGAAGAAAAAAAAATCGAATAATTGGGTCAGATAAATCTCATGAAAAAGTGAAGTAAATAAATGAAAGGAAGTCTTTAAAGGTAAAGCCATGTTTGGATGAAAGAAAAGGAGAATTGTTGAGATTGTGAGTGTGTATGTGTTTTTTAGGTGTAATTTAAAAAGTTAAAAATGTTGGATATTGAGTCTTGAAATAAAAAAATAAAATAAAAAATAAAAAGAAAGAAAGAGTAGGGGATCACTAGCTTTAAGTTTGAGAAATTTAAAAAGAAAAAAAAAGTAGAGGACCACATTTGAAAATAATAATAATAATAATAATTCCATTAGGAAATTTAATTCAGTAAAGATATAAGTCAAATAAATTGTGAAATAAGACTTGAAAAGGAATTTGAGTTCAATAAAAATTTGAAAACTAGAAAATTTAAATTATTGTCATTAGAAAATTTAAAATACCCGTAAGGATAATAATAACTATATAGGATAAAATATTGAGAATGGATTTTTGGAAAGAATACAACTTTTTATAAAAATTTATAAATTTTGGACTTTACTATTATGAAATTGATTAGAAAGTTAGAGAGTAATAATAATAATGATAATAATATTAATATTAGAATATTAATAATTGGAAAGTTTTAAGTTCCTAAACCTATAACCTTTATGTAGGTAAATATTAATGATATTTCTTTCTTATTATATGAGGATGAATATTTTCCTTTGAGAAATGTTGGATTTGCTACTTCAAGGTTTTCAGTACTTCTTTGAGGTAAGGGATTATAATACAACTTTTAAAAAATTATTATTTTTATATATATATGTAAAGTGTAAGGGATATTAATGCGAGATTTTCAAAAGAAATTGTTTGTTTTTACGTCATTTTGATGATGAAAATTTTAAAAGCGAATTATATATATAATCTGGTTTTATGAAAAGTTTTAATTTTTTATTTATTTGATTATTCATGGATCAAACGGTGGTTTTACAATATGATAATCTTTCGAGATTTGTTTTAGTTATGAAAATGTGGAATATGATGTTTTGTGATTTGAATTTTTTGAATGAAATATTTGGTATGGTTAGTTCGTGATCCATGAGATAATAGTTGACATAGTTCGGCATGTCCGGCCAGAGGAATAATAGTTGACATGATTCATTACATCAGCGGGAATAGTAGTTGACGCACCGACCTTGTGGCTGCGAATAATAATTGGCTGGCACTACATTCGCCCGGTGGTGAATGTAATTGATTTGAGCGGCCTCTGGGGTTTCGATTAAAGGTTATTAGTACTAGTAGTGTTTGGTTCCATCCACCTTAAAAGGAACAATTTGCGGTTAGCCACCCATTTGAAAGTCCCACATGGTGTACCATTTGATATTTTGATATTGAAGAAAAATATATTTGAAATATATTGATTTTGGAGCACTGATATGAAAGATGTTTGAATCGAAATTTGATATAAAATTGTTTGGATCACATTTAATATAAAAATGGTTGAGAATATTTTGAAGAAATTTTTTTAAATTTTCCAACTTATTTTTGAATAGAAAGTTTGGTGAATAACATCTACTATTTGTTTTGTGATTGAAACATTTTGATCCATGAAATTGTTTTAGTATTTCTTACTGGGATGTGAGCTCATCCCATTCGTTAAATTTTCAGGTACCCTAAGTTCGGGTGAGGAGTGTTGATTAGGATGAGATTTGTCATCTTTAGGATTTGATTTTGAAAGTCGTTATGAACTTTGTTTAGTTAATGAGGTTATGCTCATTCGGATTGTGTTAATTGGATACTTCAATATTTAGATTGAAGAAAATTTTTGTTAATGCAATCTTTGGAATTGAGAATTGATGAATTTAGAAGGTTGTGTTTGAACATGAATTTAGTACTGATACCATATCTATTACAAAAGAAAAATTGTGTCTTCGTGACCTCGAGCCTTTCGAGTTTGAGGTGGGAAATGATAGCAGTCATCATGCTCATGGATCCTAGGTTTGGAGCGTTGACATTAGTTAATTAGGGATTTCGATAATTCTCGAAATCACCGCCCTTGGTCCATACTCCGTGGTTAGCTTCTAGGGTTACTTTCACCAGATCGGAGCTCTTATATTCTCCTGTTTTGCAGCAGGAGGATGAGATGAGATATTCTGTCCTTACTACTAATCGACTTCTCTTGACGCCCTCAAGCCCATGGAAGGTACTGCTCCTTTATTCTTTCTTTTTCTTCGTTTTTTTTTTTTTTTGTGCTTCTTGTTTGTTTCCTATGAAAATGAAAGCAAGCGAAATCTAAGAAAAAGGGAGGATATGCTACAAGTTCTTCCACTCCAATCGAACCCAAAAGTAAGTCTCTGAAAATCCAACCCAACGTAGTAGAATTTTGGCGACTCCTATATTTTCTTTGTTAAAAGGTGCGGGACATATGGTGATTTCTAATGGAAGAGTGTTTGTAAAGACAGATGGGCATGGGATAAGTAGAAAGTTTTTTCACAAAAATTGGGCAAAAGACAAATTTTCGAAGCACCACAAATGCGATCTTCTCCTGAACATTGGTAAATATAGGGCAGAAAGCATTTGTTTTATATCAGGTTCCCCTTGTGAATTGGGGTTTTTGTGCAACTTAGTTGGGGTTTCTATGCAACTTTTAGTTGAGGTTTATGTGCTATGTTTCTGTAGAAAGTGCCTTAATGGAAAGGAAAGAAAGAAAATTTTAAATTTGTTGGTGTTTCTTCTCCTTGTAAATTCAGAGCTTTGATTGGTAGAATGATTGTTGATGGTTCTTGAATGAGTAGAGAAGTTAAAGAGTAGATTCCTATCGTTTTTTACAGGATATACCTATGCCCATTCTTCAAGTATCATACTAAAGTTCACATGAGTGTTGAAAATGGGTGTGTATGATGAGCAGAAATTTGGCATTTTACAATTTTTTATAGACAAGGGCGGTGGGATCGGATCGGGATTCTAAGAATTTTTATGTTCTGGGTATGGGATTGAGGGTTCCTCCTCGTTCGGGTATGGTAAATCATAACAAATGTTGGGACGTGA
The DNA here is from genome assembly GCA_016808115.1 of Tetrastigma voinierianum. Taxonomy (NCBI): domain Eukaryota; kingdom Viridiplantae; phylum Streptophyta; class Magnoliopsida; order Vitales; family Vitaceae; genus Tetrastigma; species Tetrastigma voinierianum. Next base: position 16,055 of record JAEQBH010002708.1, read on the forward strand.
ATGGATGGGGGTGACCCGGCTCTCCGAACCCGCCCGTTGCTAGCCCTAGTTGCCAACAACCATCTCCTTGGGCTTTAATCACCTTGTCGCTAATAAGAATAAGAGAAAGACCAACCTGAAGCTAGCCCTTATTCATTGCAACCTTGGAGGAGCCTAGTTCTCTCAAAATGACCCTGGCAATTCCTTAATTGAATTTACTTAGTAGCTACCCAGAAATTTCCAATTTTCTTTTATTACTCAATTTTTCCACAAAAGAAAGAGGAAAGAAAAAGTCATGAACACGTTTCTTGGGAGACATTATTAGAAATCCACCATTGAGAAGAGCAATCAAATTGAAGAAAAGGCTATGCAACTTCTTAGAATATGCAAAAAGCGATAAGCTTTCGCTTGACATGGGGTTAATGAAGATGATATAATATCAATTTTAAAGGGCAATTATGCTTGAGCATCATATGGAGCCTATTATTTCATAAAGAGCCTATCAAACCATCCAAATTCAATCCAAGAACATATGTTTTGATGAAACAAAATATCCTCCTTATTCATAAACCCCAACCCTCTTTTCCTAGCCACACAAGCCATGAGTCACCCTATATAATGTGTATTTTTTTTTTTTTGCATTCTCATATAAATCATTTTCATTTTCTATTTTAAAATAAATTAAATTCTTTATGTTTTTAATATTTTTCCTTATTTATATTTTCTTTTATTAGATTATTGTTTTTATATTTACTTTTAATATATAAATACATTTATCGGCAATAATAAATAATTTAATTAATATATTTTAAATATATATATATATATATATATATATATATATATATATATATTCCTATTTATAACTATTTTTATTTGTAACATTTTATTACCATTGGCTATAATCTCATTTTTTTATACTTTAATATTATAAAATTTTTGTAAACCTTTTTTTTTTGAAAAGAATAAATTTTTCTAAAATTTTTGAAAATAAAAATAAAAATACTATCCACATATTAATTATTTTTTCAAATAAAGATAAAAAATAAATAATATAAAAATATTAACTATTTAACAAAAAATTATTCATAATCATTTTAATATTTAATTTTAAAATTAATGTTTAAAATTGAATAAAAATTAAAAGTAAATAGTGATATATTTTCTATTAACCTTTTTAAGAATAATTAGGTTTATTAAAATTTAAAAAATATAAAAATAAAATTACACATAAAATTATAAATATTATAAATAAAAAGTTCTATGAATAGGAAATAACATAACATCAAGCATTATTTATAAGGAATGTTCTTCTTCATCCTTGAGTTAAGGAAATAATCATTTGAGTTTTTAAAAATTAAGTAAAATCTGCTACTATAAAAAAAAAATCAATTGAAACTCTTGAAAAATGATAGTTTGTACACCCTTGTACATTTGTTCATATACTCCAGGCCAATTAGTATAAATACATTGTACATTATAACAAATCTCATAGGTTTCAAGTACATTGTTTGAGCATATGCATGTTTTCATTATATTATCGTTTCACAAAAAGAAAAATGAACAAAATCTAATTTTATAAATTATTATTGAATTAGTTTATAAAATGTATATGTATGGGGTTAAAAAAAATGCATAAGATGACTGTGACATCAAACAATATTTATAAGGGATGTCCTACATCCTTAGCTTACGGAAATAACCATTTTTATTTTTAAAAATCAATTGAAATTCTTGAAGAAGAGTAAATTTGTACACCTCTTGTACACTTGTACAATCAGTATAAATACTTTGTACATTGTAACAAATTTCTAGGGTCTCGACATATCAGGATGTGAGTAAAAAACATTCTTTTGCATTTCTATAATTAAAAAAGGAAAATGAATAAAAATCTATTTTTTCATAAATTATAATTAAAGTAGTTTATAAAATTAATATGTATAAAATTAAGAAAATGCATAGGATAAATGTGAGATCAAGCAAAATTTATAAGGATGTCCTCCATCATTCAATGAAGGAAATAATCATTTAAGTTTTTAAAAATCAATTGAAATCCTTAAAAGAAGAGTAGGCTTGTACATCGTTTGTACATTTAGTTCATATGTCTTGTACAGTTAGTGGACATACGTTGTGCAATGTACCAAATCCCGTAGGGCTCATAAATGTGAGCATATGCACGTGTTTTATCACATGACTGTAAAAAATGAAATAATGAACTTAAAACAATTTTCTACACATTATATGTGTGTATTTCTATTATCATTGGTTTAACATACATTTATATTTTTGTTTATTCTAATTTTACTTTGTAATTTGCTTAGTATTATAAAAATTTGAGTGCAAAAGAGTAAAAAAGATACTTCAATGTGAACATTATAAATATTCTAAATAAAATTGTTATTATAAATAGGGAAACAAAATACAATATTTTATATAATTAATACATTTTATATTATCATTATCATTTTTACTGATAATATGTTTGTATTTATTACAAGCATTAACACAAAATAAAAATATAATTGAATAGTAAAATTGAATAAATTGCAAATTTTAAAATAAAAGCATTAAGTAGATTTTCAAATTTATAATTTATTTAATTAAATTAATTAAATTAAACTAAATATATTTAAAAATTTTAAAAATTATTTTACTAAAATTAAATAATAATTCTTTTCGAAATTGTAGGTTTATGTATTTAAAATATAAAAGTGTAAAAATAAGATTATAATATGAAAACCATAAATATTATAAATGAAAATTATTATGAAATCAATATTATGTTTAAAACATTAGTATTTATTTCTGTATATATTTATTGTATTATTTATTGCTATAGGAAGACGTATTTATATATTAAAGTTTATTTATTTTACTAGCATAAAATAAAACCTAATAAATAAATAAATGAAAATTTAGAAAAATAAATTTTTTAATTAAGTATACTTTTAAAATAAGTGAAAATAAGATATTTATAAAATTAATTAAAAATCATAAAACTTAATTTATTTGAACGATGGAAAAGCAAAATAAAATAAATAAATAAATAATAAAAAAATATTTTGAGAAAAATAAAAGTGGCTAGGGTGTTGTGTGTGACGGAGGTGGGAGGGGGCATGGAGGGGATAAACGGATGGGTGTCACGTATGTCGAGGTGTGGGGAGTAGGGTGTAGTTTTGGTATTTTTAAATTTTATGTCCTTGTTAGACATCTCCAACTTTCACACTCAACAAAATAGCTACTTTTAAAATATATATTCAATTCAATTATTTTAGCTAGGCAACTTTTAAAATTTACTCCAACCAAGCTCAAGAAAATAGATTACTACTTCAACTAACTTTTAACTAACTTTCAATAATATAATTAAAAATGTCACATTGCATAACACGTAGTTGCCATAATGATGACGTGTTCTGCCACGCCATCAAATTTTAATCTTTAAATTTTTCAACTGGGTCATATTTACAAACGAATTATATTTACAATATAAGCCATATTTACAACTTAATTATATTACAACTAATATATTTACAACTGGTCATATTTTTAAAAATGTATAAATAAGACCCTCTCTCTTCTCATTGTCATATAGCTCAAATTTATTTTACTAGTATTGAACTCATATTTCTTTTGTTATGGCTTATGATGGTAAATGGAAGATTATTCTAGTGATTCCTCGACCGATGATGAGTCGGGAGATGTTAGCGGTTGTCACTGGCAATGGAGAAACTCAATACTGAGAATAGTTCTGCAATACGTCCTTGTTCTATTCAAGGTCATTCGTTATTTTTTGGCAATCAGTCAGCACAGAGACTTTTATCATGATTTATTTTGCTAAACCACCCATCCCCCCCAAATTTATTTCAAGGAGGTTTCGAATGAATCGATCACTGCTCAGATTCATCCAACATGGAAGCTTATGATCCATACTTTGTCCAAAAAAATGATGCTGTTGGAAACATTGGTTTGTCTCTTCAAAAGATGACTGCCGCTATAAGAATGCTTCGTCTACTTGAACAGTAAATAGACGTTGGTTGGATGACATGTGGAGGATTCTACAAGTATCGCTATAGAAAGTCCAAGAAGATTTATCGCCATAGTAGCAATTTATTCTCGATGAGTACCTCGTGTCAACAATTAAACAAAGGCGTGCATATTGCTAGATTATTAGCACCCAGAGACGGGTTTCCTGGGATGTTAGGTACATTGACCGCATGCATCGAGATGGAAAAATTGTCCAAATGTGTTATGGAAAGCAGTATGTACTCCGTCATGTTCAACCAATTATTTTAGAAGCTTGGTAGTTTCATATGATCTATGGATTTGGCATGCCTGGGGTTACCTCGATCCCACACAATGATATAAATGTGTTGTTTTCGCTTTTACTCTTCTTTCTAAGGTGGCTCTTCGTTAATTAATTACCAATGGAAACGACATACTATGGGATATTATCTCGCCGATGGTATATATCCAAAGTGGGCCACGCTTGTCAAAACAATTTCATGTCCAAAGAGGCACAAGCAAATACACTTTTGCACGCAGCCAAGAGTCGCCAAAGGATGTTATATAGCTTTGAGTGCTCAAGCACGATTTGCTATAGTTCGTGGACCTGCACGTTTCTGGAAACTTGAAGTGCTTAAGAATATTATGAAGGCATGCATAATATTGCATAACAAGATTGTCGAGGATGAGAGGGACAATAATGAAATGGACTTAGTTATGCATCTGATGGAATTCTACTCCTACATTGATATCGAACTAGAGTTCGAACTCCGCTTCACTTATTCATAATTTAACATCAGATTCGAGACAGAGACACCATTCGATACCCAAACTCGATTTAGTCGAGCACCTGAATATGCATGGAATGTTGTGCGCAATATGCTATGGAAAATCCTAATGTAGAATTTGAACTATTATGGTCTTTAATTCCAAGTTGTGCTTGCTTTGGTAATCGTAATTTTCTTTTCTTTGGTTAAATTCGTTGATGTAATTTAATTCCAAGTTTGCATCATAGTCATCCCTTTTAAATCAATAACATAAACTAATAACAAATCAACTGGCCATTGCACTCAAATAAAAAATGTCAAATAAAAAAAAATAAAACCAAATATTCAATATGATTTCCATCTAGATCAATAACATAAGCTGCTAGTCGATGAATAAGAAAAACTACATTTTCTTGCCACGATTTCCATCCGAGGCGCTTAAAATATCTGTAGTCCGAGGCATGACACTCGTATCTATCAACATTATTTTCTGTTCCTCCCTTTTATTTGCTCTGAGTTGTACCTTCTCTTGTTCAATAGCCACCTCTCTTGTTCAACTAACTTCTCTTGTTCATTAAATCCACCATTTTTTCCATGAAAGTTACTTCTTCTCCGTTTCTTTCTCCTCCTTCATTTCTTCAAACAATTTAATGAAATAGGTTGAACTTGAATTATTGTCTTCAGAGAGTTTGCTCTTTGACTTTCTTGCTCGCTCTTTCGCAGCCTTCCTTCCCATTGGCCTCTCCAAGCCCCCACTGTCGTCTTCTATGTTTACCGATTCTGGTGTTGAAGGACAGCTTCGCAGGGAGTTGCACCACTTTTGTTTTTTGTTTCTTGGACCGAGAATCCTCCATCCATTTAGGTTGTTCTGCAACTCATTCAACAATGTTCAATGGAAAAAGAGGATTTATGAAGTTCCTTATACACTTTCTTCGCATCACTGACCTGAAAATTGTACAATAATGTTACCTATCATAAAAGAAAATTGTACAATAATATTATGCATCATAATAATATTTTCACACTTGTAATTAAAATACACTCATACCTTGTCTTTCTCAGTCAGTCCACTTTGATTCAACCTTTCAATTTGGTCAAAACAACCACAAAATTTATTGGTGGCTAGTTGAATTGGTGTAATCAACGATTCATCAAAGAAACTCGTTTCGACATAATCCCGACTGGTTTAGATTACAGGGCACCCCAAACCTTTGCCAATACCTTTAGATTTTTGCTCATTTCTCCATGCTAACGGCATCCAATACATCTCAGCCAACCCGAGATTAAAACTAAGTCCTCCTCAATTGAAAAGCTGTCATCGAAACTTTTGGTGGTTGGATTCTATTTGAGGTGATATCAGTGAAGACTCATTTATCGGTTTCACCGATTGAGTGTTAAACTCACTCCACGTTTGTTCCCTCATTCAATAGATTGGTAAAGTAATATCCATGTTCATCCATCAAAACCTACGTTGTTGGATGAAAAAGGTGCATAAAGGTTAATCACATAAAAGTAAGATCTCACAATATGTGATGAAGAAAGATGAATAGCTTCAACAATGCAGTACTCCTAATTATAGCAAACAAACATTTATAAGTTATGTTTGTATGGCTCAAAGAAGTTGGATCAAACAAGTGAACCCACAATAGCACTTTGCCATCAAAAAACAAATATGAAAGATTCATGCAACTGGGAGAACGTGCCTTTAGCTACTTATTGCTTCTCCTAAACATATCCTGCAAATGTGTCGGCCGCGCCTCGTATACATTACAAGAGGTACAGAAGCAAATCTGAGGCAGCCATCTCAGAATAAATCATTTTCCTAACAACAGTGAGCATTCTTCATGTAGATCACATGTTTCACTATTTTCCAACCAATGTAAAACTAAAGTGTGCAAAGACTAAAAATGCAATTGTGAGGTGGAAAGAAGTCTTAACACTCCGAAGTCGCGTAATCACCAGAACATTTTTTTTTTATTAATGGTAGAATCACCAGAACATAATCAATGGCTGCTCCCAAAGCATGTTAAAATGTCAAATTTTTCACTCATGGACTTTCCATACACCAAATAAATAAAACCTCATCCATAAATAAACCTCTTATATCCATAGAAACAGACATCATTCATCTACTCAAAGCTGTATGAACTGAATTTTGCCATCAAAGATATAAAACAAAAAATTAGAACCAGAAAGCTTCCTGAAGGTTATAAACAGTAGGTAAAAGATGACATGTCAAACAATAACTGTCATGGGCCATATATTTTCCCGAAACAGGACATCATCACATTCACCGCTTTTTTTAAGTTGTGGCTGCCATTTTCTGTGTGTTCAAATTTGAAAACTATTTCATCGGTCAGAGAGCATTGCAATGTGGTTGGGATGGTGATGACTTTTGCATTTAGCAATGGAGAGAATTATGTTGGTGCTGTAAAGCTGAATTTTATGTTTTGGAATTGTATATAGACATTTAAAAAAAAATCAAAACTGAAAATTCTGCTTTCCTACTTCTCATAAGGGAGGAAAGTTATGAGTCTCCATTCCTCTTAAAATCATATATAAATCATGGAAAAAAAGTAAAGGAAATGAAAGGATAACATTTAAACAGAACTAAGTTACCTTTTCTAAGATACCATTATTCTCCATATTAATTCACAGTCAAATTTAATATGATAATAGTTAATATATTGATCCAACCATCTCACGTCACCAAACATGATTACAACCATGTCTATCCCATGCACTGCATTAGACACTTTATTCATCTTAGTGTCTGTTCCAGAAGAACACTCCAAAAAGAAGGCAAAACCAAACTAATCCAGATTCAAATTAGTAAAATTAAGCTCATCATCTAACTAAACTAATCCAGATTCGTAAATTAGTAAATTAAGTCTCCATCATTTCCAGTTTATTGAGCAATAAATGCTAGATCTTAAGCTGAACTGTTGCACTTCCCATCCTCACTCTTAAGATTTACCTTTTAACCACACAACATATGCTGCCGACCAGTTGTTAGCATTAGAGGAATTACAGCTTGGCTGTCCAGTTGAATGGCTTATTTTGACTCTTCATAGGTTGCTGTAGTTATTTTGCCATCCTCGAGTGACATTTTGGATATGTGGTTCAGTCATTTCTGAATGTTTCATGTTTTCTCATGTTTTGTTTGATGACATTGTAGTGACTCCGGTTGTTTAAGAACACATTTCATTCATGAAATACTATAGAAATTTATAAAATTCTCATTTTGGTTACACATCAATGACTATTGTTGTACTTTGATCGAGTATGACAAAGGTAGAGAGAGTTCTTGTTGAGAGCTGCTCTGGACAGCAGAGATGGATTCTTGGTTCTAATAACTGCAGTGTAAATTATGTGAACATTTGGAAGTTCTAAGTCATGGCAGATCTAGAGAGGGTTTTCTATCATACTACGAAAATTTTGAAGACTGAAAAAGTAGATACAGTTGATGGTCTTCTGTCACACTTGATTGGTATTTTTTGTCTCCTTGGACATGTAATTCTAAACCATGCCTACACCCTACAAGCTCTTAATCAGGGACAGTTTAGAGTCCTTGTGTCCTTAATTTGGCTAATTTTGTGGAAGATGATGGATCCGATAGTTTAGTTTAATTTACTAAACTAAACTAACCCAGAACAGAAAGAACAAGGAAAAAAAAGGAAAAGCTTCACCGAGAAATTATAAATAAATAAAAATTACGCATTCGCACTGTAATTCACAAAAATGAAGAAAAAAATTCACAAGACCACAACATAATCTAGTCCAAACTGTTAAAACAGAGCACATACAAAGCTTCATGAACCCATCGTTTTCCCCTCAAACTATGAACACAAAACAACAAAACATTAATTTTTTTTGCTCTAAAAGAAAAACAAATAGCGATAAAAGTAATCCAAACAAAGAATTCAAGAAACAAATTAAGACAAGCAATCCAAACCCAAAACAATGAAAATCCAAAATTAAAAGAAAATGCAAAAAAATAGAGATCCGATTCAAAAAAATATTTTACAAAAAAAAAAAAAAAAAAAAACTAATCGAGAAAATTCAGAGCCGAAATAGCGATGGGTGGATCTCGATCGCTGAGGAACCGGAAAAGGCACAGGGCTCGAAGAGAAGAGAAGAGATCGTGAAAGAGTGAGCCTGACGCTGAGATGTCGGGTTTTTGCCGCCTGTCGCCGGATCCACCGGAGGTGCCACATCCGCCGACCGAGAAAACACTCACATTTGTCGAGGGAGTAGTGAGGAGGTAAAGTGGCGAAGGGATAACGAGCCGATTGAGCCCTATTTAATTACTCAACAAAATAGCTAAAATAGCTATTTGTTGAGCCCATTGAGATGCTCTTACTTTACATAGAGAAATTTTCTATTTACACCCCATTTATTTTCCTCTATACACCCCATTAAAAATCTTATGAGGAAAAATTACAAATTCTAATTTTAAACCTATTTTTTCATTTCTTTCTTCTTCTTCTTCACCTCTCACAAGACCTCTGAACCCTCTTCTTCCTCCGGGCGGCTTTTCGTTTGAAAAAAATAGTGAGAATGAGAGAATGACGTTTTGAAATTAGCTTTTTAAAACTGGTGGGACAAAGGAAGACTATAGTTGATGATTCAGGTTTACTTTTTTTTTTTCGCAGATTGCATTTAACCGGACCAAAATCGGATATCATAACATTCTCCCATATTGAAATCCGGAATATACTCCACAACCTGATTTAACAAATTCGATCATTGCATACAATATCCCGAATATCAAAATCCGGATTTTATTGTATTATATTTAATTTAATTTAAATTAATTACTTTTAATGATGTAATTTAATTTTTCATAACAGCATCATTTTATTTATATTTAATTTAAATTAAATAAAAAAATTAATGTAAAAAATTACTTCCGGATTTTGAAATCCGGATTATTTGAACATTTTCGGATTTGCATTCTGGTAGAAAGCAAACTTTCCTGATTTAAATTTCCGGATCAAGGGTAAATTTCCGGGATTTTAATATCCCGATATAACTAAACATTCTCGATTTACAAACTCTAATTCTTTAATTTTTCGAATTCTTTTTAATTTTTCTAAAATTAGTTTAAGTATATTATATAAAATTATAAAAAATTTAAGTATATTATATAAATTATTTTATTAATTATAAAATTTAAGTATATTATATAAATTATTTTATTAATTATAAAATTAAACTATATTATATAAATTATTTTAATACTTATAAAATTCTTAACTATATTATATAAATTATTTTAATACTTAAAATTTAAATATATTTTATAAATTATTTTAATACTTTAAAATTTAACTATATTATATAAAATTATTTTAATACTTGAAAATTTAAATATTTTATAAATTAACTGTGAAAGCAAAGGAGGGTAATGGAAAGTAAAGTACGTGGAATTCGTACAAGAAAAAGAAGATATTTGGGGGGCTTACTTAGTAAATGGGGTGTGAAGAGATATTTAAGGGGTGTATATAGAACCTCTTCTTTTACATAGCTATTGTTATGGGTTTTGGATTTAATTTGATGCTTTATGCGCTTGTTGTTGTTAAATAAGAGGGTCCATGAGAACCCGAAGTGATAATTTCCTATTTTTAAAGTAAAGGGTTAATTAACAATTATCTAAACCATGTTTATAAAATAATTTATTAAATTAATATTTTATGAGCACATGATCTCTATGATATCAGATTAATAGTCAAAGATTCTATCAGAATTCTTTCCTATTACTATTCTTCTCTATTAGGCAAATAACTTAATTATAAGAAACTATTATATTCTTTCTTAGTTTAGAGATATTTCTCTGTTATGCAAATAACTTAATTATAGAAATAGTTTGATTGTAGGATCTCTACTATCTCTATAAATATGTACATGTAAAGATACAGAATTATTATGAATAAAAAAATACTCTTCCCATTTTACAAGTTGGTATCAGAGCCACAAAACCCTAAATCATTCTTCTTTGAATCCTTAAACCATGAGCAAGTCAGATTCTGAAACATCTATCACCAAATCTACCCCCATCATTATTCAACACGAAGGTTCATCATTCAATTCAGGAATTGTATTGAATGAGACCAACTATGATCCAGGGTCTCAACAGCAATTAGTAAATAACATAGAGATGCAAATTGTCGAGAAGGAGAAACTCTCCTTCATTCGCGTGGCAACACACGCCGCCACCTAAGGAGAAAGACGGCAGCTATGAAAATGGTATTTAAACAATCGAAGGTCAAAAGACGGTTGTCATGTCTATGTCCCCCTGAGATTATGAAGCGATACATCTCTACCTACCGCACGAGATATTTGGAAAGCTCTCGTCAAAGCCTTTATGATAGAGCTGATGAATTACGTGTTTTTACCCCGGAACTGTGAGGGCTTCTACTAAACAAAATGGCGTACCACTCTATATATTATGGAGAACTAACCGAAATCTTCATGAGTCGATCATCAGGATAAGGTGGTCATGGTGGATTTATATGTATATTGCATCCTATCAAAAATTGCTTAACCGACAAAGGGTGCATAACTTTCTCACTGGATTAGAGGGTGATTTCAGCAAGTGCATAAATCTTGAGGAAGGATCCTATCTCTCGAATTAAAGAGTGTTAAAATTCTAGTTCGTCACGGCGATGTTCAAAGTGGGTGGTGATGAATCGTAATAACTGAAAATTTCAAGTTTCGCCATGGTGACTCAAACCGATCTTAATAAAACCGGTCCTCAACACCAACAAGACCAAAAAAGCTCCATCCATCCTAAGACCGGCTAATGGTGGGCAACAACATCATACAAATGCACTCACCGTGATCAAACCGTCATACAAAAAGTCGATGCTATGAACTCGTGGATATCCTAATGGTGGGATCATAGCCGCGGATTCCCAAAAGAATTCCAAGAAGCGCCTCATCAGCCGTAATTGTCGAAAACAAAGCACAGAGGGATGATAGCGGTGAAAAGTCCTTGCATTGGCAAAAGAAGTGTGTAATGGTGGTAAGGTTTTGGGCCAACATTTCCACACCTCGTTTCTAATAGCGCATGGATAATTGATTCCGGTGCTACGTGATCATATGACATTTGATTCTGTGATGTTTCATCCTTTAAATCTTACTCACAAAATTCTGTTTCCACTACCAATGGTACCTCAATTTCGATTATTGGGGAAGGATCCTTGTGTCACATCCCATATCAGATAGGGGAGAAACTTCCTGGCACTATATAAGTATGGGCTCCTCTCAACCTTGTAGACGCTTTTTAAAGCCATGAGGGTCCTCAGACAATATCTACATGGTCAGCCTGTCATACAAATGGTATCAGAGCCGATCCCCGATCCTCGACCCCGATGTGGGGGTTTGTCTCGGTGATGGCCTCGCATCTACGTGGACACAACGAGGACGTCGTGGTTCGCATGAGGGGTGTTTATCACATCCCATATACCTGATGTGGAGAAACTTCCCCGGGCACTATATAAGTATGGGCTCCCTCTCAACCTTGTAGACGCGTTTAAAGCGCCGAGGGCCCCTCGAGCCTCCCCGTTTTGACAATATTCATATGGGCTGGTCATACACACCCTCATTCCTCACTAACACCTTCACTTTGCACTCGCTTTTGGTTGTTCCCTTTTGAATTATAATCTTTGTTCGCTTTCTCAAATAACCACTCGTCTTATTTTGTGTTGTCATTTTTTAGCCTGAATTTTGTGTATCTAAGGACATCTGAACAAGGGAGACCATCGTTGTGGTGTTAGGGCTTAGGAAGTCAGACACGGACTGTGTTCAAAAGTTTAGATGAGTCATGGCCAAGCTTTAAAGATCGGGGTCCTAAAAAAAAAAAAAAAAAAAAAAAAAAGGAAACTGAGACATGGTTATGGCATCAACGTCTAGTGGCATGCTTTGGTTACATGAATAAATTATTTCTACTTTATTCGCAAACTTTGATGTCTCTAGTTTCAAATGTGATGTTTGTGAACTCAAGTAAAAGGCCATCGTGTTTGCTTTCCCATTAACCTTGACTAAAAGTCCAGTTCCTTCGATGATCATACATTCTCGATGTTCGGGGCCCATCTAAATTTAGCTACTTTGGATGGATCGCATCGGGTTTGTTACTTTGTATCGGATTATTATACCGTGATGACTTGCATGTTTGATGAAGTCCAAGAGTGAAGTAAACTTGTTATTTCAAAAAATTTCATAAAATGGTTTGTAGCCGCTATTAAATTTCACAGTTCGAAGTTCTCCAGCAAAGTGACAATGGAGGTGAATATTTGAGTTTTGAATTGAAGAGTTATTTGGAAGCCCATGGAACCATTCATCAAACTACTTGTTCCGATACACCCCAACAGAATGGGGTGGTGGAGCTGAAAAATCGTTACTTATCGAGGTCGTTTCGTGTTTCACATAGAAGCACATATGCTCATCCTATCGGGGACACGACTTACCTCTACAACATATTTGATCAACCGAGTACCTACCAAAGACTATTGATTTCGGGACACCATCCCAGCTCATCAAGCAATTGTCGCCTAGCCTCCATTCAAACTTAGCTCTCATGTTCTTTGATCAGGTAGCATTTGTACATCTTCATAAGCGCACAAGAACAAGTTGACACACACACCTCGAGCATTGCGATGCTCTTCGTGCTATGTCGCTATCGGGTGGGCACTACAATGCTATCCCTCCAAGCAAAATGAATGTTTGTTACAATGCATGTAGTTTTTCATGAAGACTTGATGAGTTTCTTCCAGCCCAACCTAAGGGAAAAATTCGGCAAAGTTCGCTCTAGACTATGATTTTCTAATTCTATAGCGGAACTCTCGAACCTAGTAACAATCGAATGGGAATGAAAAGGAACGCCTCAAACTTGGTAATGAGAATGCTGGTGAAATCGATTTGAGTGGTATAAATTGGACCACAATAGATGAATGATGAAGACTTAGACAATGTAGTTGTGGGATCAACCTCCATCTGAATCACCTTTAGCACCTAGGCAACCGATAATACACCAACCAACGCCCCGCCAGACATCCGCGCCAGAGTGTCCTCCAACTCACCAGAAACAACTACCACCGCTGCCAAACTAAAGGTGGTATTCCAACCCACATATGAACCCGAACTTTCTAGTAAAGTTAAATATCTCATGAGTCATTATGTGTCTAACCATCGCTATCTGACCAAATAAGTCATTTGTAAATCAATCATTCATCAGATTCATTCCTTAACAGTGCGTTGTAGTTCATCCACCCAAGGTGGAAAGCTTATGAATAAGATGAAATCCTTGGTGTATATGAATGAAACTGGGAACTTGTTGATCACCTCCAGAAGAAACCAGTCAGATGTCAGTGGGTTTATACCGTGAAGCAAGAAGCAAATGTGTTGCTTGCACTTCTCAAGTGCAAAGGTCAATTTGTGGGGTATGGCACTTAGAATATGTGAAGCATTGTGGCTAAGACTTCTATTGATGGATTTGGGCTATCTACCTAGGCAACCGATTCGGCTTTATTGTGACAATAAAGAAGCATGTGATATTGCTCATAATCTGGTACAACATGATCGTACAAAGCATGTGGAGGTAGACAGATTCTTCATTAAGGAGAAATTGGATTTCCAGAAAATCAGCGAGTCAGCTTAAGATTCGATCCTCGAAGATCAATTGGCCGATATCCTCACCAAAGTCAAGTTTTTAAGTCGAGTGTTCTCAAAGTTTTTGAGCAAGTTAGGGCATGTGGGACATCTATGCACCAACTTGAGGTGTATGTTTCTGCTGATATCGATTAATAGTCAAATATTCTCTATTGTAATTCTTTCCTATTACTATTCTTCTCTATTAGGCAAATAACTTAATTATAAGAAACTATTATATTCTTTCCTAGTTTAGAGATATTTCTCTATTAGGCAAATAACTTAATTATAGAAATAACTTGATTGTAGGATCTCTACTATCTCTATAAATATGTACATAAAGATACGTAATTATTATGAATAAAAATATTCTACGGACTATTGATAAGTTGAGCTTTTGTGTAGAATAAATATTTTTCCCACCATTTCATAGATAATGAAAAATTTACTTTCAAAATGCATCCAGCTTTTAAGTTTTAACTAATTTTAATTATATTTAATTTTATCAAGCTCCCATGAGCTAAGGTCAAGCTTCGAGGTCATGAGCGACTAGGCAACTCAATCTCCTATATGCTTTACTCATATGGGGCTGAGCTAGAGAAGGCCTATCCCTAGCTTGAAATTCCTAAAAAAAAAGGTTTTCTTAATTTCAAACTTTTCACCTAGTGCTTAGAAGAGTTAAATCACTTCATACTATGTCATGTCCCATCGACAGCAGCTCAGGACCCAATCGACTTATTTATTTTTATTATTTTTCTTCCACGTAAATGTTCCTTCCGATTTCCATTTTCTTCTTGCTTTTCGAGGAAGCTAGAGTTGAGGTTTCTATGCTTAAAAATTAATCTCATTCACATAACTACAAGTCAACTATACATCATCTAATAGGAAACCCGATTCCGGTGGAAGAAAGCCTGGCTTTTCCACTTATTTTCCACTATTTTATTTTTATTTCCATATAAGGTAGATATACATTAGAAATTTTTCTAAGGGTAGATTGTTATTACTTGAAAAAAAAATAGCATGTGCATTTTAAGAGAATCAGCCATTTAATATATAATTTAGGTACTATGGGGACCATTTTTGAATCTCACCATGAGAAATTTGTTGGGACAAAATCAAAAACTCTAGGCTTTCTTGTAATTACATTTTTTCGCATGTTAGACATTTTAGTTTAGGATTTATTTAGTTTATTTTGTTTTCCATTTCAATCACCTTATAAGGCAACAACCAAATAAAGTTCGACTATTCTAATTTCAAGATTGCAACCTAATCTGCGGGGACGATACTCATACTTCCATTTTATTACTTTAGGTGACACATGCACTTGCATGGCAAGCACCACACATTTTATAGCACAATTGAGTCTATCATGACCGTGGCGGTTCGAACTAAGGTAATCCTATGCGATGCGCGACCTACCAAACTCGTGTCCGAACTACAGCGGTATCATGGGACGCAAGGCAACTGTTAACTCGAGGGTAAGGAACTCGGGGAGCAAGCAATCGATGGCCTTATATGATTTTTGGAAAGTGGATAAAGATCAAATCGAGGATTCTAATTTCTAAGCTAATAAACCGAATTAGAAACAAATTACATTCTATCTCTCAAGATGACACTTGATCAACAAATTTACATATTTTAATTGTGATAGCTTAAATAGAAAATGTATAAAAAGTTGAGCCATATTAGGATAATGATCTAGTTCATCAAGACTTCCAAGACTGATTAGCAAGGCTATAAATCTGTATTTAGTTCCTCATAACGATCACTATAGAGCTTGAAGAAGAACAAGCGAAACCGAACGCAAGTTGAAGGGAGTGAGAAGTGCACATACTTGAGATATTGCACGTTAAAAGCCTTTCATCTTGTGTGAAAGATGATGTTCTTTATTTTCTTCATCTTATATTGATGTAATGTGAGTTATGAGTGTGCGATGCTGTTGAGAGTGGAATGGAGGAAGTTCAATTCTGAATTCCACTATGAGTAATTAGGTTTCAAAAAGGGTTGTGGGTAAAGAGAGAAGTCTCAGTCACATACAATTAGACTAATTGTAAATCCTAAATCATTCAAGTGAAATCCACATTCAGGCACAAACTCTGCTGCTGATATAGGTATACTGCCAAACCACGTAAAGATCAGGTGTGCCTTTACTTTGCTGTATAGATTTCTTATATCTATTCAGATACACTAAGACCTTACAAGGGAGTTCGAACGCACCACACCAAAAAGTCCGATCGGTGATTACAAACCAACACTGGGACCGATCAAGAACATACTGGCTTCGCCAATATTAATGCATGAAGAGGACTAATTTGGTGCACTTCCCTTCTAATGACACCAGGATGTCTTAATTACCTTGGCGCTTGGATCCCACACCATTATAGCATTGATCCATTCAATTCGACAAGCTAATTAACCTTCCTATCGTTGGATTTGGAAGCCACAAAGCAATTTCCAATTTTCTGATTGGAATGTTATGAATAGTATCCACTTTGTTGGTAATAATAAAAATTGTACAAATAAAAAATGGAATTCGATCGAATGATTAAATTATGAAATTGAAAAAGTTAAAAAGATGCTTGAAAAGTAACAACAAAAACACATTTATTAAATTTGTTTTATTGAATAATACATGAAGATTACATACATAGAACATTAGCTCATAAATTTAGGGAGTACTAAATTGATCAGCGATGTTACAGAGGCCCTGACTTGCAATAAGATGAAGGTGTCCCTTGGCCGGCCCATGTTTCAGAGGGCATCCTAGTGCAAAGGTTAGAGGAGCTTGATGAATAGTCCATGTCGATGGCTTAATCAAAATAAAAGCAAGAGCCATCGGAAATTAAATTTATAAGATTAAGATTAATACACTAATATTGTTATTTTTGTGAATAGCATAAAGATTTGGTTACAACTGTGGGTGGAGCCAAAATGTGTACCTTAGGGGCACATGCTATGAAATTTTTTTAAAAGTTTGAGCACTAAAATGGTAAAGTGCGCTCCGGACTACATAGATAAGTTGAGTTCAGAATTTTTTTTCCCATTTTACGATAATGAAGCTCTTGCTTTTAAAATGCATCAAGTTTTTAACTAATTTTAATTATATTTAATTGTAATGCTTTCTCACGAGCTCTAATGAATCTTGACACATCATGAGCTGATCGTGCAACTCAACCTCTCAGATCTCAAGTAAAGAGTGAAAATCATTCTGGGCTTATAATAAGGGACTAGCAAAGAAAAGGCCTAGGGCATTTGCCCCCCACAAAAGGCTTAGTGGGCATCTCGGCCCCTCACATGTAAATTTTAAAAAAAAAAAATTGTTTTCATTACGTTTCAAACTTTTGACCTACTGATTAGGAGAAAGCTAAACTACCACTATAACATCATGCTCTCATCGACAAATGGGTAACTCCATTGACTTTATTTTTTTAACCTCGCACTATTTACATAATCCAACACTATAGAGTGGTTTTTATTTTTCTTTCACAAACGTTCTCGTACCCTCTCTTTCTTCTTCCTGAGGAAGCTGGGGATTATGACTTATGCTTATAAATCTCATCCACACAACTGCGAGTCAACTATACATCAGCTAGCAATGGGAGACCCAAGTCAACTATACATCATCTAGCAATGGGAGACCCATATGAAGAAGCTTGTCTTTTCCACTATTTTATTTTTATATCATTAAGAAAAAAGATTATATAATAATGAATGAAACTATAGTATATATGTATATATTAGATAAATGATATTAATGCGTGGAAAAGATAATCTAATTAGGTACTTTCCTCTAACGACACCTCGCGACTGCCTTAATCACCCTTACTTGAGCCTGCCAACATTATCCCATTGATCCATCCCACCTCCACAACCTAACCTTCCCATATATATAGTTGATTTGAATACAAGGTCATTTCCAATTTTTTTTTCTTGATTGGAATGTTATGAATAGTATCCACTTGATGATAATAATAAAAATTGTAATAAATAAAAAAATGGAATTTGATTGAAATTAATAGAAATTTATGAAATTGGAAAAGCTCAAAAGATGTTGTAGAGGGTAACAAAACAAATTTATTAAATTTGTTTTATTGAATAACACATGAAGATTACCTGAGCATAACATTGGGGCTAAAAATGCGGGAGTGCTTTTCAATTGATCAACGATGTTATGGAGGCTTTGGCTCACTGGAAGGCGTCCCTGGGCCGTCCACATGCTGGGAGGCGGCATCCCGATGTACATGGAGGTGCGCACGCATAGGTCCTTTATAGCCTAATCAAAATAAAAAACGAGCCGAAATTGGGGAATTTCATAAGATTAATATTAATGCACTAATATTGTTAGTCTTTTTAATAGCATAAACAAAAGTTACTAAGTAGGGATGTGGGGTTTAAATGTGTACCTAGGGCACATTGTCACACCTTCACTCATGGACAACCCCCTCTTGATCATATGGTGGCATGACCCCAAGGGGTTTATATAGGGAGGTGGAAGATTCTAAAGACTTGGAGAGACCCTCCCTTTACTATTAGGAAGAATATGGAAGGTTCTAGAAGGTTCAGGAGAAGTCCACTCTTATGTGGAAGAGTAAGGAGAGTAGGAGATTATCCTAGAGTCTTCTAGAGAACTCTTGTATATACTTGTACATAGTAGAGAATTCTAGAACTCTTTTGATTTGTAAAGAACCTTCAAAGGTTCTACACACTTCCATAGGTGGCTATAAATAGAGGTAATGGCCTTATTTGCCAAACCACCAAAATTGAGAGCTTCTCAAAGCATTGTATAGAATTCTTCCATCAGTAGAGTTTCTTTCCTTCCAAGTCATGTTATCTTAGCATCTAAGTTGTGGGTAAGCTTAGCAAGGCTACGAGCGAGCGAGCCGACTCTCAAGAACATCCAAGAGCGAGTTGTCTATGCCGCAGTGGAGCTTAGTAGCACTAAGTCCGTGACAACATGCTCCCATGAAATTTTATATTTTTTTAAAGTTTCAATAGAGGAAATTGAACCTTGATCATTTAATCCCTTAAAGATTTAAGATGTCATCACTATGTTATAGTACTTGCTGAAGGCAGCCGTTTTTCTCACTAATAACTATGGCTGCCATGGCTGCCTAATTTAATTTGCTAATATTGTTAAGCTTTTGCTGAATAACGTAAATGAACTTACTACTTTACACAGCACCTGCATCACAAGTGGAATGGAATAGTATGACAATGACAGGAATACCTTCCCAGCAACTCATTTCTTGTGCTTAATTTCTTAATCACCTACTGATGCTAATATAAGAACAAGAATACCACCCCTCCAGCCCCATTTTATTTTGCAAACGTTGGAGCCTACCTTCTAAACCAACCGCACTCCAATTGGAAGCCACCAAGCAATTTCCAATTTTCAAATTAGAATATTTGACAACAATTAATTCACTATTAGGACCATCCTCCCAATTGATACTTGGTTGGTTGGCTGATAAAATAATATTTAAACTAATTTGAAACGTCATTCCCACTATTTATTTTACTCAATTTTTAAATATTTATGCGATTTTAGAATTAAAATATTTCTGTATTAAACACACCTTTTGAACTTTCTTTAACACATTTTTTTCAAATCATTAACTCTACCATTAGACAAACCAATATAAAGAATTCCCATATAAGTTTCTGGTTTATCCATGATTTCTTATTAATTAGTTTTTCATATGAGAAAATGTTATGAACATTTTTTTGGCATTTTTCTCTTGGGACACAATTTCAAAATCTTTAAAGTCTAAGTGCTCAAACAATAAATGAATAAAGGAAAGCAGGAAATGGAATTTCTAGAATATGCAAAAGGACGGGTGTGATCCATTGTCAATAAATTTAACATAGTATTAACTTCAAATAAAAACTATACACAAAGTTATTCTAATAAATTCCTTCAAATTTATTGCTAAAGAAAATGCATGGGTAGGCAACTGTAATGGGACAAATACTTTTTGAAATGGTGTTTTGTTATACGGCATTGATTTACTTAAGTCTAGGGTTATAGACAAGAAAAAAAATATATTTTGATCTATATATAAAGTGTAGTTTAACCTTATTTTTCTCCAACAAAATTTGAGAATCCCACTTGGGTTTTTCTTTTGCATTTGCATGGTTTTGTTTGTGTATGCGTTGTTTTTATATCTTTTTATCATGTCTATACAGGTAAATTTATCTTCAATCAACTATTAGCTATCAGTTACTTTACCAAGTAGTAATTTATAATCAACTACCACCACCATATCGCCATCGCACCGAACTAAACAAGTACTGGCATGAAAAATCGCAAAATATTTGGTAAGAATGACTTGTTGCAAAACTAATCTTAAAATATCACTCTTCGGATGTGTGTGATTCATTAAAATAAATTTAACATAGTATTAACTTTGTTAAAAACTATACATAGTTATTCTTCTTAATAATTTTCTTCAAATTTATTGGTTAAAGAAAATGCATGGGTATAATTGTAATAAGAAAAATCCTTTTGAAAGGGTGTTCTTTGTTATACGGCGTTGATTTTATTTAAGTAGAAAATGATATCTTTGAAACTTTCAATAAATATATGACAGGGACACCTTCTAAAATTTGAAATAATATGCATATTTTGCACTAGTATTTTTTTTTCAATAACTAATTTTATAGGAGAGTTCAAATTACGCTTTGTGGAATTAGTTTTTTGAGTAGACTCTTAGGTTTCCTTTGCTTTTTTCATATCTTGAACCCATTAAAGATACCCTATTTATAATTATAATCCTAATTCAATTTGATCTTAACAAATTTAATTTGCCTAATTATAAGTGGATTGTGACGCCCTATCTCCTTAGGGTCCCGACAAACCCGTCAACCTCAAAACCCGTGAATATCGGGTGTCTCGATATTATCACACCCCATTTGTCTCCATATTGGAGACCCATTCTACATATTTAATTCACAAATATACAAAGACTATTTAACCAACAAATTCATTTAACACTCTTTTATACAACAAAGGTGTACATGTTTTGGTTTTGCTCGAATATAATACATGACAAAAACAAAAAAAAACAAAGCCTCATCTGGCTCTCATCTTACATGTGGTCCCATATGCGGGTCAGATGTGACACCCTTATCCGAGAGGGTCCCGCTGATAATCCACAACCTTCATGCGGGTAAGGTGATATCAGTGTCCCAATATCACAGACTATTGTTCAATGTATTGCACCTATTCTACATATTTAATTCACAAATATAGAAAAATATATGATATACTATTTAATCAACAATCCATTTACGCCCTTTTATACAAACAAAGGTATACGAACTATATCCACCATCCCATATGCGTCACCACCAGACTGACCCCACCGGAAGGGGTTCAACGATGGGGTGAGCAAAGCCCAGTAGTGATAATCTCCTACAAGGGTTACTCCCCACCTAAAATGCACATGCAATGGCATACGTAAACATCAATCACATTTCATGTAATTTATGCAAAACATTATGAATGTTTCGTGGTCAGCGATGACGCAACCACCATGTCACAACCTGAATCCCAACGCTACTCCCTCACACTGAATGCCGTATGTGAAAACCGGGCCATATCGATGTTTCTAATCCAATGACTCAACCCATTGACAACTCTCCAATCTTTTAATTTATCAAATCATGATT
Source organism: Tetrastigma voinierianum (assembly GCA_016808115.1). Taxonomy (NCBI): domain Eukaryota; kingdom Viridiplantae; phylum Streptophyta; class Magnoliopsida; order Vitales; family Vitaceae; genus Tetrastigma; species Tetrastigma voinierianum. The sequence goes on from JAEQBH010002708.1 coordinate 38,125, forward strand.
TTGTTTTTCGCTGGCCACGGATTTTTCTAAGCTTTCACCACGCACGCCTTTCCAACATTTTCACGAACTTTACATCACGGATTCATGTCTAACCATGAATAACATTTGGGTCCTTCACCCTTGGGGGGAATCTACCCCAACTTGCTCCGCTCAAAACATGTAATTTATTATTTGATCAATTTACACATCCGTGAGTCTCAACCTTGGACTTTGTCCCATTTTCCGAGCTCACGACCCATTCACCAACACCGGTGAATACTCAATACCATGCACCCACACCTCTTGGTCCCTTCCCGGTTCATAACTGAATTATTATGATACCAAAACACACAACAAAACCCGAAGACATCAGTCCCGAGATCAAAACCAAACCTCAACACAGTCCGGGACTGATTGAAAACAGTCCTAAAAATCCTGTCCGGATTGTCCAAAAACAGTCCTGAAAATTTAGCCCGAACTATGCAAAAACAACTCCGGGGCTCACTCTAAGGTTTGAACGGTCCCAAAAATTCCTGCACTCCTACACCTGCACCAAAAAATTTGAGACTGAAATTTACGGCCTTTTATGGCCTCTAAGCCAATCTCAAGCCATTAAATAGCCTTTAGGCTAGAAGTAACACAAGTAGGAAAATTCTCTACCTCATGGAGTTTGACGAAACTCCAAGATTTTGGTACCCACACGTAGCCCTCGCTGCATGGATCAACTTTGCCATTAGCCCCGATGAAAACCTATGGTCCGATTTTCATAGATCTGAAAAAGAAGAGAAGAGAAGAAAAAATAAAAAATAAAATCTCTTCTTGACGCACTCACTCTCTCTCCGAAAAATGCCCTCCTCCTTTTTTACTTTCATTTTTATATTTTTATTATTATTATTATTATTATTATTATTTTGGATACATGGTTCATATTATTTTATTTGGATCCGTTTCTACCCCAAAATAATTAATTTCTTTTCAGTTCACTTTATTTTAAATGAATTTAGCCCAAGCCATTTCCTAACTTCCGAGATTTTCGTAAAAATCTCGTCTCTTAAGTCCCTGACGGCTTATCACCCAGAAAATTGTAAAATATTCCGTTTGTCTCAAAATTTGACGAAACTTTTCTGGGTCACTAAATTTCGCAAGACGAATTTAACGGTGCAGTCCGTTTCGTCATCTGAGATCTAGAGAATTTTCTAGGCTTACCTGAACCATTTTGGCAATTTATTATTATTATTATCATTTTTCCATTTTGAAAATTTCTAATTTTCCTAGGTTTTACATCCGACGCCTGCACCGGACCTGTACCTGAAAGGGGGGGTCCCATGACGGGGTGAGCAAAGCTCAGTAGAGAATAACGCCTATAAGGGCTACTCCTCATCTAAGTACACATACAATGGTCGCACAAACAAATAAACATACAAGTAAAATGTCTACATGAATGTTATATGTAATGCATGAAATGTCTTCATGCCCATCTCCCGAGTCACTCACCTACTCCCTTACACCGCCAGAGGTGTGGACAACCTGGCCACCGGTAGTACCAATGACAATATACCGGAGCCCTTATCGGCTCACCAAGATTCAACAGGTGTCAATGGGTAACTAATCCCGAGTCAACCCCTACTCCTATCACACAACTAAAAGTCTATGTGATATCCATGACCGTGTGTTTTCTTTGGGCAACAAAACTTTTCGAATCACACCGCTGGTCTCTTACACCAATGTTCCAGGCTTTTCACCGATAGGATTAACGACTTCCTTCTTGTCTCGCCCCACACATTAAGTATATTTCACTTTTATGTTTAAACCGGTGAGACATCGATTAGACGCCGTCCAAAATACGAAGCACACCCATCCATCAACACCGGTTTAATAATCGCATCCATGCACAATACACATCCATTATGTTGATGTCCTCGTGCACATGCAATGCTAATGTCATCAGAAATTCTGATGTTGGCACGCATGACGCACAACTTAACATTCTAATCAATCGTACTTCATGTCAAGTACCATGCAACATATATCGCAAGTATATAAGTTCCATACGTTTCATGCCAATCTTTATAAATATCGTATCAAGCATTAGCATTCATCAATCCATGACTAAACAAATAATGTCATACAACCTTCCTTAGGCTAACTCATGGCAATTCCTACCCAATACAATAGCTTACAACATGTCATGCAATGGTCATGTCAAAACCCGGCTATTCACATCGACAAAACCAAGCAACCTACACACTTTATGAAAAACATAGATTTTCAGCAGGGTTATGATCACCTATTTCCATCCACGGGTACATGGCTGGAATCTTGACTCAATGAGCTTTCTATAGAGTCCAAGAACACCCAAATCGGAGTTCAGACGAAGAAGTTATAACCGTCTCAGTCGAGGTCTTGCATGAGTCGGCCGCCCTTAAGGTGCCGACCACTAGCCTGGCTGGACCCTACCATTGACCACTCAGCCTGCAACACTTCTAGCCGACCAACCTCTCCCGATTGACCTCTAGCCTGGGCTGACCACTAGCCTGCCGACCCTCATCGACTAACCCCAGCCGACCAACCTCTCGTCTATCGACCTCACTCCCGTCGGTGGACTCCCACCAGGTACGACCTCTCAGTCAATGACCTCCGGGCCTGGCCGACCTCTAGACAGCTGACTTCTAGTTACCGAATCTTGGTCGGTCGATTCCCCAGCTAGCCGACCTCTGGCCGGCTGACTCGGCCATTCTCCTTACTTCTAGACTATTCTCGGGGTAAATGTACCATAACTTGGGCTATAGAGGTCCAATTTAGGTAATTCAAAAGCCTAACATCAAGTTCACTGATGTGGCTACAATTTACCTGAAGGACTCACTACTAAATTCCCTTTAATTCCAACCCAAAAACCAGTCCTAAGGTCTTGCTAATGCATAGATCAAAATAGGGTAATTTCCCTTGGTTCAAATTTGCAACCAAACATTTCCCTTAGGGCAAGACACCACCACACGGCCTTTAAATGCAAAGGAACCCGAGTAGGAGAAACCCCTACCTCTGGGAGCGTGAAGCACCGAATCCTCCCGCTCTGGTACCTACTGTAGCTCTCGGCCGAGTGTGGACCAACCAGCTACCGAACTCCGGCCGCTGGAACACCGGTAGTAAAACTTTTGTGGACAACTTTCTTTGTTTCTCCACCCACTGCTCTTGTTCCTCCTTGATTTCCTTTTATTATTTTTTTTGCTCTTCTCCAACGAATTGTTATTTCCCTAAGATATTTTCTTCAAATATCTTAATTTTTAATATTATTCGTCAATAACGCGCTGCCATACATGCAAGGAAATGTCACATGCTTCAGGGCCCCGGGTGCCTTCTCTCTCCCACACCTGCACCCGTATGTGGATCCTCCATGATGCCAGCGTGGCCAAATTTCATGGTGCCATGTAAGTGCATCATGCCAAGTGTCCCCGACCCCCCTCGTGTCTCAAGTCACAAATTCGACTATCTTGAAATCCAACGAAATTCGACATAGTAGTTAGATTTTGTGAGATGATTCCAACGGTGAAGTCCGTTTGGTCATCCAAGATCTCGAAAATTTCTAAGGTTTAGAATGTACTATTTCGACAAAATTATCGTTTCACCCTTTTCAATTTTCTTGGGTTTCACATGGATAATATTACAACCATCTAAAGTTTTAACTCTACATATGGATAGATAAATAAAATGAATCGAATTCAATGAAAAGTATCATTATCTAATAATGTTAAAAGTATTTAGACAAATTTGATGCATGTGATTTCTCGTCTTTTCTATGAGAAAAAATGTTGGCGAACATTAATGTTATTTGACTTTTATGTAGAAAAAGTTATTATTATCAATAATAACGTTTTTAAAACTATGGGTCTAGCGCTTATCCATGAGGCTTCTTTTACTTAGCCCCAATTACCTAATGCTAGTGCTACTTTATTGTCACAAATAAGCCTTTGATTACTATGAAAAAATCCATTTAAGGTCAATAGAAGATTTGGGGAAAAATATTTTTCTCAAGAGAGGAGAACAGATGCAAAGTTAAGATATAACTCTAAGGCTGTAGTTAAAGTTCCAAAGATGTGTCTCCGGAGAAAGCACAAGGAAAGAATATCGAGGATGTATTTAAAGCTCAGGTGCCACCCAGACGTATTCGACGTTCATATCAAACAGATAACTATAATGCAAGATATTCATTTCATTTTAGTTACTATTTTTATTTATTTCGTTTAGTTTATTTTTTATTTAGATTTGTTTCTTTGCTTAAGGTGTGATCTTGCTAGCAAAGGCATGTTTGATAATGTAATAGATATAAAGCTACATTGATTTAATAAAATTATATTTTAAATTTCTTTCGCTCTTCTGAAAAACTCCTTTCGAATCCTATATCTGCTAATTCACAGGCTGTCACCTAAGAAGACTTCATCAATCTGACTTCCATCATTGACGTATTATCCCTACATATACATATTTCTTCCCTATAAGCAACGTCAAAAGTCATCCAGATCCAATACGAGCTGCTCTTCCCAAATAATTGATCATGTACCCTCCTCACGTTGACGGGGTTCTGTATTAATCAATAACTGGGTGAACAAAGAATATACATGCCATTAATCAAAGATTAGAGGAAAGTTAAGCAACCACATGTTTACCAAACTATGTTTTTAAACTCATAAACCTAGTACAAATCCACTATAGCTACTGTAAGTCTACCTTAATAGATTTGTTAATAATCTTAGCAAGACTACCAAATCCATGCAAGCCCATATTTTCCTAATCTTGTAAAATTAGAAAATATGATTTGACATCTCATCCTAATTAATCATACAAAAAAATATAATAAAAATTTCAGTGGGATGAGATTTATAATATCGCAGTACATTTAATTACAATCAATGTTAATAAATATGATTCTAAAACTTAATATATAATTTTAACCACCAGATGTTGTTATTCCTAATTAATTAAAATTTATCAATCAATAATATAGAAACTATAACAATTTTTAAAGAATGACATTATTAGCATGTATATTGTTCTTGACATGCTAATAATCACACAATAAATTACAGAAATATAGTCACAGACTTAACATAAAATTATTGTGTTAGTAGAATTTATCTACCTAGCAGGTTGCAGGATGGTAAATGTCTCAGTTTAATCCAAAGACTATATTCAACCTCCCAAAGCACACACTTTGTTGAGATCTTAATAATATAATTCAATCTTTAAATTCGTATAAAATAAATCAGTGGAATATATGACTGGGGGCCTCTGTCAGTAGAGCACTCACTATGACACACACAAAAGCCATCACCCCATACCCAACCCTTTAGTCAAACTAAATTGAAGTAATGAATGTTATCCTGAAGTCACATATGCTATCCCAAAATAGGGCTTACTGTTCATCCAACAGGGAGGAGGTTGGACCCCTGGGTAAAACCAACAGTACAACACCCATGGCCAACAGTCTCAAAACAACAATTATAGGCATTGTCTTATGGATGTCTATAGAATGGTGATAGCCTTATTTAATTAACCACCATGGCCTAACTGACTAATCCCTCACTAAGAATGGTCCATATCCCTTTTGTATACCATCATGGGGCTCAAAATGCAACCTGACAATCAAAACAGGTTAACCCAAATGTGAGGCCAGATTCTCTAAACAAAAGATGATGTCTTGTACTGGTAAGTCATTTTCTTCAAACCTTCAGTCATCATCAATCGCGGTTGATACAGGATAGAAATGGATTTTTTATTTACTCATTTATTCATTTTAGTGTTATTCACAAATCAAACCATTCTAACAAAGAATATATTATCACTGACCAATGGAGTTTAGTTTCTCCAACTGAAACTCACAAGCCCTTAAATCATGAAAATGCTTTCCAAAAGAGCAGTGAAACAAATATTGTCATATACTAATATATTTCACACTCAGCCCATATATAGATTGGCATACTATATGTTTGAAATGCTGAACATACGGCATCGGAAGATACAAACCTTCCTAACTATTTTTGTTTTTATTTTTATTTTTCTTTAAACATGGTGAGGTTATACATGTCTCATACCAAATGTAAAAATCAATAACTTTAACTGATCATATCAAATAAAACCCATGATCAATCATATGCGAAGTTAAGAGATGCTTCAAACTGCACTCCATCCAATGAGGAAAAAAGGCAAAACTGCAACGAAACTTGGGGGAAAAGCTGAATCTGAATAATATAAACAACTTTGTCTTTCTAAACCTTTCAAGACAGGAACTGATGATGGATTTCTGCATATCTGAGTAGATTAGGACCCAAAATGTGTCCCAGACTTCATGGATAATTCAAACATCCCCGATTCAAGAGGTAAGGTTGATACAGTTGTTTTGAAACGAAAGAGATTCAAATGTAAATTTTAAAACTTTAAATATATGACTACTCTGAATAAATCTCTCCGTATGAAGTTCTTGCTAATAAACAAAAAGCAATAGCCACCAGAAAATTTGTTTATAAATGTTTATGATTACAAGATTAATTAATGTTTCATATTTTCCATATTCTTCCTGTGAATATAAAGCATGTAAACAAATTTATTGTATTAATATGCAGAAATGCTTTTCCTTAATAATTGTATTATATTCGCCACTAGTTTTTAATAGAATTCCATATGAAGTGACAAATTAATAAACCAATGAAGTTTTAAATGATCTAAATATATAAACTTAATCAAATGTTAAAAACAGAGTTTTGGTTGGAACCCACATCTCCACTCAACTACTTCAATATTTATATTAAAAAACAACCAATTTTTTTTTATAAATTCAAGTCAGAGTATTTGGATTTAATTTAAACACTATAATTCACATTCTAATAACATAAGTAACTTACTCATATACACACATAAACATCTAAGTGCCTGAAGAAGAGTATAACTAAATGACAAGAAATTGGATAAAATACAATCTTTGTGCTTAATTTCTTAGAATCAATCACAATAGTTAATATGCAAACTTTACTCCATATAGAGCAAATCACTTTGATTCCAGAACAACACCCAAAGAATTTCCACCTTCCACAAGAGAAAAAGTCATTAACACACCATTTTCTTTGGCATCTTCTTATTCATTTTAAGGTCTTTAAGGTCATAAATGAGAATAACAATCAAATTAAAGAAAAGGTCATACAACTTTTTAAATATAAATGGATAAGCTTCAATCAAACAATAGTGGGCATAATATATATAACCCTTTCTCTTTCAGTCACTCAAGCCTTAAGTAGTGAGGGATGATTTTTGGTCATTTTCGACTTAAACTACCTTCGTTGGGAAATCCCAAGCCAGTTTCTCCCCAAAATTAATGCACAAGTAGTAAATTCGATCGCGGAATAGTGGGAATCTCTTCTCAGCTGAAATATACAAATAATGACAACTAAAGCAGAAGACTCAAATAAAAACACCGTAAATTTTACGTAGGTTCGACAATAGCTTCACGCCTCCTACTACGCGAACAACTCCCACTCAATGAAAGAGAAAATACAAACTTAAGACCACACAACCACTCTCTAAGAAATTGATAAGAAAACCAACACCCAAAACAATTGGGTAATACTCACAAATAAACTTAAGTGGGTGGGGAGAGAGGTGCACTTTACAGAGATGGGGATCCCCTTTATAGGAGGGAAAGATGGAAACAAATCCCACATCTAACCTGATAGGGATCGCTTCATTTTTTCAAAAGTAAACAAATCTCTCCACCTTGACAAATAAGCTTAATCTGATCTCGAAACTCTCTTCAACAAAAGCCGCATTGCCTAAACAAAGTCAACGACGCAATCAAACTTTTGGGTAATGTTGATCAAGCCCAATACCATTTGAACTTGATCGTTGTCACCAATTTTAGCTTCAACATAATATCTCGCAGATTACACATCGCCCCGATCTTCCGAACCAAGACTCCACCTTTTTCTTAAATGATTTCCCAAGACAAAATGATACCTCACATCAATATGCTTCTGCTTCGTGCATGAAAAACTTAGTTCTTCACTAAATGATATCACGCCCCACCATTACAAAATCGTAACCTTATTAATTAATACCCAAATCATCAAGCAAACTCGTAGCCATTATCGTTTCCTTTACTACTAATGATCGCCATATACCGCTTCCATCAGACATACACAAAAGTGCGACCGTCGACCGCGGTGCAGACTTCCAACTAATCGTGCTTGCAAGAGTAAAACATAAACCGTGAGTTGACCCACGCTTATCAAGATCACCAAAGATAATCCTGACCGCAGTTTATCCAACTACATGTCGACCAAACCATATCATCCTTCTTAAATATCAAACCAACATCTAAGGTTTTCGAACGTGAATCCATTTCACCGCTTGCCAATGTTCTTTTTCCAGTGCATGTACCGTCACACAACCTAATCGCATGTGAAATGTCAAGCCTCAGACACACCATATGATACATCAAGCTCACCCACCGCATTTAATAAAAGAACCGACATATATTCCCGCTTCATCTTCTCGTCTGACACCAAGCACTAAGCTTTTGAAATGAGGGAGCAAGCTGGGTACTTATTGTGTTTAGTCTTCGACATACCAAAGCTGCCAGGCGATCTTCTTCAAACATCGCCTGAAGTTAAACAAAGTGTGCCCTCCGTCTGCCTCGCTATTTCCATGCCGAGAATCTTCGCTTCACCCGCATCTTCATTTCAACTCCTCGCTTCGCTTGGATCCTTTAACTCGCATATCTCCCCCTTTGATTCCTTGATGTTATCAACATGTCATCAACATGTTATAGGTATATGAAAGATCCATCCCGTAGTTTTTCGAGTGGGAAATACAATACGTTGATCAAAATTGCTTCGTGTAGTTCTCGCCTATCATGAACCGATCAAATCACAGTACACATCGCGCTTCGCGATCGGGGCTTCAAACCATATATAACGATGGTTCAATTTAAGCAAACCCAATTTTCTTTTCCAAAGCAACTTTGAAACCATCTCGGCGGAGTTATATAGATTTCTCCTCCAAATCACCATGTAAGAATGTCGCCTTCAATAACCATTTGAACTAGTTCTATATTAAATCGTATACCAAGGCTAACAAAATACGATGGAGGAAAATGTTTCACAGTCAGAGAAAATACCTCATTGTAAAGCTGACTCTCCTTTGAGCATACCGTAGCTACTCGCCTCGGCCAGAGCGAACGTCATTCTTGCTTGAAATCCTCTTCTCGAGCACAAACCCATTTGCGTACTAATTTCTTTCTTTCCTTTTCGTAGTCTAGCGCCTTCCAAGTGTGCATTCTTCACAAGGGACCGTATTTCTTCATCCATGGCTTTCTTCCACTTTTCTTATCCCGACTACTATTTGCTTCAAGAAAAGTACATGAGGCATACCTTCTTCTACTAATCGAAATGCATAAGTCATCATATCTTCAAACCGAAAGGTGTTTCCTAATCTCTCTATCGGCCTTTGATGGAAATTGGTAAATCATGTTGCTTACTCGAGATTCTTCGTTGAAATCTCTTCCTCTCCAACATCCGGCTTCAGTTCGCTTGGCGGTCTTCAACCGGTTTAATCAAGTCGTCTCGAAACTCCACCAAGCTTCTCGAAAATTTCCACCTACAGAGTCTCCCTTCGCCGAAAAGTTCTCCGACACTTTTCCACCGTTGCTTCCTCTTCAAGATGGGCGCGCATTCATCAAAAGTAACATCCCTGCTAGAAATAATTTTCAAAGATGGCACCCGTAGCCTGCATCCCTTGACACCCGAGGGTGGACTCCCATAAACAAGGCCTTTAGCCCTTGATCCAACTTAGATTCCTTTACATGATAATAAGCAATGTGGAACCAAACACACGTAGAAAGTATCATAATCATTTATAAAGTTTTCCGCACTTACACCTGGGCAAAGTTTTGCTATTTAGAGTGCACTAACATGGAGTTAGTTAATGAGATGATTCTGTACAGCACAAATTTCTCACCTTAACCGGTTGCCCAAAACCAAGATTGGACAACATACACCGAACTTCTTCTCCAAAGAAGGTTCGGATTCATGCATTCCCTCGCCACCCCATTCTGCTGCGGTGTATCTCTAACTGTAAAGTGCCGAGAGATGCCTTCCTTCGTAAATAAGAAAATTGATCATTTCGATTTTACTCCATTGTCGATCGAGTACTTAATCTTCCTCCTATCCGTTCTCCACATTTTCTTCCATAATAAGAAATGTTTCAAACACTCATCTGATTTCACAGAGGCACCAAACTTTCCCGAAAGTCATCAACAAATGTAACAACAAAAGTAATGCTTAATCCTCCCAAGGAAGTCGACTTGGTTGGTCCCGACGCTCTATGTGAATATAACCAATATACCTTCAAGATATGGATTGCTTATGTCGAACTTCACCCTTTTTGCTTTCCTGCACATTACCGCAGAAAAATCCAACTACAAGTCTGGTGACCTTTCAATAACTTCGCATAGCCAACGCTTAAGGTAAAGATTTCTCTCCAGCATGTCCAGTCTCACATGCCATAACCCGGACATCTCGCCTACTTTGTCTACCTTGATACCGGTCGTCACGCCCCACCGGCCAGGCTGCCTTGATAAAGGCATGTGTTACTTCTCCCGATTTTCATCACCACAAGTGCTCCTAAAACAACTTTCAGAATCCCATTTTGCATAATGATAGTGAAACCTTTTGACTCCAAGGTTCCCAAAGAAATGAGATTCTTTCAAGTTTCAATGTAATCGAACATCTGTCACACTCGTCAATCTATATCATGATTCTTCAAACCGATCGAACCGATCCCAATATTTATCTCAAAGGTCAACATTGTCTACCAGATGAATAACACCACCATCAGTTCTATAAAGTCAAGAACCACTCCTTTCTAAAACACATATGGAATGAGCGTGTCGAATCACACAACCATTCCACGCATTTAATTCATTGATGACACAAGCCATGAAAAATTTGACCATCATCTTCACCACACATGCTTCATGCACCCTTTCCTTTCTTTTACGCAGCCTTCCGACAAATTTCTTCTTCCGCTAACGCCCTTTTTTTTCGACAAAAGGCACATTCATCTTGCAAGTTTGCCTTTGATTAAGATCTTCCCCCTTCTCCCCGGTTTCTGCTTGATTACGACTCGAAACATGTGGGCTTCACCAACAGCTCCCTGTTAATTTATCTTTTTCCGATCTCATTAATACAGAGCAAGATATTTCTTTAAAGGTTATCGTTTCCTCCTACCAACATACTAACAATAAGATGTTCATATTCATCAGAAGGGAAGCTAACAATATCAAAGCCTTATCAACATCACTTACTTTCTCATCTGACCAATAGATCACATTAATGAATCAAATCTAAATATGTGATCATTCATATCGCACTTGGCTTATGGCATCGGGAAGCTGCATAACTTCTCGGGGTTTCCAGAGCTTGTTCATGCTCTTCATGAACTTGTCTTCCATCTCCTTCACAACTTGTTTCAGACGCCTCTCATAAACGGAGATTTCAGCTCCTCGAGAGACACAATCGAATCGCACTACATGCTAAACGATTGATTCGGCCCAATCTTTCTCATCAACATCTTCTGTCTCGCTTCTTCTAAGGCAACATCAAGCCTCGGTTGGAAAGAACATCCTACACCTCAATAATCGCCACATGCCAGTTATCGTGCCATCAAATTTCTCCACATCAAATTTGGTATTAGTCACCATTGATCTTGGCGAGAACTTTGCGTAGAGGCGATGGTGCACTGGATTCAAATTCTGACTTTTCTACAACAAATAGCTGTCACTGCGGAATGTCAATATCTCAATAGAATCTTTTCCGATGTGGTGATCGACAAAAGCCGTGCAACTACGTAGAAAGCATACTCACGCTGAACCTTGGCTCGATACCAATTGTCGGGAAAACCCGTTAGTTTTCCCTAAATTAACAAATGTTACTATAGTACCCGATCGTGAATAGTAATCCTTTCAAACAGAATGATCCCAAGCAAAAACTTCCGATACAAAAATAATGACAATAAAGCGTAAAATAATACCAAATAAAGAACACTGCATCCATTTAGGTTCTAAGAATAAATTCCACGCCCCAAGGCCGAACAACTCCCACTAATGAAAGAGAAAATACAAACTTAGTATCATAAATCACTTCCTAAGAAATTGAGCAAGAAAAGAAATACCCAAAAACAATCGTAATACTACAAATGTATTCTAAGCCATGAGTAATTTATAATAATAGACGGGGATCCCCTTTTTATGAGGAAAGAAAGGATGGAGCAACCCACATCTAACCAATGTGGGATTGCTTTATTTTTCAAAAATCAACACACTCATTTACATTTCTTTTTATCAATCTATTTCTTATTAAAGTGATTATTCCATATATATCTAAGTTTTATTTTGTTTATCGTGATTTTATCGAGCGTCTTGTTGCAATGTCTTATTTGTGTGTGGGCAATTTAGACAAATAAAGCATATACAACTTGGGTGGTGTTTCATCCTCCATTTATTTTTAACTATTTTGCATTCATGCTTTTATCGACAGATTGCTAGTTTGAATTAATAAAATTATTTTCTTTTCAAAAATATAAATAAAGATAGTTGTCAATATAAAATTTTTCTCAAAAAATAATTTTCATGATTCAACTAAACATCTTTTATTAAATTAATCTTGTATAACAATATATAAAAATAATAATTTACTTGAATGATACAAAATTAATTTCAAGAAAAAAGAAATTTAGCTACATAATTAAAATCAACTTTTGTAAAATACTTTTTGATGGTGCTGCTTCAATCGATATCATCGGAGCTTGTCGAGTCGCCGGGCCGACCAACGGCCGATCGGCAAAAATAACCTGCCAGAAAGGGTGGTCCGCTAACGTTCACGCCTCCGACGCCAAGTCACTGGCTTACTATGCGAAAAGAGATCAACCGCGGATGGTTTTGGTGATCGCGATCTTTCTTCTATGGAATTGCTCTGGGGTATTTATCGCGGTGATCACAATGACTTTTCCTTGTTAGACTCCGCGATACCACATCTTCCCAAATCTTTCCTCTTTATCGCTTAACTCGAATATTAAAGGATACTTGCGGAGCCGTGGTCAGAAATCCTTCCTCTCTCAATGAGTGGAGAACTGGATCATGAGAGGTCTTCCCCTTTATATCGTCTTCGCTTATGGACGGTGGACCATCCATGTTACCTATTTGTCCGACGGGCCAGCTAGTTCTCAACCAAGGCTTTGCGCCTTAGAAGTGATCAGACGTTTGCCAAAGCTCTACTGGGCTCTCACTCTGGTCACCCCCAAGCCCACCTGCGGTAAGCCTTGTTGGTGGTTTGTTTATCGGTCTCGGCGCTCAGCCCATACGCATGTTTTTAGGCATCATCGCTACCCCAGCTCTCAGCCAAAGTGAGACATTTGGCAAGTGGCTAATCGCTTCTTAGATCGGGTGACTTCCCACGTGGCTAATCAAGGATGGCTTATCAAGGCTTTGTTGCCATCAAACGTTCTGTGATGATGATGGCTTTTCTCGATTTTCGCACCCATTTCGGCTGACGTTTCCAGTGTTTTTAGAAACACCCCACGACTATTTGAATCGTATTCCCCTATTCTTCAAACCTTTTTCTCTATGGTCTCGGATTTTTCTTTCTTGAAACTTCTCTAATCATCACTCAAACCTGCTCTTGGTGGTTTATGTCGTTTCATTCCCACTTTCGAGGTTGTCTCTTTATGCTCTTCCCTAGTTTGGTACGTCTTTCTCTTCCCCATTTCACTTTTCTTGTTCGAATCTCTATCGAGCCGCATTTTAGCCGTAAATTATTGTTCTCGTGGTTATTGTGGCGTGTTTGGCTGATTCCGCCTTTATCATTTGTTCGAACCTCCCTCATATTTGGTCGAATCATGCGTACTCCTAGGCCCAATCGCTCTTCCGGTTTACATGTAAGGCCCACTGAGAGTCTCGAGTCAAGACTGACCGGCGGGATCCTGGTGAGTCTTGTCGTTGTGGTCGACAGAGCTCTTCAATCCTGATCATCCATCCCCTGTCTGCAAAGGCAAGGGAAAGATTTAGTGAGATTAGGTACCCTAGTGGTTCTCGAATATTTGAAGGTCATCGTGGAAGTATGATGTTTGTGGGTCCTAGCTCCGGGTCGAGCCCCCTTTGGTATGAAAACTACCCGCCATGCACTCTTCGCTGCTCGGGTCCTGCCCCGATCTTCTCACCTCCTCTACATAGTCCAGTTCCTAAGATGGTCTCGCTTTCGTTTAATCTTCGAGAACGGTCTCCTCTTTCCCCTCCACCCCTTTATCAAGATCGTCTGACGCAGACTTCCATAATCTTTGCTCTCATGTCCCAACTTTTCCTCCCCCAATTGGGTTTTAGTCACTTTCCGGGTCTTTTTAGGACAAGTGGCCTAAGCGGTTCCCAAGATAGCTCGTTGTTGGACTCTCTTTAGTGCAAAGAGGCCGCAAAGTTCTTTTGTATATTTCCAAATCCATCCGTGCCAGTCGATTATTTCTAATCTTCCACTTTCCCACAGCAAACATTGGAAGGAGCGTTATTTCTTTTATCATGGTCGCAATCGAGTACAACCTTGTTTAATCGAGAGGATACGCTTTGGCAGCCCGATAGTATGGACGCTCTCAGAGAATCACAGGCGTGAGTTTTTTGTCCGTGCGCACTGGGTTAGTTTTTGTTGCGTAGGCATTCTCAACTTTGTTTAGTTGTGTCGCTTTAGGTATCCATCCCGACCCTCGCCCGAGGATAAGAGTGCAGCTTAAGTCAATCACAAGGGTTCCGTGGTAAGTGTACTTTGAGCTGATTAGACTGTGATATCTCAGCCTCTAAGGCGAACCCCTCTCTACCCCCCCTACTTTAATGCCCACCATGTTACGCGAAGCCTTCTCGTGAGGGCCTCGCCGTGAAACCCACACCGAGAAGAAACAGCCCAGTCGAGTAGTTGGCAAAGAAGAAGAGAAGCTGCTTAGCGCAGTGCTCGCTCCCCCGAGAGCACCCTCGCTGACGTGTGGTAGTGGATCCTAAGGTCGTGGCAACTTCTTCGTCAGCCGACCGGCCAAAGAGTGGGGTCAAGCCAATCTCAAGTCTCGCCAGGTCGCGCTCCTTCCACGGCCGAGGTGTCTATGTATGGTCCAAAAATCCTTCGGGAGGAGCGCCAGCTCTCCGAAGTCCCACCCATTCTGCTCCGAGTCCTCAACTAAAACGCCGTTCCCTCCCACGACGGAAGACACGCGGAAAGGATTGCTTTGAACCGAGGGGGACGTAGGACTCACCGCTACTAACTCGGAAGCCGCCGCCAGTTGGCTCCGTCCATCCTGATACGGATTCTTGACCCAAGAGGCAGAGCGTCGTTGAGGGAGGCTCTCTGCTCATCACTTCGGGGAGCGCCACCGTATGTCCTGTGATCGCCTCATTGCTCGCTCCACCATTGTTTCAAACTATCCATTAATTTTATCTTGTTTTTGTAGATGGCTATCTATATAAAAAGCCTGGCAAGGAGGGCCAACTTTACCGAGGGCTCTACTAGAGCAGTGAAAGCGTATAAAGCCAAGGTTGCCTCCCTGACCTCCAAGACGGCCACCGAGCTCGAATAAAGACCTTACGAGGATGCCGCGAAGTATGAATCCCAATCAAGCACACCACCGACCGTGGAAAGCAGAGCTGAAGATAAGAAAAGAAGGCTCGAGGCGAGCTAAGGGTTGCCGAGGACAGCTACACACAGGCGTCAGAACGATGTAGGTGGCCAAGGATACGAGCGCCACGCGGGCACCAGGATCTAGCCGCTGCGATCAAATCCATGATATTAAGCCGAGTCAGCCAAGAGGCTTCTGAGGCTGTGAGCTCCGTGGAATGCCTAACTGAGGAATGCCATGGGCTTCATCGAGATCTTCAGCTGCTGTGACCTGGTCGTACGGCGGAAGGATGATTGCCGAGTCAGAGACGAGGCTTATACTCGAGGGCCTCCGGTGTCTTGGCCTTTCACCGAGAGTATCAGTTAATCGCCGGGCTTGGATTTTGTAACTTCGCCTCACAGGGGAGGCAGAAGAATCTAACTCCTCGATCGACGGTTAAACTCTCAGGTAGCTGTGATGGCCCCCAACTCTGCTCCTCTCCCTCGGTGAACTTGAGATCAGGCTCCGCAGGCCTGCCTCCAACCTCCTGGGCCATTGGACTTCACCTTCTAACCTACATGGTTTGAGGTTGCAACCGAGGCTACTCAAAGCCCTGCCTATACATTTAAAGCTTTTCCTATAGTTTTTGCTTATTCTCTAACTTTCAGCCTGAGCCTGACTTTTATACGCCGACTTCGATTTTCGATTCACTAGATATTTGCCTTATACCCTTTGACTCATTTTCTTTACCATCTTATTTTACAACCTGGGATGCTGGCTTGGGGCTATTCAGCTCCTTTAATAACTGAAAGTCAGCCAGCGCTTAAAGGCTCGGCCGCCACGGTCAACAAACTCATTACGCCGGGGATCTTATCGGCCGAGTTACCGAGCGCCCCATTTGAACCGGGAGCTATTGGGATCTTGTATCATCAGCCACAAGGCTCTTATTGAACCGAGCTATCGGGCCTATTAGACCGAGCCATCGGGCTCTATGAACCGAGCTACCGGGTTTTATTGAACCGGTTACGGGCTCGATAACCGAGATACGTGCTTTCCGACAAATTGAGCTACGTGGGTTTTAACAACCGGTTACTAGGCTCTTATTGAACCGGCTACGCCGCCTAACAGCCATCGGGCTCTTATTGAACTCGAGAGCTACGTGGCTCTTAACAACCGAAGCATGTGGGTTTCATCGAACTGAGCTACGTGGCTCTTAACAACCGAGTTACGTGGGTTTTTGGGAATAAATCGAGCTCCATGGCTCTTTTGAATCGAGCCACATGGCCTCATCTCTCGAGCTACGTGGCTCTTTAATATCCAAGTTCTTGGGTTCTTATTGAAATCAGGGCTACACGGCCTTCTGAGTCAGCAAGCCTTAAAACCTAGCCCATGGTTCTTTAATGCAAACCGTGCTCCCCTGCTCTCCATTGGCTTTGATATTAAAGCGCCTCTCTGAGCTATCGGGCTCTTAAAAACTCGAGTCTACGACTCTTTAATTACCAAGCTCCTAGGCTTTTTCGTCTTCCCTTCCCTTTAGAAAGCTACGTAGTCAATGTAGTTTTTCAGTGGCCCATGAGAATCAAAGTCAGATCGCAAGTGTACTCCCCAAGGTGTCCAAGCTTTTTTATAGATAACCCCCTTCCTTCAGAGACGACATGTTATACGCTCAAGCTCCCATTTTCCCTTCCCCGCTCAAGCGGTCTGGTTCGGACATGACGAAGTTTCGAGATGGATTGCCACTATGTGAAGTATGTTTAGTGGTCATAGGCTGACGTTTGGTTTCATTGTTCTGCCATTCGCTGGGAGTGCCAGGTTGTTCCCCCTTAGTCCTACCATCACAGAGTCAATGGGAACATGCCTCTGCAAGGCTGGTAGTTTTTTAGAGGAATGCTTCAAGTCCCACTTCTTATGTTATACCTCTCCTCCCCTCTTTTCTCTTTTCCCGAAATTTCCCTTTCTTTCTCGTGGTTTCGCAGTGGTTGTTCGGCCGACATAATTTTTTGAGATGTAGAGAACCTGCTTTTAATGATTGTAATTTTTTTTATGAGGTTAATGCTTGTAATTTTCTAGGATAACTGTAATTCTCTGAAATAAAAGTACAATCTTTTGGAAACACGTATACTTGTCTGATGTCTCATGTAACCTTCTAAGGCCCTTCCGTGCCCTGTGGATTTATGATAAATCAAGCTCCCTAGTTCTTTCTTTATGATTTACGAGAGTAGGCATGCCGAAAATAAACACAAAAATTGTTATCTAAACGAAAGTAGAACTACTGCGCTTTATTAATAGATACAATCTGAGGTTTATGGGTAAAACTGCTTGAGGTGCTTGGCATTCCAGGAGTGATGCAAGGTATTTCCCTCTTCCGTTTGAAGCTTATAGTTGCTAGGTCGGATTATCCATGATACGATATAGGGTCCCTCCCAGTTGGGTCCTAGTTTCCCGTGAGTGGGGTCTTTCCTGGTTTCCAGAGTTTTTTGAGCACTCAGTCGTCTAGCTTAAAACCACAGCCCCACCTTCAATCATAGTACCTTGTTTTTCGTTGGTAGTCTTTGGCGCCAAGCTGCAGCCTCCCGCGTCTCTCCCAGAGATCATGTTTGCCATTCCTCATTGTGTTCTATGGCAAGTAACTCGACCGTAGGTAACTTGAGCCTAACTCGATGTGGACTACCACCTCTGCCAAATGCGAGTAGAACGTAGTTTCTCGAAGGTAGACTCGGCAGTTTTATATCACTCATAGTACCCGAATGAGGTATTCTACCCATTTTCCTTTAGGTCTTCCAAATTAGCCTCACGTCGCCTCGAGTCCTTATAGTGACTTCATTGTCCGGCTGACTACGAATGAGTCGGGGACCTAATAGTAATTCGCTCGGCACAAAATTTTTTGAATTTCAGGTTGTCGAACTGCTTTCCATTATCAGATACCAATGCTTTTGGGATTCCGAACCTGCATATTATGGAACTCCAAACAAAGTTACTTACCTTTTGCTCGGTGATTGTTGCTAATGGCTCGGCCTCTACCCACTTGGTGAAGTAGTCCACTCCTACAATGGTGAACTTGCACTGGCCTCTCCCAACAGGTAGGGGCCCTAGTATGTCTAAACCCCACTGCTGAAAAGGCCAAGGGCTTATGATCGAGGTCAAGTGGGTCTTGATGGGGAGGTAGGGATCTTGGCATGCTCTTGACAAGATTTTGCATTTTTTAAACTGGGGCCTGTATGTTTCTACATCACAATAATACCCTTGCCCTGTGTGGTTTTTCCGCCAAGGCCTCGAGTCTAACAGGCACAGCGCCTTCGTGCACCTCTCTAAGCACGAGTCGGGCATCTTCCTTCCTATGCATCTGAGGAGGGTCGTTAAAACCTTGTTTATAAAGGGTCCCTCGCAAAAGAGCGAATCTAGCTGACCTTACTCTGAGTTTAGATGCCTTCTTCGGATCGTTTAACAATGTCCCATTTAACAAGTGGTCCCATACGGGTCCATCTGTACCGACTAGCCATCACTGAAAATTTCTTCACCGTTGATGTTTACGAGGGCTCCAAGAGGTGTCACTGTATCCACCTATCCAGTCTTCTCATGCATGTTGTTGCTAACTTGCTAAAGATCCGCCAAATTTTCTACCTCAAAGACATGTCCGAATTCGAACCCGCATAAATTTTTTAGCGTCGCATACCTTTTGTAGGTAAAGGATCATTTTTTTCACCCCTCGCTTCGTAGGAATCTTCTATCTGCTTCACCACCAACTGGGAATCGCTGCATACCTCTAGTTGATCAGCCTCCATGGAGTGGGTGAGGTTAAGTCCAGCAATGACAGCTTCATATTCGGCTTTGTTATTAGAGGCCTGGAACCCGAATCTTAGTGCATATTCCACTTCGATCCCATCCGGGGAGGTTAGAATCAAACCGGCATAGCTTCCTTGAGCATTAGCGGCCCCATCTACTGACAACCTTCATATGGGGAGCTCGGACGCGACCTAGGCGGTTTCGATAGGCTCTGTCGAGGTGAATTCCATGATGAAATCTACCAACACTTGTCCTTTGATCGCTGTTCTTAGCTTGTACCTAATGTCAGAGACTCTTAAGCTCTATGAGTACCATTTTACAGTCTTCTGAGGTTTACGGTTTATGCGGTATTTGCTTCATTAGGTGTTACGCCGGAATCTACGATGGTGTGAGCTTGGGTATGGTCGAGGAATCTTCGAGCGGTGGTCACAGTGCGCAGAACTAGCTATCCATCTTGGTTCACCTTTCCTCTACTCCTCTTAGAGCTTGGCTGCCGTAATAGACCAGTTGTTGCACTCTATCCCACTCTCTGACCAGGGCATCACTAGTCGAGAAATCGGAAACAGCTAAGTAGAGCGTAAGGAGTTCCCTCTCGGAGGGGCTTACTAAAATAGGGGGGGAGCTTAAGTAGGTTTTTAAGCGCTGAGAACGCCTCTTCATAGTGGGCACATCCCAGTGGAGGCCTTTTTCATAACGAAGAAGGGTGAAGACCTTGTCGTGGATCACGGACACGAAGCGACTCAGTGCAACTATTCTCCCGGCTAGGCGCTGAATTTCTTTAGTGTTTGAGGATGGTTGCATGTCGAGCATGGCTTTTATCTTGTCTGGATTTGCCTCTGTGCAGCGGTGTTGATTATGAAACCGAACTTCCTGCGGGACTAGAGAGCACACTTGGTTGGGTTTAACTTCATTTTGTAGTCTTTTTAGGACGCAAGAGCGATTCATCTGGGTGGTGCCGCGTCGAGCTTCGGCAACCATTGCTTCACTTAGTATATCGTCATGTATACTTCCATGGATGCTCCAATATGTTTTTGGAACATTATGTTTACCAACCTTTGATAGGTGGCCTCAGCGTTCTACAACCCAAAAGGCATCACCTGATAACAATACGTTCCCTGTCCAATCATGAATGAGGTCTTTTCTTGGTCGTTGGGATCCATTCTGATCTGATTATAACCCGAGAAAGCATCCATGAGCTTAAAGGCTTGTGGCTATGATGGTGTCCACTATGAAATTCGATTCGAGCTGAGGAGAAAGCTATCTTTCGGGCAAGCCTGGTTAACATCAATTAAGTCAATGCAAAGTCGCCATTTTCCATTTTCCTTCTTGACGAGAACCACATTAGCTAACAAGTAGGGATAATCTACTTCTCGGATAGCTCGGGCTTGGAGGAGTTTGATAACCTCCTCGTTGATCGTCTTCTGCCTTTCTGGGGTGAAACCTTCTTTACATTTGCGGGTTTGAAGGGAGGAGGCGACATTGACTTGTGGGTGATACTTCTTGGTCGATTCCTCCATGTCCTCTTAGCTTCCAAGGAATACTTCCCACATTTTGCTTTAAGAGTGGATGAGGAGGTCTTTGGCGTCTGAGCGATTTTGGATCCGATGTAGGCAAGGTGTTCCGGCTGGTCGTCAAGTTGTCTTTGAAGTTTCGGCTCTTACGAGGGGTGTTGGTCGAGTGTCCAGTTCGTCTCTCATGTCGAGCTCATCCACGTGGACACTTTTTACGACTTTCTATTTTATTGATCATAGAGTAGCATTCCACTGGCCTTTACGGATTGGTCTCCTCGAACCACTCTACTCAGTTCTCTGACCAGGAACTTGATAACCATATGACGAGAGGCGGAGTCGGCCCACAAAGCATTGAGAGGGCACGCCTAGTGTGTGGCATATTATGTGGGGGCATCTTATGAGGAACTACCATTGTTGTAGCGGCGTAGGGATTTCTTAAGGTGAGTACCAGCTTGGTTAACCCAAGTGGCAGTACCTTTTCCCTTGAAAATCTCAATAAGTGGGCATGCACCGGTTCTAACTTCTCCATTCTTATACCCATCTTGTCAAATGTTGACGTAAATATGATGTCATTTGAGCTCCCCATTGTCGATCGGGGACCACAGTGAACTATTTTGTTAGCCATGGCGTTGCCAGCCCTGTAGTGCGTCCTTGGGGATGTTAAGCTGACCTTCCATGTCGAGTCAAGAAGGTTATGATGGTATCCAATAGGGAGCTTGGACCAGCGGCCTATTACCTCTCGTGTCTCCCGATCACGATCTTTGCTATTAGGTGAGCCTTCTTTGTTGACTAGTTCCAGCACGGGAGAAAATCCCGAAATCACATTGATCTCGAGGTTCTTGATGTTGTGAGGGTACGACAGGTGGTGGAGGAGGTGCCTAGTTCCAGATCTTACGGAGCCACTTAATGCGTGAAGATGTCCGCGTCGGATTAGAGTCGATTTCTTTCTTCAGCGAATCTGAGTCATGCGTTGGTGCCGTGATCTCTGTGGAACTCACAGTTCTTGGTTATGTCTCTTTTTTCTGGGTTCGTCTTCATCTAAGACGACCACCTTAAAAACTTCTCATGTTGCACCTCGTATAGGACTTGAGACAGGTGCGTCAAGGGGTGGCTTCTTTGAGGTAGGAACCGACTCGGCTTTCGGGTTGGGAGTGGACAAGCGGTCCACAGCGTTACCTTTTCTCTTTGAAGATCGATCTCTGTCTTCTTTGTTGCTCCGTGGAGATCTGTCCCGGTCTCTTCGTCTTCTAGGGCTTACATCCCGTTTTCTTAATACGCTTTTCTTCTTTTGCGGGAGGCTTCCCAGCTTAGACATAAGAGACCTCCTCCGCCGTTGATGTATTTTTCTGCTTTGGCGAGCACCTCGGCCATGCTTGCCTGAGGGTTCTTTGAGATGGAGAACATTAGGTCTTTGGACTATATGCCTAGCCCGGTGATAAAGGCAGTGATGGCAAATTTCTCATTTGGGATGTCTACCTTTAATGACTCCGAGTTGAACCTCTGGACGTAGGACATCAAATTCTCCTGTAGACCTTACTTTACGGTTAGTAGGTGGTAGGTCGGCTTCCCATACATCCGGGCTCCGATGAAGTGGGATAAGAAAGCGAAGGAGAGCTCTCTGAAAGATGAGATTGAGGCGGCAGGAGCCTGTTGAACTAGGCTAATGCTGAGCCTTTTAGCGTGATGGCGAAGGCTTTATATTGCACGGGGTCCTGGTATTCGTGCAACTCCATCTGAATCTTGTAGGTGTTGAGGTGGTCTATGGGATCCTTTGTCCGTCGAGGCCTCGATGTAACGGCATCTTAGTTTCGTGGGAGAGGGAGCGTAGTACCAGGCCTTGAGCTGAGGATTCCGTTTTACGTACCCGAGCATCGCGGGCGGGGCCTCGACCTTTTACAGCCTCCTTCATGTGGCTGAGCTCTTGTTGGATATCTTGGAACTGCTGCTCCAAAGATTGTTCCCCCTTCCCTTGTTGATAAGGGGTTGGCTCGGCGCAACCATTCTTGCGGGCATCCCTCATTGCGACCATCTCAGGGTATGTAGGGATCATGCCCCCTTGATCAAAAGCTATTTTTCTCCTCCTCAGTCGATGTCTCGGGTGTCGGGTGTTGTTGTTCCTCATGGAATGTGTGCGGCCTTCACGGAGCTGTGTGCCTCTGTGGGCGTTGCCTGCTGCAGTGAGTTCGCAGCTCCTTTGTGAGACAGATTGACTATCTGGGAGTGCCTCCATCTCGTTCTTTAGCAGCTTGAAGGCTTCGAGAGAGTCTCTTGGTTATGCACTATCCAGTAATAGATCTGTTGGTCTTTGCGTCTCGAGTTGGCGTGACTCTTGCTCATGTTTCAAGTTGATACCATCAGTCACTGAGAAATCAGTTGATTTGTAAAGGAACAATCTTCCTGGTGGCGCAGGCCTAATGGTCTTTGCCTTCCTATCGATACTAAATTTGGAGCTCGTGGTCGTGATGATCCATCGGTCGGATCGATCTTACAACACACACATAAAGGGTGGTCAGGTGGGAATGTCGACCCAGCCTCTCAATGCTAAGTCGATTTCTTTCTTATGACGGGGAAAGATCGGCTGTGATGGTTTTGTGATTGATTAGTGCCAAAGTGCTATTTTGAACCCTATTTATTATAGGTTTTGAGTGCTTTTGTGTACTAATCATTCTAATTAACCGTTGCACATTAGGTCCCCACTATTTTATTAATGCTTGTTTGTGGAAAATTTTGCAGTTTTCTGCGAGGCGGTACACGAAATTGTTGGTCGATCAAGCACGAAGAGTCTAATCAAACTTCGACATTTCAAATCAAAGATCAGAAGGAAGAAAAGCGAAATGTGAAGAAAAACACGGCTGGGAAAAACATTCTACAACGTGCAACATTCTGCCTCCGGTAGCCTTTGTTCCTTCCTGCGACCCACTGTTCTCCACGCATCTCACGCTTTTGTTCTTTTTGTTACAGTTTTTGGGTTTTCTCCTTTCTACCCTTGTTGTAATCACTTATGTTTGGATTGTATGGTATTTCACTTGGTTTGTAAACCATAAGCCATTTTTGATACTTGTTGAAGGGCCAATTTTTCTTTGTAAATAAAATTAGAGACTCCCGGATTCTCAGTTTTACCTTTCTCTCATTTCTCTCCCTTTCTTCGTTTCCAAACACCCTCGAGGATGACAACGGAGGATGAAAGCGGCTAAAACCTCTTCCTCCTTGAAAGGAAGGCTGCGAATGACGATCTTAAGGTAACCTCTTGGTTCCCTGTTTTCTTATGTGAATTTTCCATTTTTGGTTCCCAAATTTGCAACCCTAGGTTTAAAAGCTTTTTGATGCACTTTCTTTTGTGATACTGGCGGAGCTTTTAGGGTTCGGTGTATTCTTGGCGATAGATACGATATCCATTGGATTGCTCTTCTGACCCGCGCTGGTGGAGTTGAGGTTGGATTTCAACTTTTTAGATTAAAATCTCTTAAGCATGCTTTCCTAATGTGTATTTGGCAAGCTTTTTGGGTTCAATGGATACTTTCACTAGATTCACGTGCCTAATTAGTTGTCTCTTATTAGTTATCAGAGGGTAGGTTTTGAGACATGTTTCATGAAAGACCATAAATGTTAAATAAATGCTTTACATCAAAGGAAAATTATTAGGGTTTAGTTTTCAAAGTTAAATGAAAGATCGGTTCGGAGATGACTATGTCATCCTCCCGGCCCGCGAAAGATCACGAGACCTCGGTTACCTTTGGGAATCGACCCGATGCTAACGATTAGAGTTAATTTACATTTTATTTTATTTATTTTCGATTGTCAAACCATGACTCCCTGTTTACCAAGCTAGAATCGAATTTAATTCGCAATTTTGATTTCACTCCAAATCATTTGTGCAGAAGAAGCGTCGCGTGTTCGACCTGAAGCGGCTATCTTTGCGGTAGCTTGACTCACGACCGTGGGAGAATTTAGGAATATAAATTTTGTTGATTCGGATCACCCCTCTTTGTGTACGAATCGGTGATTGCGTACCTTTCTTGATTAGGTGCTCGGTATATATCGTAGGTGATCCATGATGACTTTCACTTGTTAGACGGCGATCTGACATCTTCCCGATTGGGTGGGGTCCTCTTGTATCGTTCTTGAATATTAAGGATAATTAGGGAGTCGGTAGTTTGCCAGAGATCCTTCCTCCCTCAATGAGTGGAGAGCGGATCATGGAGAGTGGGTACTTCCCTTTTATACGTCTCGTTTGTTGGATGGTGGACCATCCATGTTACCTATTTATTCGACGGGGCGGGCTTAGTTCCCAACCGGAGCTCACGCCTTAGAAGTGATCGGGATGTCGTCATGGGCTGAGCTCTCAAGCTGGACTCGCTTTCAAGCCTACCCCTAAGCCCACCTTAAGCCTTATTGGTGGTTTGTCTCTTGGATCTGCATTCTGAGTCCATACGCATGTTTTTTAGGCATCATCACTTTTATTGACTTTGATGTTATTTTTAATGAATTAAGTATCTCATAAACATTATTTTTAAATATTCTATAACTTTTTACTTTAGAAATTGATACTATGTTGACTCTATTTAGTAGGGGTCAAGTTTATTATTTTACATATTCTAAGAAGTTGTGAGGCTTTTTCTTTAAAAGACTTCTCAAAATTGGTCATCTCCTCAAAAAAAAAAAAAAAAACAAAAAAACAAAAAAGAGGTTATGTTAAGAATATTTAAGAAGACGAATAATAATAAAAAAATATTACTTAATGACTAAATATCAATGGCAAGATCCTTGGGAGCTTGCCTCTCCAATTACATGTGTACTTCCTTTAACTTGACTAATTATAGGAAAATATTGTTTTTTAAAAGAAAAAGTAAATCTCAAAGAATAATTTTGCCAAACAAATATTATTGAATCAAGTCGTACTCCTGATCATCATAATAATATATAAGATTATGATATGGATCTTCCTACTAATGTTAATACAGTTTTTGGATTTCATGGTTGGTTTGGTTAGACCAATACTAAAAATCCCTGCGTGTTGTAAGACTCTAAATCTAAATATTTATAATTGTTGTCATATTCATCGAAAAGTAAATAAAACAAGAGACTGTTTAGCTAGAAAGAGTAATTGTAATACTAATTTCAATATTTGGCAGATTGATTTTCTTAGAAAAGTTAGAAAAGTTGCTTTTGAAGATTATTATGAATGATATCCACTTGATGATAATAATAAAAATTATTATCAAAAAATTCTCGATTGATTTAAAAATGCTATGAATAATATCCACTTGATGATAATAATAATAATGTCCGATAAATAAATATCATAAAATTAACCTGTTTTGGCAGTGTTTTTTTTAAATATTTCTAGCCCTAAAAATACTTAAACAGGTTTTTGTTTAATACACTCTAGTTTTAAGGTAGTAAATTGTCCCTTTACAAGACTTATAAACGTTTTACCACTTGAACTAGATATGATAGATGCTTAAACATGTTTTAAGAAAAAAAGAACGGTGTTCGATAGTATTTTGAAAAAAAGATAAACATTCTTTTGACTTTTTTTATTTTTCCAATTTTTAAAATGTAAGTTTCAAAGCTGTCCCTCTCTCCTTTTCTCTAATCTTTTTCTCTTGTAGCCTATTTTCCTCAAGGTAAGGAGGGCTGATTTTTGACCATTCTTGGCCTGAAATCACCCATTTGAATCTTTTTCTTTCATTTTCTTGCTTAATAAAGTGGTTCTTTCACGAAGATTTAGGTTTTATTTTGTTTTTTGTATTGTCGTCGTTTTATCAACGTGATGTTGTTCGTCATCTTTTTGTGTGGAGCAATTCGAGGAATGACGAAGACATATTTGATTAGTCGAATGTCAATTATGGGAGTTCTGCGAGATGTCCCAGGCCATTTATTTTATCAAATTTGTAGGCTTTATACAAATTTATTATATTATTAACATGGATATCGTTTCATCCTATATGGTTTTTAGCTATTTGTATCTTGGATCTATTGATCTATTGCAAGTTTAAATCAATAATATTATTTTTCCTTTCGAAAAAACAAAAACATAAGTTTCAAATTTGAGTTTAAAACATTCCTGATTAATTTAAAAATGCTATGAATTATATCCGCTTGATGATAATAATAAAAATTGTTATAAAATAAAAAATGGAATTGGATTGAAATCAACTAAAATTTATGAAAGAGGAAAACTTCAAAAAAGAAGTGGAAAAAGTAACAAAACATTTTTATTTTTTTTAACAGCTAATCACTTTAATTACAATGTAGTAAATTATTCTTATTGAGACTTGAACCTGAGACATTTTCCTTTTTATGTCTTGTCTTTTTAAAACATTGAACGGCCTACTGCATTATTGGATAACAAAACAATTTTATTAAATTTGTTTTTTTATTGAATAATATATAAAGATTACATACGTAGAACATCGGCACAGAAATTTAGAAAGTGCTTCGTATATATATATATATATATCCAAATTGATTAGTGATGTCACGGAGCTCTTACCCTTTTTTTTTTTTCTAAACTTCTATTCAATTTGTACATTGTTAAATCTTCTGTTCATCAAAAACCATCTGATCTTAATAGATTCGAGCCTAAAACTTGTCGGTCCTCACCCCACGATTTTACAGCTTGAGTCAAGCCTCAAAGACATTGTTAGCCTTTTCTTGAATAGCATAAACTTAGTTACAAGAAAATTATGAAGCAAATTATGACCTTCCCAACATCCATCTATTGTGCTTAATTAATTTTGTAATCACCGTACTCGTAATATGAGAACAAGAATATCACCCTCCAGCCCTTATTTATTTTTGCAGCGTTGGAGCCTACCTCTTAAACCAGCCTCCTCAATTAGAAGTCACCAATCAAATTTCCAAACTGAATATTTGACAACAATTAATTCCTGTGGTTTATTGAAAGAAATTTATTATGAGTTGATATGAGGGTCCAGGTAATTAGGCGTGGTTGGTCGTGTCCCATTGTTAGTCCTGTTGCTTGGATTTTATTTTTTTTATTTTTTATTTTTTTAAATAAAAGTAAAAAAACAGAAGAAGAAGAAGAAGAAAATGTTTGTTTTCTTAAATGTATAAACTTCTGTTTGGTTCTTGCTTGTTTGTTGTATGTTTCCAAAAATCAGGTTTCTCTGCCTTGGCATGGATGACTTATTATATTGGATTTAGATTTCTTTCTGAAGAAATTGATGGTGTGTTTCTGAGTAAATGATGTATATGTTAATCTCCTAGCGCTGAGGCGAAGTTGATCCTATTCATAAGTGATTGTGGATGGAAAGTGTATAGATAGAGTTCTTTTCGTTCAAAAAAAAAAATTGGAGTTTTTTTCTCGATGGAGAAACACTTAAATGTTCTTAACATGTGAAATGCATGTTTGTAGTCAAGAGAGAAGAAGGAAAAACAAAAGAAGCAGAGAATGAGGAAGAGAGAAAAGAGAAAGAAAGAAAACGTGGAAAGGAGAAAAAGAAAAAGGATGGGAGGAAAGAGGATGCTCTCATTTTATGTGTAGGGGACCTGTTTGGCATCTTTTTAGGCGTGCTGACGGTGGAGACAGCGTGGCCGGCCGAATATCGGATGCGAATTTGGAAAGAGCGGTACAAGCGATGGAGCGGCAGAAACTAAATTTGACATTACCACCGGTGATCATTAAATTGAGGCCATTCAGCTAAATCCTTTGTTCTTCAGCCAAACAATGAACCCATTTCTCTGCTCAAAGAAAAAAATGGCCAGATTGGAAGCAAACGTGAATAGCGACGGCTAGGCAAAAAGATTTCCATTTTGAGCGTGAGTCTACAAAAGCAGAGATTCCCACGCCGTGAAACAAAGTTTTGAATCATTTGAACTCCTGCGAAACTAAAAATTTCTATAAATAGCAAAAAACCAAACCTTTATTGATCGGTCTGGCAATCTTATCTGGCGAGAAGGAAAGCGACGAAGAAGGGAAGGTCGATTGGAGAGCCAACCTCTATCGTCAGCCGTCCTTGTCATAGCCGTTAGTCGTTATACCGTCTGCCATAAGTCGTGGATTCGTCTGATTACCGTGATCTGTCGTGGATTCGCCAAAAAAAACGTTCGCGATCTCCCCACGGCTGATCTCTTCTCCGTGATCCCCACCACGGCGATCTCTTCTCCGTGAACACCCCGTGGGGAGGAAGAGCGAGGAAGAGCGGGTTCTCTTCCTTCCCATCTCCCCTTCCCCTCCCTCCCAGCCAAAACCCACGCTTTTGGTGTTGATATTAAAAAAAAAAAAAAAAAAACCTTTAAATCATATTTTTGTAAATGTCTGCTAAAATACGAATTAAAAATTAATTTATTTTATTAACTCTGAATATTTTTATTAACTTCAATTATTTTCAAAAAATAATATTATAAATAAAATATTATTAATAAATGAAAAAACCATAAATCATATTTTTGTGAATAATTTCAAATAAATTTAAAATAAAATGTTTTATGATATGAATTAATTTATTTTATTAGCCTACAAATATTTTCATTATTTTTATAAGAAGTACAAAAATTTTTAAATTAATTAATATTTGTAACCCAAAGAATTCAACTAATAAATTATTAATTCAAAATATTTATATATATAATTTTAATTAATTAAATATTTATGGCCATTTTATTTTTTAATTGAATCTTTATATTTATTTTAATTTTTTAATTAAATATCATTTATCTTTTTAAATCAATTTTATAATTGTATGGGGATTTATAAATGAATGAAGGGTACATAATGTAATTATTAAGAAGAAAGGAATTAAAAATTGGAATAGATTTAGGATAGATGGAACTTTAGATGCTCCCTGCTGGAGATGCTTTAGCCAAAACTTTAGCTAAATCTAGAAAATGCTTTTTGCTGTGAAAAAATAGAACTTTGAATCTTTTTTAATTTAGCTATGAAGATCTTCTTAGTTTCTTTGCGGTGGAACCACCATTTCTCCTTCCACTTCTTCACGCGACTTGGCATATTATTATTATTCTTTTCCTATCCTTATTTTTAATGTAATCCCACCTCATATAATTCACTTCTGTTTTAACATTTTGTTTCAATTTATTAGGGTATTCGTCTATTAGTATTTTTTTTATTATTATCCTAACAATTCATTTGCTATTTTCCAAAGTCTTTGACAATCTATTAGGCTCTTTAATTTTTAACTCATTTAAATTAAGTCAAACATAAGTTCATTAAATTAGGTTCAATATATTTAGACTGATCCCACTTGAATTAGATACAATATTTGGGCTGACATTATATTAAAAACTGCACTTAGACCTTTAACCCATTAGGTCCCAATAATACGACCTTATGTAGGTCTTTTTACTAATCCATTAAAACTGTCAAGAAAACTCATATATAACAAGCCCAAACCTTGAGTGGAGTCGATCAGCCTTTGGCAATGTCTTGACTATACTCTTGCTTTGTCAAACCCCACCCTTAAATTACTCAAATTTCCAATTTCAAAATTTTTAGCAAGTCCAATTTCCAAATTTCTCATTTTTTAAAATTTTTAATTTTTTTTTAATTTTTATAAATTCTTGTTTAAAAAATTCAATTCCCTAATTCTATTTTCAAATTTTCAAATTTCCAATTCCTAAATACAAATTTTCAATTTCAAAATTTATGTATCTATTTTCAAGTTCCCCAATTCCTAATTTCAATTTTTACAAAATCCCAACTTCAAAATTCAAGTTCTCTAATTTCAAAGTTCGAAATCCCCTAATTTCTAATTTCAAATTTTAAAGTTTCTAATTTTAAATTTCAAGTGTCATAATTTCAAAATTCAAGTCTCTCAATTTCTAATTTCAAATTTCTAAATTCCAAATCTCAAATTTATAAAATTCAAGTTCTTAATTTCAAAATTCAATTTCCAAAATCCCAATTCAAAATTCTCAAACTTCAAATTCATTTCAAAATTCTCAATCTACAAACTTCAATTTCAAACTTCTAAGTTTTAAAATTTCAATTTTAAATCAGTTTTCAAAAATTCCAAATACATGATTAATTCTACAGTTCCTATAAAATGGAAGTTTGTGAAATTAATTTATAAAAATAAATAAAGGCTCTCGATCTCGGTGTATCCTTTTAATAAATAATTTGACATATGATCTATATCATTTCTAATTGAATGTCGTATTTTGTATTTTGTTATTACTAATATTATTTATAATTGATAGCGCTTTTGACTTTTGCATTTCAGTGCGTTTTCTCATCTCACTTTGCTTGATTATTTATTTATATATGTCTTGCATGCTTTTGTATTGTTATTGTTTATCTTTGGCATTCATTAGTTGATTAGTTAAAAACCACATTTTCTTTAGTTTGTTTAGTAAAGACCTAACTTTAGGGGCTTAGAGGGTCTTGGCTTTTATCGTACACATTCTCGATATAGTAGCGACCCCGGTTCATTCGGTTTTCGTCCCTTTTCTTGAGTCATATTTAGGGTTTTCTTTCTTTATTTTGTTGCTCGTTTTTTAAAATAAAACAAAAATAAGTGACGACTTCAAACCATTTTTAAAATGGTTTTTCAAAAATAAAAACGAGTCTCGCCTTTTTAGTGGGAAAATCATAATAGCAAAAAAATACGGGATCCACATATATCTTTGAAACATTGAAAATTGAATAAATATATGATAGGGAGACCTTTTGAAATAATTATACATATTTTGTAAAAGTATTTTTTTTCAATAACTAATTTTATAGGAAACTTCAAATTAAGCTTTGTGGAATTAGTTTCTTGAGTAGACTCTTAGGTTTTCTTCACTTTTTTCATATCCTGAACCCACCAAGAAAGGTACCATATTTATAATTCTAATTCTAATTCAATTTGATCATAAAAATTTTACTTTGCCTAATTATAAGGGCATAATATTACAACCATCAAAAGTTTTAAAAGTTGCACATGGATAGATAAATAATATGAATCTAATTCAATGAAAAGTATTCATTGTCTAATCATGTTAAAAGTATTTAGTCAAATTTGGTGTGCAGGTGATTTCCTTTCGTTGGTCCTTTTCTCAGAAGAAAAAAATGCTATGAACATTAATGTTATTTGAAATTTTTGCAAAGAAAAGTAAAAAATATATAAATGTCAATATCAAGGTGCAAAAACTCCCATATCAAATATCTCATTTGCTCCTCTGATTTTTTTTTTTTTGTCTAAAGAGGCCTCATGTTTACCTCGTAGCCCGACCCGCCCCTCCTTTTTGTTTATTTTTCCCCCATTTTTAGAACACTTAATTTTTAATAAATTTGAAATATATAAATCTTTAAAACAAAGATAAATTTATTCACAATAATTAATAATTCTTTATATATTATAAAAAATATATAATATATAATATTTAATATGTTAATATTTTATTTTATTTATAAAATAGATAATAGTTCATAAATTTGGTTTTCTTTTTTTAAAACAACTCTTATCCATTAATTTAATTAAAATTTTGTATTAAATTAATGCATTAAAATATATAATTTATTTTCTTTTATATTCATAATATTTTTATATTTATAAAAATAATGTTTTGGATCTAAATTTATATTTTTAATATTTATAGAATATTAAACATAAATTTAAAAAAATAAAAATAGAAAAAACATATATGGGCGGGTGGGGTGGGCTAGGGCCTAGGGTAATAATATTAATAACAATTATTATTATTGTTGTATTTGTGTGTGTGTGTGTGTGTGTTATTATTATTATAACAATAATAATAATAATAATCATAACAATACTAATATAAGAAAGCCATTCCTCCACAACACCTGTAAGTATTGGGATGACTGTAATGTATATGTAATATCAGAAAATAAATATAGGGAGTGATATTCATATATTCATATTGCTACGGGAGGCCTTGGGCTGAAATGAGATGTGGAAAAGCAGTATCCTGGAGCACCCTTTGGTGGATTTGGATTCACTCTTCCATATCCTTTGAGCTAATAAAAAAAAGAACCGTCCACAGGAAAATTAAATATGATAAAATTAATATGCTAATATTGTTAATCTTTTATCAGATAGCATCAACAAACTTACCTCAGGAGGGGAAAAGTAATGAAGTTGTGTGATGAAGAATATAATGCAAATGATGAGGAATAATGCCTTGCCAGCAACCATCTCCTTGTGCTTCTTAATCACCTTGTCGATGCTAATAAGAATAAGAGAATGCCACCAATCCCAGAGTTAGCCCTTATTTATTGCAACCTTGGAGGGAGCCTAGCTACCTCTATAAACTCACCCTACTCTTTAATTGGAATTTGGTAGCCACCCAGAAAATTTCAATTTTCCAATTTTCCACACAAAAAAGAGAAAAGAAAAGTCATGAACATCATTTTCTTGAGATCCATTTTTAGAAGTCCACCAATTTAGAAGAACAATCCAATTAAAGAAAAAGGCTATGCAACTTCTTAGAATATGCAAAAAGGATAAGCTTGACATGTGGTGTAGTCAATGAAGATGACATAATATCAATTTTTAAAGTAAAGGGTTAAGTATCAATTATTTAAAACTATTGTGCAAACGCACCAACTAATGCTACAAGTATAATAATTGAAGGTAGGAAACGAAAGAGAGTACACAAAATTTATCGAGGTTCGGTATAAATACCTACATTCTCGGGCGTCAATGAATAATTTCCACTAATCAAAAGATAATTACAAACTTAGGGCCATAAATCAATTTGTTAAGAAATTGAGCCAAAAAGTAAATATCCAAGTAATTGGACAATACTAAAAATACCCTAAAGTGGATGGGAAAGAGGTGCAAATTACAAAGTGGAAAAGCCCATTTTATAGGCTATGACTTAAGAGCAAAACCCACTCTTTAACAGATGTGGGATTTGCATCAAGTCAAAATATAACAAATCTCCACCTTTATGAATATGCTAATTTCATCTCAAAACTTCTCTTTGACAAAAGCTGTAACACCTCCAAATGCGCTCAACGGCGGAATCAAACTTTTGCAGTGTTGATCAAGTCGAACGTAGTTGAACTTGATTGTTATCGCCGCTATGGTCAACAAATCTGGGATTTTGTGGTCTGATCTTACAAAACCAGACCGTCCTTCACTAATATCTTCGCTAAAGCGATATGAACATCAATATGCTTCATAGACTTCCAACTTACTGGTACTCCTGAAAAAGTAAACACATAAACAGTTGTTGACTACCATTTATCCAAGTCACCACAACAAAGCCAATAGCATATTGATCACATGTATCATCTCGCTCAAAGACTAAGCCAACATTTACGGTTTTCAATAAGTGCGTAGGAACCCATTTTCCTTTGCTTGTCGATGTCCTTTGGATCATTTCATACATCTCACTACTAATTGGCTAGATCTATGACAAACTAGTAATCGCTGAATCTTCACCGCTCACTAAATCTTGGCCACTACTCGATCATTGTACTACCATTATAGTAGCTGAATATTTCTTCTTGTGCCTTTCGCTGGCGTCGAATGTTAGAACTCCACCTCAAATAATCACGACAAGGCCTTTAGACTCTAGGGCCCCCAAAGATATGACATTCTTTTTTTCAACCCCGATTTTTATCACAGGAACATACGCCATAACTCTAATTGATCCGCGCAGTTCCTCGATTGAATTGAAACTATCCGGTGATGTAGCTAACATGTACCCTATAAATAACCACCATCAACTTCTTCAAACGACCACTCATATGTGGACACATGATAGGTATAACCTTAATCAAAATCCATTCATCAAAACCATGATAGTTTGATGACCTGACTAACTTCGGAATCATAGAGTCACCCTCCGCTCAATGACATAACCATCAAACATAGATTTTTTCCTTATCTTTCTTTTCAGCGGGATAGTATCTTCAATACCCCTCCTCATGACAAAGGTACACTCATCTTTTTCTTAGTCTACTACGATGTCACCTTTCCCGCATTTCTTATTTGACTATACCTTTACAAACTATAGGCAGTCTCTTGTAGAAACATATACTTATGCTCTTTAGCTAGACAAGAACGGATCAACCCACAAGCTTTTATGTTGAGCCTTTCCCACTCACTCTCACCGGTATCATCTGGTCTTGTTTCTTTCAAAACCATATCCAAATCTAGCATATACGGTGCATCCTTCATATCATTCTTCCATAAGCCGAAATTGTTCCGGCAATCAAAATTTTCAACATTTACTTTTGCATTTGTGATTACTGTTTTTTACCCAAATTCTATCATCTTTCCACACTATTGTGTCTACAAATGCTAGGACAATTCCCATGAAAGATTGAATTGATCGCGTAGTCTCACTTAGACCCGATCTCTTTTACAAACCAGAACAAAAGTTCTCAAGAAAGAGAATTTGGATTGGTCGAATAGTGTCCAAAATACGAAACTCAGTTAGACAAAACTTCCACATATATTCTAGATAATGGAGCTTCTCAAAACGGGAACTTCAACAGATATTCCAAACAATGGAGCTTCTTTTGAGCAGTTTCAAGTAATCGAGTAGTTGAGAACAAATTTCTAATGTGGAAGATAGACTCACATACACCCAACCATAGAGCATACTTACACAACTGCGAGCAGTTTAACTATCAATAGTTCAAGAGCGAATTTCTAATGTGGAAGATCGGGGTACGCCGCAACCACAGAACATACTTATAAAAGAACTTAAAGCTCTTATACCACTTGTTGTAAAAACGCACCAAATAATGATACACGTAGAATAACTAAAGGTAGAAAATGAAAGAGAGTACACAAAATTTAACGAGGTTCGGTATAAATACCTACATCCTTGGGCGCCAACGAACAACTTCCACTAATAAAAGAGAATTACAAACTTAGGGCCACAATTCAATTTCCTAAGAAATTGAGCCAAAAAGTAAATACCCAAGTAATTGGGCAATACTACAAATACCCTAAAGTGGATGGGGAAGAAGTGCAAATTACAAATGTGAAAAAACCCCTTTTATAGGCTATGACATAAGAGCAAAACTCACTCTTTAACCAATGTGGGATTTGATTCAAGTCAA
The DNA here is from genome assembly GCA_016808115.1 of Tetrastigma voinierianum. Classification (NCBI taxonomy): domain Eukaryota; kingdom Viridiplantae; phylum Streptophyta; class Magnoliopsida; order Vitales; family Vitaceae; genus Tetrastigma; species Tetrastigma voinierianum. Next base: position 74,074 of record JAEQBH010002708.1, read on the forward strand.
AATATAACAAAAACCATGTTTATAAAATAATTTATTAAATTAACATTTTATGAGCACGTGATCGGTATCTACGAAAAGTTTGAACACTAAAAATGGTAAAGTTCATTCTCGACTATAGATAAGTTGAGCTTTGTGTAGATTTTTTTTCCCCACCATTTCACAGATAATGAAACTTACTATCAAAATGCATCAAGTTATAAGTTTTAACTATTTTTAATTATATTTAATTTTATCAATCTTCCCACTAGTTCTACTGAAGCTTGAGGTCATGAGTGGACTGTGGACTAGTAGGCAACTCAATCTCCTATATGCTTTACAATCGGGGCGGGGCTAGAGAAGGTCTAAGGACATCTGTCCCAAGTGAAATTCTGAAGAAAAAAAAAATTTCAATTTCAAACTTTTAACCTACTGCTTAGAAGAAAGTTAAACTACCATACTATAGCATCATGCCCCATTAACAATATTTGTGACCCATTGAATTTATTTTTTGATTATTTTTCTTCCGCGCAAAAGTTCCTTCTAATTTCCATTTTCTTCTTCCCTCTTGAGGAAGCTAGAGTTGAGGTTTATACGCTTATAAATTAATCTCATCCACACAACTGCAAGTCAACTATACATCATCTAATAGGAAACCCGGTGGAAGAAAGCCTGGCTTTTCCACTTCTTCCACCATTTTATTTTTATTTCAATATAAAAAATATTATACTATAGTAAATAAAATTATAGTATTATATATATATACAAGAGTTCTACAGGAAGATGACTACCTTAGAGCTCAAATTCGATGAAGATTTGATGAAATAAACAAGTAGCCTCCCCGGTAGATCGTGGCAAATGACTAAGGCAATCCCAGCCGACTGCCAAACTAGAGCGGGCCGACGTGGCACGCAAAGATAGTCTCATAGCCGAGGCCAAGGAACCTCGGTAAGGCAACCATGGCCTCAGATGATTTTGTCAAATTGATAAAGGTCAAGTCAAGAGGACCCGGACTTCTAAGCTATCAAACCAGAATTAGAAACAAATTAGGATTCTATTCTGAAGAGGATACTTGATCAACAAGTTTCCTATTTCCGTTGTGATAACTTAGACAGAAAATAGAAGGTAAAGTTGGAGTCATATTAGGATAATGATCCAGCCCTATCAAGACTTCCAAGACTGATTAGTACAATAAATTCAAGGCGTAGGAAGTTCTCATCATGGATTTCACGAGTAGAGCTTGAAGAAGAATAAGCGAAGTCTAGACGTGTTGAAGGAGTGCGGAGTACACATACTCGGTTGAGGTATTACACATTAAAAGTCTTTCACCTTTTGTGAAAGATGATGTTCTTTATTTTCTTCATCTTATATTAATGTAATGTGAGTTATGGGTGTGGATGTTGTTGAGAGGAGAATGGAGGAAGTTCAATTTTGAATTTCACTATGAGTGATTAGGTTTCAAAAAGGGTCATGAGTAAAGAGGGAGTCTTGTACTACATAATTAGACTAATTGAAAACCTTAAATCATTCAATGGAAATCCTTGCATCCAAGTACAACCCCTCATGAACTTTAGGCAAATTGCCAAACAAATTGTGTGTCTTTACTTTATTGCATATACTATATATGTTCGCACACACTAAGACTCCACAGGGAAATTGATGCGAATGACCGCACTGTGAAAACCGATCGAGATCACAGTCCGAACACCAAGGACTGTGATTAGGAACATACTTATTTATGCTAATATTAATGCATGAAAAAGAAAGGACTAATTAGTGCACTTCCCTCTAATGACACCTTGTGATGTCTTAATCACCTTGCGTTTGGAGCCCACACCATTATAGCATTGGATCCATCCCACCTCGACAAGCTAATTAACTTTACCATCATTGGATTTGGAAGCCACAAGGCAATTTCCAATTTTCTTGATTAGAATGTTATGAATAGTATCCACTTGATGGTAATAACAAAAATTGTAATAAATGAAAAATGGAATTTTATCGAAATTATTGAAATTATTATGAAATTGGAAAAGTTCAAAAAAGATGTTAGAAAAAGTAACAAAAACACATTTATTAAATTTGTTTTATCAAATAATACATGAAGATGACATATATAGAACATTAGCTCATAAATTTAGGGAGTGCTTCAAATTGATCAGCGATGTTAAAGAGGTCCTGACTTACAATAAGATGAAAGTGTCCCTTGGGCCGTCCATGCTGGGAGGTGGCATCTTGGTGCAAGAGGTGCAGGAATGGGATGCACAGGTTCATGCTGATGGCTCTAATCAAAATAAAAAAGAAATAGCTACCGAAAAATTAAATTTCATAAGATTAAGATTAATACACTAATATTGTTAGAATAGCATAAAGATAGTTTACAAGTAGGGATGGAGCCAAAATGTGTACCTAGGGATACATGCTCCCATGAAATTTTTTGAAAAGTTTGAGCACTAAAAATGATAAATTTTGCTCTGGACTATAGATAAGTTGAGTTCTCAATGAAAAAAATTTTCCTACCATTTTACACGATAATGAAACATGCTTTTAAAATGCATAAGTTTTAACTAATTTTAATTATATTTAATTGTATCAAGCTTCTCACGAGCTCTAATGAATCTTGACATCATGAGTGGACTAAGCAACTCACCTCCTATGTCATGAGTAAAGAGTAATAAAATCAATTTCAAGTTTTATAACCAGGGACAGAGCTAGAGAAGGCCTAGGGACATTTGCCCTCAATGAAAAGGCTTAGGGGCATATGCCCTCACTGAAATTTTGAAAAAAAAAATGTTTTCATTACATTTCAAACTTTTGACCTATTGATTAGGAGAAAGCTAAACTACCACTATAACATCATGCCCCCACCACGAACAATTATAACTCACTGACTTTATTTTTTAACCTCGCCACTGTTTACAATCTAACACTATAGAGTGGGTTTTTATTTTTCTTCCATGCAAACGTTCCTCATAATTTCCATTTTCTTCTTCCTTTTTGAGGAAGCTAGACTTGAGGTTTCTACGCTTATAAATCTCATCCACACAACTGCAAGTCAACTATACATTATCTAACATCATCTAGCAATGGGAGACCCAAGTCAACTATACATTATCTAGCAATGGGAGATCCGTTGGAAGAAGGTTGTCTTTTCCACTGTTTTATTTTTATATCATTAAGAAAAAAAAATATATAATAGTGAATGAAACTATAGTATATTTGTATATATTAGATAAATGATATTAACGCGTGGAAAAGAAAGGACTAATTAGGTGCACTTCCCTCTAATGACACTTTGTGATGTCTTAATCACCTTGCGTTTAGAGCCCACAACATTATACCATTGGATATATCCCACCTCCACAACCTAACCTTCTTTATATCGTTGGATTTGGAAGTCACAAGGCAATTTCCAATTTTCTTTTCTTGATTGGAATGTTATGAATGGTATCTACTTGATGATAATAATAAAAATTGTAATAAATAAAAAATGGAATTTGATCGAAATTAATAGAAAATTATGAAATTGGAAAAGTTCAAAAAAATGTTAGAAAAAGTAACAAAAACACATTTATTAAATTTGTTTTATTGAATAATACATGAAGATTACTTATATAGAACATCAGCTAACAAATTTAGGTAGTGCTTCAAATTGATTCATGATGTTATGTTGGCCCTAGCTTGCAATAAGACGGAGGTGTCCCTTGGGCTGTCCATGCTGGGAGGCAGCATCCTGGTGCAAGCAAGGGAGGTGCTTGATGCACAGGTCCTCTTTGATAGCTCAAATCAAAATAAAAAAGCGAGAGCCACCAAAAAAATTAAATTTCATAAGATTAAGATTAATGCGCTAATATTGTTAGTCTTTTTTTGAATAGCATAAACAAAGTTACAAGTAGGGGTGTGGAGCCAATGTGTACCTAGGGGCACATTGTCATACCCTCACTCATGGACAACCCCTCTCTTGATCATATGGTGGCATGACCTTAAGAGGTTTATATAGGAAGGTGGGAAGATTCTAGAGACTTGGAGAGACCTCCCTTATTAGAAGAATATGGAAGGTTCTAGAAGGTTCCGGAGAAGACCACACTTGTGTGGAAGAGTAAGGAGAGTAGGAGATTATCCTAGAGTCTTCTAGAGACCTCTTGTATATACTTGTACATAGTAGAGAATTCTAGAACTCTCTTGATTTGTAAAGAACCTTCAAAGGTTCTACACACTTCCATAGGTGGCTATAAATAGAGGTGGTGGTCTTATTTGCCAAACCACCAAAGTTGAGAGCTTCTCAAAGCATTATATAGAATTCTTCCATCAATAGAGTTTCTTTCCTTCCAAGTGTTCTCTTAGCATCTAAGTTATGGGTAAGCTTAGCATGGCTAGCTAGGCAAGTGGGAGGTTGACTTAACAACATCCAATGAGCGAGTTGTCTAAGTGCCGCACATGAGCTTAGTAGAAAAAACTAAGTCCGTGACAACATGCTCCCATGATTTATTATTATTATTTTTTTTTTAAGTTTCAATAGAGGAAATTGAATCTTGATCATATAATCCCTTAAGATTTAAGATATTATCCCTATGCTATAGTACTTTTTAGGTTGAAGGTTGTAGCCATTTTTCTCATTGTTTCGGCTATATTTTGGTCTAGAACATACAAAAGCGCAAGAATTGGTGAATACACGGCATACAGAAATTATAGTATCTCGAACTTAAACGATGTCAATCTAACTTCGCTTCAAGCTTAAAATGGATTCCTAGTTCCCTTGCCAATTCCCTAGAGTCTTAAGTGGAAAATGTTGAAAATTGGGTTATATTGAAAGCCGAGAGAAAACTCAGATAATGTCGAAAAAGTAGTAAATTTCATTATAGAATTTGGCTGGAAATTGAATTGTTGAAGCATGAAAGCTTTGAAAAAAAATACTTGAAAATAAAATAAGCCAGAAATTTGGATATATTGCTGATGAACTTAAGAGAAAATATTGAAATGCTCTATTGAGAGTTGGTTGATCGGTTGATTGGTGGTCCTTTTATCTGCTGTTGAGTCTTCCTTTTATAGGTATTCCGAATAACCTCTCCAACCCACCTTCTCTAATAACTGGTCACGTACCCACTATAGTCTTGTTCTCCAAGTCATTTATCCACTAACAACTTGTTCTCCAAGTCATTTATCCACTAACAACTTGTTCTCCAAATCACTTATCCACTAACAATAACCGGCCACGCTCAGACTGAGTCGAGAAAAGTCTCCTTCCATAATTTGCTTTGAGACAAGTATCACTCATTCTTGAGCTGACCACTTTGACAAATTAAAAATTCCAAAATGTCCAGACCCTTTCATGGGCTGGATTATCATGGACTTGGGGTTTCTGACTAGGTCAGGGCCTTGATTGGGGCTTGATATATCCATTCAACCCATTCCATTACCCTTTGGGCTGAATAATTATTCAAATACCATTTGAGCCCAAAAATTCATTTTTAGTGTAAACAATTGTCCCCCACATACAATATGGCCCATGGGCCATGTTTGTGTGAAAAAACTTTTATATGTCAAAGGCTCTCCTCTCTCTTCTCTCATCATTCTATCATGAGGCCCAAGGGGTAACTTACACCTTTGGATGTAGATTACCAACGAGAAAAATGAGCCAAAACCCAAGCCCAAGTAGATGAGCTGATAGCCCAGTAATACCCCGAGAAACCTCCCGCTAATTTTTCTTCAAACTTACGACTTTTGAACTTCCTCCCTTCAATTTCTTCTCGCATCAAAAACTCTCCTTTGGGTTTGGGTGTCTATGGAATAACCTTTGATCTACATACAAAACCTTCTATTTTCTCATCTCCACCTTCTTCTTCTTTCTCTTCTTCCTCAAACCCATTTTTGGCCGAAAATTCCTACGTTGTTGGTGAAGACGCTGCAGCTACTTGAACCGATCCCTCCACTACTGTTCGAAGCTACATAGTCGTTCCTCAAACCAACGTCGAGGACGGAAACGTTCAAGCTGACGTTGCAAACGACGTTGTGACTTTCATCGGTCCTCCTTTTGCCACAAGTTATGATTTTTTTTACCAAATTCCACAACCCAAACTTACCTCTTGCACTGGTGAGTAGATATGTCCTTTTTTTGTCGAAGTGATTGATGAGCCCTAAACTCATCTATTTTTAATCCATTTTTTGGCACATTTTTAGCAGTTAGGATCCATTTTAATGTTGAATTATGGAAAATTCATCAACTTTTTGTTTTGTAGGTTTATATGAAAAAGAGAGAATTCCAACAAGAAAAACAAAAAAATTGGCCAAGGCAGCAAACTAGGTCGCGACATAGTATCTAAATGACACTACAAAATTCCAATATAACCAGCATAAGTATGTCGCAATAAGGATCAAGCTAAGCGCAGGCTAGAAATGAAGACTGTCGCGACACAATTTAAGATGGACTGACTAATTTATGTCGCGAGAATGGATTTTTATGTCGCGACATAGTGGGAGCAGCTCATGAAGAAGAATGTCGTGACATTCCTTACTGTATTGCGACATTGATCAAGCAAATGGCATTGGAACCTTGTCGCAACATCTTACAATTATGTCGCGACATAAGGAACGAAGTGATCAGATGAACTCTGTCGTGACAAAAGACAACTCTGTCGCAATAGAAAATGGCAAAACATTGAAACAATGTGTTTGAGATAAAGTTTTCTATGTTGCGATAGACATTTCAACTAAGGACAAGACTAAGGCAGATTTTATGTCGCGACAAAGAAAACTATGTCGCAACACAACATTTAGAGTCAGCAATGAAAGATACGCAAACTTTGTCGCGACATAGAATTTCTCTATTGTGACAGAGAAAACTTGAGGTTGAGGTGAATGTTGTTGCGACAAAGACGACTATTATCGTGACAGAAAGTGAGGAGAATGACAAGAAGATTGTTGCGACACAGAAACGAATGTTGCAACATAATAATGAACTGAAAGCAAACATCTCTATCTTGACAAAGGAAAATTACATCATGATAATAAAAGCTACAAAGTCGGAAAATTCTGTCGCGACAGAAAATGGAAGATAAGTGGGATGAGCCAAGGCAAGTTTGTTTCAACCAGCGACAAGGAGTAAAGAAGACTCTATCGCAACATGGAAAAAGTCTGTCGTGACATAGAGTTTAGTCTCAGCAATACAAGGCAACACAACTCTATCGCGACAAAGACAAAGTCTGTCGCAACAACAAATCCATGCTACTGGGAGAAACACTGTCGCAACAAAAGACAACCATGTCGTGACATAAAACAGACAACATCAACAGAACTATGTCGTGACAAAGTCAAATTATGTCACACAGAATCGAAGAAGATAGCATGGTGCCGCGACAGAAACCGAGGCCACTTACAGAGCCGGGTACAAAGATAAGAATTATGTCGCGACAAAACTTTCTTTATCGCTACAAAGCGACTCATTTCCGCGATCCACACTTATGCCTGAAGTGTGACCCATCATTTAAAGCCTATAAATATACGATCTAGGGGACTAATAGCTTCGCAACCAAGACTTCTAGGTAGTCAAGACTCTTTGTATATTAACTTTCTTTTATTTTTACTTTATTTCCTTTTTAGTAGATTTAGTTTGAGCGTAGTTTTTAGTTAGTTTTCTGTTTAATTTTTAGATTTGAGTAATGAACTGGCGTAACTTCGAGCTGGAATTCATCAGAAACTTTCCGCTACTACTGCTCGCTTTAAATGGATTTTAGTACCTGAGTTCATTTATTTCAGTTTGTTTACAATCTAGGTGAATTTTCTTGATCAGTTAGTCACTGATTTATGTGAACTAGTTTTGAAAGATTAAGCTCCCTTTGAGAATGAGTTGATGGTGATTGTTATTTTTCTGCATAAAGTGGAAGAACGCCTTAGTTAGAATTCTTGAATTTATTTGATTGGTATTATTTTTGAACTTAATTGTTCCAAGTACTAGTACCGTGTACCCAAACAAAGTACTGTATCTTGCTTTGATTTCCAGAAGGCCCTCTACGTGACACAAAGATGGAGAATCCTGAGGGTACAGAGAAATTCTTTGTGGGTATGGTAGACTCATACTTTGGAACTAATGAACTCTAAAAGATTACTCAATAGATCACTAAATTACTCATGGTTTGAGGATAGTTTGATTTAAGTATCGCTTAATCGCTTCTGAGGTTTTCCTTTTGACGTAAGATTCCATCCCGTGTTAGCAAAGATCTAATCAAGGAGATGGAAAATTTCATAAGTATTGAAAGATGATGAAGGATCCCAACCCGGATTAACCTCATGAACCCGAGGGGACCTCCCGGCACTCCAATGGATATAGAAACTTTTCCTTAAAAATCCATGGAGCAAACCCCTTTACAATCCTTAACATATCTTTAGAAAATAATGCGTAAGCGAAGTGGTAAAAATTTATTTTTCAAACACTTAGATTTTTCTAAAAATCGCCAGAGCTCTCTGCTTTTCTGACTTTCCCAAATTTACAAAATATGCTAAAACATTTAAAAACACTTCTAATCTTTCAATCTTCAACTTCTCAATTCCGTCACTCCTCGGCCCACAACCAAATCAAACACAATATATACATATATACATTTATTCCATTTCTAATCATCAAAACATTTCAACCTTCTTCAATTCCATGATTATATCAAAAGATCGGGCTTGAGCCCGACTTAAGCCGACCGCCACGCACTCACCCACCGAGGATCAAAGCCCACGAGTTCCTTTTCAAAATATATACATCTATGCATATATACATGACAAATTATTCGACATATAAAATATGCAACCATTTATACAATGCAAAGCTTCATGCTGCCTCTCGATGGCTCGACTCATTGTGCAGGAATACTCTACCGGTGCACCTGTCTCGGTTCCTGAAAAGGTTCTTAAAACATATGGAAAAGAGTGAGCTAAAGGAGCCCAAAGGAGCGTACATTTTCATTAAAATAACATTTTCAAGATATATCAAAGTAATACATACTTATACAATTAAAATCAATTTCGCTTAAACATTTACGCTAAACTTTCTTTCTTTCTTATAATAAATACTTTCACAATTAAAATCCATTTATGCCTTAAACTTTCTTTCTTCTTTCTTTCTTTCTTCGATGGAACCCAGGGAATAAACACACCGAACGCCTGTGCACGACAGCTGAGGGATAAATACATTCCGCCATAACCACTACGTCGGCGAGAAACTCACGCTTTGCATAGGTTCCGCCATAGCACTTTATCACGTGTAAGGATATTACTCTAAACACCTATTTCCCTCCTCTCCTCGCTAAGAATCTATAACTTTACCCTCTAAATCCTTACACGCCTTAAAGTACTTCAAATGATATCGCTATAATAAATATATGGGGTTAGGTAACCATCAAGAAACATTTATCAAAAATACATTTATAAATCCATTTAAACTTTACTTTATCATGAAAACTCATATATATATATATGCAAATATACATATGCATTCTTTTACACATTTTAAACTACAATACTCAAATATATAGCACTATATAATATATATATTGATGCAAGATAAACATGTACATTAAATTTCATTTACATCAAAACTTTTCATTTAGGCAATATAAACATTTACATTAAACTTTTTAACATCAAAATCGTTTCACTTTAAAACTCAATTTGCAAAACATCATTTTACACTACGCTCACCGTCGATCCCTCTTTTCCGCTTCCCGTCCGATAATCCTTTTCACCTTTTTCAAGAAAACCACAACCATACATTAACTTCCATTGAATCCACCATACACATTCATTTAAAGCCAATGAACAAATTACCCTTAAGCACTAAAAACTCATTCATTTTGGCCAACCTTTTTCCAACAATACTTCATAGACTTTTTGACCCCAAAATTATTCAAAAGGTCTTCAAAATTATGAAACTCTCCAGATCAGTCCTTATATATCCAATGATATCTCTTTAAATTTTCAATTTGTACCCTTCTCTAAGGCCCTCAACCATAACACAAGTTATTACATCTAAATGACTCAATTTAAAGGTGAACAGAATCTGCACATAGCTCCACTTTGACAAATTCTATGGGCACTTTGGGATACACTTGCTTGAACTTCCTTCAGATAAGAGTTTTAATCCAGCAACTGAATACCCAAATCGGATCAGAAATGAGCAAGTTATGGTCAAAATACGATTGTAATGGTCGAAACAGGAAAACATAGCATTTCCCCGCACCGAACCGCATGCTGGCTTACACACTACTCTACTTGAGTAAATGTCACTTATAATCAGAATTTGACGATGCTATTTCTATAAGTTTGATTCTCCTCTTGAGTCTATTTTTAACCAGAAACTTGAATCACCTAAATCGGATCAGAAATGAGCAAGTTATGGTCAAAATACTACAACGGCCGAAATATAAAATGCAGAAAGATTTCCTGTACCGAGACGGCTGCCCAGAAAATGACCAGAATGTGTTTCTCTTCCACTTTGTTTGCCACTTTTGCTACCAATTAACATCATACAACTTCTATAATTCATATACCTCAAGAATTTACATGGAATTCATCTAAAAACAACTCCAAAACACTTAAATTGGTGCTATGGAACCTCAAACCTCAAAACCCTAAGTGAAACTCCAATAACCCTACCTAAGGTCCACCAATTCTTTATAAAACCACATAATTTGATGATTTCATGGTTATTTTCTCCCAATTGGGGTTTTACTCTCACAACCCCAACAATTCAAAGGTTCATGTGCTCTTTGCACAAAACCTTTACCAAAGGAGCATCTATTCTCCTTGCCAAAGTCCTAGAATCCAATTACCTATGGTTACAAGGCAAAGACATACCTGATTTTTGGACTTCCTCCCTCCTTCTTCTTCCTCTTCTTTCCTCTTCTTTCCCTCCTTTACCCCCTCGCTCTTCTCCTCACCAAAACGTGAGCCCTAGCTAAAAAATATGAGACAAAATGACTTTTGTTTGTGTCTCACCCCCATTTATACCCTATATTAACCTTAATTGCACTTAAGTCCTCAAGCATTTAAATATTGTAAATCAACTTTTGTTATTCCTAATATAGCCCCATCTCTACACTTCGATTTCCATATCTCCTTTGCTCAATTATTAATTTATCCTTATTCCTACATTATACTTCAAGATTCAATCTATTCTTCTTATGTCATATATATCCTAATTGGATAAGTTCTACTTTTACCCTTGCTTAGGATATAACTTCCGGGTCTCTCGTTTTTTTTTTTCCTGAAAATTCCTATTTACCTTTTAATATACCTTACACAAGTCCGAAAACTGCTAGGGTATCTTTCGGGGTGTTACAACTCTCCCATCCTTATAAGAATTTCGTCCTCGAAATTAAAACACTGCATTCGCACTAAAGAGATGGGAATAATGCTTCTTCATCCGCCTCCCTCAAGCCCCATGTGAAGCCTCTACTGTATGACTCCTCCACAATACCTTCACCAACGGAATAGTCTTGTTGCACAGAACTTGCTCTCGATCATCGAGGATCTGCACTGGTTCCTCTTCGTATGTCACCCCTCCTTCGTATTTCCAATCGGTTGCCCCATCAATACATGTGAAGGGTCCGTATGTTCTAAGCATAGAAACATGGAAACATCGTGGAATGGGATCGAGGTCGATGGCAACCCAATCGATATGCCACCTCTAATCCCTCTCAACAACCCTTATGGCTTTCTCCAATATATCGTGGACTTAGCTTTCCACGCTTCCCAAATCTTAGTACGCCTTCCATGGGAAACTTCAAAAATACCATATCCCCTACCTCGAACTTCAGTCCCTACAAGGATTGTCCGATAACTTTTCCTCATTTGGCCTGCTGGGGAATTTTCAGTCTATCCCTTATAACTTTGATTTTACAAGTCATTGACAATTCCGGACCTACTAATTTCCTTTCACCTACCTCGTCCCAACTGTGACCGAGTTCGACATTTCATTCATAAAGAGCCTCATATGGGCCATACCAATACCCGGGTCTGATAACTCAAGTATTGTATGTGAACTCCATCGTGGGCATGGGTGTCCTGTACCCCCTCAGAACTCCACAGGTAACACATGCCCTAAGCATATCCCTCTAAAGTCTGTATAGTTCTTCGCATTGGCCATCCGTCTGCGGGATGAAAAGCCGCACTAAAATGCGCCAGCGTCAAGGGCACTTCAGAACTCGGGCCAAAAACCGTGAGGTAAACCCTCCGATCTCTCGGCTCAAACAATGGAACCGGAGTACCATGCAGTCCGATAATCTCGTAACGATAATCGGGGCCAACTTATCCAATGAATCACTATTCTGGATAGGAGGAAACGGGCTGATTTCGCACCCGTCTACAATCACCCATATCGTATCATGGCCACTCCGGCAACGTGGAAGTCCTACCACAAAATCCATAGGTGATTCCTCTCCCATTTCCACGAGGAATCTGGAAAGTGACCGTAATAGTCCCGTTGCTCTCGATGCTCGGCTTTCACCAAAGTGACATGTGAGACATCTGTAGACCGAACTCTCGCAATATCCCTCTTCATACCTTTCCACCCAAGAGTGTTCCTTAGTGGTATGATACATCTTTTGTGCTTCCTGATGCATAGCATAAACGGAGGAATGGGCTTCTCCATAATCTCTCTCCTTACATCACCTACATCTCGTACACACAACTCGTCCCATGACCACGTATCGACATCCTCTCAAATGACAAATCCCCCCTCGTCATTCGCACTCTACTTCACCTTTCAACTCACTATCTCGTGATCCCGAATCTGAAGCTCTAATCTTGTCTATCAATACAGGACATACATGAAATGTGGCTAACAGCTAAGTTCTAAATCTATCGCCTCCAGCCTCACACCCAAGACCTCACCCTATGAGTCGAGGAAGATGCACGGCCCTCAAGTGCGATACAGTGGAACCCAAGGGTCTCTACTAAGAGCATCCGCTAACACGTCGCCTTCCAGATGATATTCAATGGCACATTCATAATCCTTGGATCAGTTCAATCCATCTCCTCTCGTCTCATGTTCGGGGCCCTTCTGCAAATAGATACTACAAGCTCTTATGATCCCAGAAAATCCACAGGCACTCCATAATGCCTCCATAGCCCAAGGCAAATACTACTTGCCGCTAGCTCAAGGTCGTGTGCAGGATAATTCCGTCATGCTTCAATCGCCTAGAAGCATATGCAATCACCTTGTCATTCCGCATTAACACACAACTCAGCTCCGCTCTAAAGGCATCACAATACACCGCAGCTTCATCCCGCCTCGATGGAAGTGTAAGTACCGAGCCGAGGTCACCTCCTTTCATCACTGAAACCTTCCACAAGCCACTGACCATAAAACGTTCCTCTTTCCTCACAATCTAGAATCTGCTGTGCAAATATCTTAACATCCCTCAAAGAACTTACACACCGCCAAACCCATAAAACTCCTTATTCCAACACTCAGAGGTAGGTTTCCAATTCAAGATAGTCGACCTTCCGTGGATCCACCGAGATCCCTCCGTAGAAACTATGTGTCCTAAAAAGGCGACATCGCTGAGCCAAAACTACACTTTAATGAGTTTAGCATATAACCGATGTTCCGAAGCAATGTTTGCACTATCCTCATGCTCGCATGTTCTTCTCCATCGCTCGAATAGATCAAGATATCGCCAATAAAACACGATAACAAACTGATCTAAGTAAGGCCGGAAAATCCTGTTCATGAGATCCATAAAAGCGGCTGGGCATTTGTAAGTCCAAATGGCATGATTAGAAACTCAAATGCCTGCACTGTCTCGAATGCCGTTTCGAACATCCTCATCATGCGCCTCAACTTATCCAATTCACTTCCAATTAAATCAAGGCTCATGACAACATCTTTGTAAGCCTTTAAATCAAGCCATTAGCATCCTTAAAGTGAAAAAAAAAAACCCATAATGCCCTTCACCTTTAGCAAAAATTACATTTATATCTTAACTAAATTTTAAAACATTAATTTTTAACACATTCCATTAGCATGTAATCACTCCAATTGATTAAAATCAATGGAACTCAACTTTTCCGCTACTTCTAAGGTGGTCAAACTTACATGTCACACATTCATAATTATTTCTCTTCAATTTCTTCCATTTTCTTTCAACAAATTATATTTGATATCTATCCAATGTCATTGATTTACTTAAACTAAATCAAACCAATGCATTTCCAATTAAACCCTTTCTTTGGCCTAACCTCTCATCTCATTTTCTATTCTAACTTTAATTCCATTAATTCCATTAATTCCTTCTACATTTCAAGTAATGTCATTAAATCAATTAAAACCAATCAAACAAATATCACTCATTAACATCCAAGGTCACCTAAATCGACAATCCTTATAATCTCATTCTTTCTTTCAATTCTAGCAAAATCAACCTAGAATCATGTCAATTTAATAGCTAAAGCCTTAATATAACTCAATTGAAGGTTTAGATAAATAATCCATAAAACCCTAATTGCTTACTAGAACCTCCCTAAACCCACGTTGACCCACCAAGCCGCTCCCGACCGTGCGTAGCCTCGGGATTCTCAAAACCCATGCTCCTCTCATCCCTAACTGCGGCCTCTACTACCTGGTCGTACTGTGTGTGGGCTGTCGACGCTACTGTGGTCCAAATCTCTGGACTAAAACCTACAACAAACCTCTTCAAGCCAGCGACATGGACCTGGGTTTTCCATTTTATCTTTTATCATCGGGATTCAACTTTTCAAGCAATGATACATGACTAACTTCCTCTTGATACATGACTTGGTGGCATTTCCTTGGAATAAGGACTCATATCCTACAATTGATTGTGCAAGATTATGTATAAGATCATGCATTTTATATGTTAATCTATCATTAATCGTCTTCTCTTCAACTTTTTTTTTTCAACAATCATCTTGACACTCCATTCCTCGAAATATCGATCTCCCATGTCCTCTAATTGCTCATCCCCTCGTTTGAACCTCGTAGAACATTATCATTTCCATAGTAAATGCATTTTCATTTCGACGAATGTACTCCCATTCGACGAGTCCGATTTACATTGCTACTTCTAATATTCCTCCATAAGGTCGATGATGATGGACTCTTCTACACATGCCTACAATTTCTTCCAACTTTTATAATCTTTCACTCACACTATTCTCCTATCCTCCAAATGTAATCTTTGAAATTAAAGTCCAAGACTCCTTTGCCTAGACCTTCCAACTCAAAAGATCTAGTATTATTTCCTATAAATGAAACCTCGGTGTTTTGGGTGTGGTACTAATGCCTCAGGAGCTCTCTCCTGGTGGCGGGTCGGCCCGACGACGAAAGACTTCTCAAGGAATTGGGCATTTAATATGTCATGTAATGCATATATGATTTAAATCACATAAATAATTTATAATTTTAAAATAAAACATTAAAACAATCATATGAACATAAAATTTTCAAATCTTTATAACATTTCTCAAACCGTGGCTCGATAATTAATGCTGAAGGATCCCACTCCTGGATTAACCTCATGAACCCGAGGGGGACCTCCAAGACTCCAATGGATATAGAAACTTTTCCTTAAAAACCAGTCAAATAAAATCCATGGAGCGAACCCCTTTTTACAATCCTTAACATATCTTTAGAAAATAATGCGGAAGCGAAGTGGTAAAATTTTTTTTTTTTTTTCAAACACTTAGATTTTTCAAAAATCCGCGCAGTTTCCTCCGTTTTCTTGACTTTCCTAATTTACAAAACTGAGAAAACATTTAAAAACACTTCTAATCTTTCAATCTTCAACTTCTCAACTTCCGTTGACTCCTCGTCCACAACCAAATCAAACACAATATATACATATATACATTTATTCATTTCAATCATCAAAACATTTCAACCTTCTTCAATTCCATGCATTTGTTTTTATCAAAAGATTGGGCTTGAGCCTAGCCAGTTCTAATCGCCACGCACCATCCACTCCGGGAGTGATCAAAGCCCACGTAGTTCCTTTTCAAAATATATACATCTATGCATATATACATGACAAATTATTCGACATATAAAATATGCAAACTATTTATACAACGCAGCTCACACGCCAATGCCTCCTCGATGGATCGACCACCGTGTGGAACACTCTACCGGCACCCGTCCCTGGGCTCCTGAGTGCCAGTTCTGAAACATATGGAAAAGAATGAGCTAAAGGAGCCCAAAGGAGTGTACATTTTCATTAAACAACATTTTCAGATATATCAAAGTAATACATACTTATACAATTAAAATCACCGCTCAAACATTTATGCTTTAAACTTTCTTTCTTTCTTTATAATAAATACTTATACAATTAAAATCCATTTTATGCCTTAAACTTTCTTTCTTTCTTTCTTTCTTTCTTCGATGGAACCTGTGGGAATAAACACACCGAATGCTTCCGGCACCGACAAAGTGAGGGACAATACATTCCGGGCCATAACCACTACTGGGCCATGAAAACTCACGCTCAGATGTAGTTCCAGCCTATAGCACTTTATCACTGTAAGGATATTACTCTAAACACCTATTTCCCTCGCTTAGTAACCTATAACTTTACTCCTCTAAATCCTTACACGCTTTAAAGTACTCGGCCGATATCAACTATAATAAATATATGGGGTTAGGTAACCATCAGTAAAACATTTATCAAAATACATTTATAAATCCATTTAAATCCTTTACTTTATCATGAAAACTCATATATATATATGCAAATATACATATGCATTCTTTACACATTTTTAAACTTTCATAATACCTTAACATATGCATACATATAATTTAGTATAAATATATATATTGATGCAAGATAAATATGTACATTAAATTTTTCATTTACATCAAAACTTTTCATTTAGGCAATATAACATTTACATTAAACTTTCATTTTAACATCAAAAATCGTTCTCACTTTTAAAAACTCAATTTGCAAAACATAATTTTACACTCACAGCTTCACCGCCGATCCCTTCCGCTTCCCGTCCGATAATCCTTTTCACCTTTTTCAAGAAAACCACAACCATACATTAACTTCCATTGAATCCACCATACATATTCATTTAAATCCAAATGAACAAATTACCCTACACTAAAACCCATTCATTTTGGCCAACCTTTTTCCAACAATACTCTAGACTTTTTCGACCCCAAAAATTATTCAAAAGGTTTTCAAAAATTATGAAACTCTCCAGATCAGTCCTTTATATATCCACGACATCTCTTTAAATTTTCAATTTAAAATTCCTTCTCTAAGGCCCCCAACCACATAACACAAGTTATTACATCTAAAATGACTCAATTGCGTAACAGAATTGCACATACCCACTTTGACAAATTTTATGGGCACTTTGGGATTACAATTTGCTTGAACTTCCTTCAAATAAAATTTTCCCTTAGAAGTCTATTTTAACTATCAACTTGAATCACTCAAATCAGATCAGAAATGAGCAAGTTATGGTTAAAATACGACAAATGGTCGAAACAGGAAAACAGAGCATTTCCTATACCGAGAACCAGACAGTGGCTCACACATGGCCCTACTTTGAGTAAATTTAGGCCATCATAATCAGAATTTGACGATACTCATTTCCTATAAGTTTGATTCTCTCTGAGTCTATTTTAACCAGAAACTTAAATCACCTCAACTGATCAGAATATAAGTTATGGTCAAAATACGACAAATGGTTGAAACAGGAAAACAGAGCATTCTGCATCAGACGGTCGCCGTAAAATGACCAGAATGTGTTTCTTCCACTTTTTTTGCCACTTTTGCTACCAATTAACATCATACAACTTCTATAAATTCATATACCCTGCAATTTACATGGAATTCATCTAAAACAACTCCAAAACACTTAAATTGGTGCTATGGAACCTCAAACCTCAAAACCCTAAGTGAAACTCTAAGAACCCTACCTAAGGTCCACCAATTCTTTATAAAACCACATAATTTGATGATTTCATGGTTATTTTCTCCCAATTGGGGTTTTACTCTCCCAACCCCAACAATTCAGCACCTATGTGCCAGACAAACCTTACCAAAGGAGCATCTATTCTTCAAGCAAATTCTAGAATCCAATTACCTATGGTTACAAAGACATACCCGATTTTCGACTCTCCTCCTCCTCTTCTTCCTCTCTTCCTCTTCTTCCTCCTCTTGGCTCCTCTATGGCTCTTCTCCTCACCAAAAAACGGGGAAATTCTAGTTAAAATATGAGACAAAAATGATTTTTGTTTGTCTCACCCTCTATTTATACTCCTATTATTAACCTTAATCGCACTTAAGTCCTCAAGCATTTAAATATTGTAAATCAACTTTGTTATTCCTTACTATAGCCCATTCTACACTTTTTGATTTCCATATCTCCTGGGCTTCAATTATTAATTTATCCTATTCTCATATTATACTTTGGCATCCAATCTATTCTTCTTATGTCATATATATCCTAATTGATAAGTTCTACTTTACTCTCGTTTAGGATATAACTTCCTAGTCTCTCAATTTTCCTGAAAATCTTATTTAGCTTTTAATATACCCTACACAAGTCCTAAAACCGCTAGGTATCTTTCAGGTGTTATTTTATTGGTCCTCCTTCGACTTGTGTACTTCTTTCAGATTCACTCATAGGTAATACATAGTCCTTAACGTCCTTTTCGCTTGAGAGAGCCAAGACAAGTAAGAGCGACGAGGCCAATGGGGAGCTCACCAACCGAGCTAGTAGCTCAGCTTGGTAGTGAGAGTGCTCCCATTGCTATAAAGAGTCCCTTTCATAAGACGGTTCGAGCCTCACAGAGGCAAAGAAAAGGCCGCTTGGGACCCGGCAAACAAAGACCTAAGGAGCGGGCTCCCCACCGAAGGGTGACCGAGGGGTCATGAAGGGTGTGGACCCCACAGATGAGGTTCCATTTAAATTGGAGAAGGCCTGCAATATCCTATCTATGGGGGCAAGAATTCTTTAGTCCTAAGATTTAGGTGTGAAGTAATCGAAAGGAAAATAACGTATCTTAGAAAGAGGATTATATCTTATAATCGGGACAGATCCATGAGTCAAGAATGAACATGAATCTCAATTAGGAAAGGTATGCTTAAGGGAGAAATCCAAACTATACCATTAATGCATCTTGGATAAATTCAAATTTTTCCAACTTATGGTTTAGCTTATGATTCAAAATGATGCGTAAATTGAAAATTATTCATTGGTCTATTTCCCAGTGTTGTCTCACTCAATGAACTCTGAAATCCACTCTTATTAAAAAAAATTTATGTATACTAGTGAAATTATTTTATTCGTTCTCTAATCATCTTAACATTTGAGTTCAAATAGTAAAAATCTTGAGTAGTTGGGGTAGTTAGTCTTTTGATTTATCATCAATCCTCATGGGAACGATATCTGGACTTAAAAATCCAATTTTATTACTTCAGACACCCGTGTACTGTAGTGATTTAGACTAAACACAATTTTTAATGAATCCAGTTTACAAAAAGGACAAACACATATTTTAATCAAAATCAATAAACAAGTTTTTGGCGATGTTGCCAAGAATTAGATAATAGTCATTTGGTGGCAAAGTCATAACTTTGTATGTATTGTTTGGTCAGCAAACATGTAAGACCCTGAATTTATTGTTTTTATGTATAGGAAATTTCTTTTTTGATAAGTTATGTATTTGAATGGAAACGGTCAAATGAATCCAGTTTTCAGAATAATGTATTGAGTCTAAAGAAACTGAAACCTGACAAACTAATTCGCGAAGGGTTTTTGAACGTTTGATGATTTACACGAAAAATGTCTCTTTACGAAATAGTTTTAAAAATATTCCTTGTACCCTAGATTTTTTTTTTTAAAGCATGTTCATGATAGGAAATAAGTTTAATTAGAGTATTCCATGGTCAATTTTATGATTGGACGATCATGGAATATTTTCGGAGTTTTTATCGGTATAGGGGTATTATTTTCAAGGAGGGCATTTAAGTCATTTAATGAGTAAGCCTAATCTAAGTAAGTAAAGCAAGAACCAATAGAATGGTGCCATGTAAGCTTGGTGATCCATGTGATTAAGAATGGACCTATGAGAGCTTGCCATGTGGATTCCATTAACTTTGATATTTGTCATAAAGTAGTTAACTTAACTTTGGTTAGTTGATGAGTTAAGTTAACTAAAGTTAAAATGATATTTGTGTTAGCTAACTATGAGAGTTAGTTAAGTCTAACTATGGTTTAAGTTAGTGGGATTTGATGGAAAAGTAAGTGAATAGTGACATAAAGTGGTTTTAGGTTGCTTTTGGATTATATGGTTACATATGGACCAATTAGAATTCAAGGATGCTAACCAATGTCATGTTGTTAATTTAAGGACAATTGGAGGGCAAATTAGGCATGAAAAAGGATCATTAAAGTGCATTTGGCTTGGCTTTTGGTGTGCTTTCGAGTGAAACAAAATTGAAAGGCAAAAGTGAAGCAAAAAGGAAGCAAATCACGTCCATGCAAGGAGACAACTTCAGCAGCCCCTTCCCAAGCCATTCAAGTAATTCTCATGCCATTTCAAGTCCATTTCAAGTGTTCATCATGTCCATGAAGTACCCTAGATCAAATCCTAAGTGAAAAATCAAGTTTTTAAGGTGAGATCACTTATCAGTCTATGTGAATTTGAAGGTTAATGGAGGAAATGGTTATAAGGATGGTGTGTAACTAAGTTTCTTGGCATGTGTTTATGTAGATTTGAACAAGAGATTTCATTTGAATTCAAGTTAACACCAAGACACCAAAACTATTAAGGTAAGCAATTAGGGCTTTATGGATTTATTTATCTAAACCTTCAATTGAGTTATGTTAAGGCTTTAGCTATTAAATTGACATGATTCTATGTTTATTTTGCTAAGAAATTGAAAAGAAAGAGTGAGATTATAAGGGTTGTAAATTTCGGTCAACATTGGATGTTAATGGAAGTGATGTTGTTTGATTGGTTTTAATTGATTTAATGATATTACTTGAATATTTGAATGAATTAATGGAATTAAAAGTTGAAAAGAAAATGAGATATGACATAGAGAGGGTTCGGCCAAGAGAGGGTTTAATTGGAAATGCATTGGTTTGATTTAGTTTAATTGAATCAATGTCATTGGATGAATTGTTAAATGTAATTGTTGAAAGAAAATGGAATAAATTGAAGAAATAATGATGAATGTGTGACATGTAGGATTCGACCAACCTAGGAAAAGTATGAAAAAGTTGAGTTTCAATTTATTTTAATCAATTGGAAGTGAGTAAATGCCTAATGGAATGTATTAGAATTAAAGTTTTAAGAAAAAGAATTGATTAAGGTATAAATGTAATTTTTGCTAAGGTGAAGGGCATTATGGGTTTTTCACTTTAAGCATGCTAATGGCTTGATTTAAGGTTGTAATGATGTTGTCATTTAGCCTTGATTTAATTCGTGCTAATTGGTTAAGTTGAATAAGAAAATGCTTAAGGGTTACTTTCGAATTTAATAGAAAGTATATTATAGTTAATGGTTTATAAATATATATGTTAAATATAATAAGAAAATATATATTAATGTTTACAAATATATATGTTTTCATATCTATGTTATAAATGTTTAAATGAAAAAGGAAATGTGGTTTTCTTGACTTTAATTATGTTGAGAAAATATGAAATGATTATGGTTTCCATAGTTTTATAAAGTATGATTTATGGTTTCCATATTAAATGAAATGTTTATGAATATATATTCTATAAATATATGTTTATATGAAAATGTTTATGATTGAATCCATGGTTACCCTATGTTACAAAGATGAAGTTTAAAGGAAAGTCGACTAAAGTACTTTAAGCATGAATGGTACATGGGAAAGGGATAGGATTTTTATAGAGGGAAGGGAATAGTGATGCATATTGCCATGCATTTGAAAAGTACGAAAATGTTACCAACGCACGATATGATTTATTCCATAGTGTAATGGTATCTAAAAGAAAGGCATGATTTATCGGAGGTTCCTTTTAGGCCATTGGTGATCGTAAGACTGTTTCATCGGAGGTTCTTTCATGGGCCAACGGTGGTTAACGGTAGGCGAGTTCCATTGGATATGACGGATTCAAAAAGGAAAAGAAAGTAAAGTAAATATTTATTGAAATGAGATATTTATACAATTGTTTTACACATTTTATTTGAACTATATCTGTAAACATTATTTTCCTATGAATTGTGCTCTCACTGAGCTCCTTTAGCTCACCCTCTTTCCAAATATTTTATAAAATGTTTTTAGGGGCAGAGTATTCACGCCTAGTGACACTTCCGCCTCACATGATGACCACTTTTTGAAAATGTATAGACCTTTTTGTAAATAACTACTTGTGCACCTTTATTTTGTAATGTATATATGTTTTAAAGAAATGAACTAACAGAGCTCTATCCTCTCAGGCGGTAGAGGTACGAAGGTCAAGGTAATCCCGACTGAGCCCAACGGTTATAAAATATTGTTTATATTTCTATAGTGTCTTAAAATGATTTTAAATTTTGGATTTGAAATTGCTTATGGTGGACTTGATGTCCCGTGAGTTGGATGTGAGTAAACAAACATTATCGAGTGTAAAATGTTTTATTGCAAGTGTTGTAAAATCGGGAATGTCCAAAACAGAGGGAAACTCGCCCGATTTTTCCGCAAATATGCTTAATCGTATAAAAGGGTTTATTGTTTAAAATTAAAAATTAAAACAAAATAAAATAAAATATCCCACCATGTTTAATAAGGTTTACGGAAAACATAATCAGATAAATGGGTTCGCTTCCACGGATTCACTTTAAAAAGGGTTTAAAAGAAATGTTTTCAACCAGAGTGCTGCGTGGGTCCTCGGGTTAGAAAAGGAAACTGGTTGGGTTCCTTCAAAACAAGTTTTTGGCGCCATTGTCGGGATTTTAGTTAGTCTTGCAGCTATGTCGGATATAGGTCAACAAGTTTTTGATACCATTGTCGGGGATTAGATAATAGTCTTTTGGTAACAGTGTTATAAATTTGTATATATAATCTAGTCTACAACAAGTTTTTGGCGCTGTTGTCTAGGATTTTAGTTAGTCTTTGGTAGCCATGTCAGGCTATTGGTCAACAAGTTTTTGGCGCCGTTGTCGGGGATTAGATAATAGTCCTTTGGTAACAGTGTTATAAATTTGTATATATAACTGGCTCATAACAAGTTTCGCACCGTTCGATTTTAGTTAGTCTTTGGTAGTCGTGTCGGGATATTGGTCAATAAGTTTTTAATGCAGTTGCCAAGGATTAGATAATAGTCATTTTGTGGCAAAGTCATAACTTTGTATGTATAGTTTGGTCAGCAAATAAGTTTTTGACGTCGTTGCCTGGGATTTCAGTTAGTTTTTGTTGGTCGTGTCAAGATATTGGTCAAAGACTAACTAAAATCCCAGGCAACAGTGCCAAAAACTTGTTTGCTGACCAAACTGTACATACAAAGTTATGACTCTGCCACCAAATGACTATTATCTAATCCTTGGCAATGACGCCAAAAACTTGTTTACAGATTTTAATTAAAATATGTGTTTGTCTTTTTTGTAAAATGGATTCATTAAAAATTGTGTTTGGTCTAAATCACTACAAGTGCACAGGTCGTACAAGTAATAAAGTGGATTTTAAGTCCGTATATCGTTCCCATAAGGATTGATGATAACCGCACTAACTACCCTAACTACTCAAGATCCTTACTATTAACCCAATGTTAAGATGATTAGAGAACCAATAACATAATTTCAATTGCATACATAAAAAAAAAAAAAAAATTAATAAGCGGGATCGTGAGAGTTCATTATGCGAGACAACACCGAAATAGACCAATGAATAATTGTCAATTCTCGCATCATTTCAATCATAGCTAAGCCATAAGCTGGAAAAGCTGAATTTGTCAAAGATGCATCAAGGGCATAGCCTGGATTTCTCCCTTTAACCATACATTTCACTAATTAAAGATTCATGTCTCATTTCTGGACTCATGGATCTAATCAGTTACTTTAAGATATAATCCTTTCTAAAACTGGTATTTTCCTTTCTCAAGATTTCCACACCCAAATCTTAGAACTCGAAGAATTTCGTTTCATGTATTTGTGATATCAGAGCCTTCTCCAATTTAATGCACCTTCATCTTCAATACTTATGAAATTTTCCATCTCCTTGATTAGATTTGCCGACACGGATCGTAACTTTCATCGTAAAGAGGAGAAACCTTTGAGCAATTAAACTGATACTTCGTCACACTATCCTCAAATTATAAGTAAGTTAGTGATCTATTTGAGTAATCTTTCAGAGTTCATTAGTTCCAAAGTATGAGTCTACCATACCCACAAAGAACTCCGCCTATACCCTCGTGGATTCTCCACTTCGTGTCACGCAGAGGGCCTCCAGAAATCACCAGAGCAAGATACAAGACTTTGTCAGGGGTGCACTGTGGATTGGGGTACTTGAAAATTAAGTTAAAAATAATACCAATCAAATAAATTCAAGAATTTATCTAAGGTATCTTCCACTTTGCAGTGTAAAATGTATCAATCACCATCGACTCATTCGAGCTCAATCTTTCAAAACTAGTTCACATAAATCAATGACTAAATGATCAAGAAAATTCACCGAGATTGTAAAACAAACCGAAATAAATGAATTCCATAAATTTTGCAATCCATTTAAAGCAATAAAGAGTGATGAGAGAAAAGTTTACAAGGAATTCTAGCCTAAGCCGCATGTCACCCATTACTCAAATCCATAAATTAAATCGTAAAACTAACTAAAAAACTACGCCAAACATAAATCTACTAAAAAAGGAAATAAAAGATAAAAAATAAAAGAAAATTATATTAAAGAGTCTTCAATATTTCCAGAAGTCTTACAATTGTCATGATAGAAACGAAGTCATTAGATGAACTCTGTTGCAACATAGAAAACTTTGTCATAGACACATCGTTTCATTGTTTTGCCATTTTCTGTCGTGACAGAGTTGTCTTTTTCGCGACAGAGTTCATCTAATGACTTTGTTTCTTATGTCGCGACAAAATTGTAAGATGTTGCGACAAGGTTCCAATGCCATTTGCTTGATCAATGTCACGGTAGAGTAAGGAATGTCGCGACATTCTTCTTCATGAGCTACTCCCATTGTGTCACGACATAACAATCCATTGTCGCAATAGAAATTAGTTAGTCCATCTTAACTTGTGTCGCGACGGTCTTCATTTCTGGCTTGCACTCAGCTTGATCCTTGTTTCGACATACTTATACTGGTTATATTGGAATTTTGTCGCGACATTTTGATACTATGTAGCGACATAGTTTGCTACCTTAGCTAATTTTTCTGCTTTTCTTACTAGAATTCTCTCTTTTTCATATAAAACCTGCAAAACAAAAAGTTGGTGAATTTTCCATAATTCAACATTAAAATGTATCCTAACTGCTAAAAATATGCCAAAGAAATGGATTAAAAATATATGTGTTCAGGGCTCATCAGTGATTTGCGATGATTGTTCCATATGATCTCTAATCCCATAATGCAAGAAAGCTCAAAAAAAAAGAAAGATTTAACTGTGGTTAAAAAGTTTCCATTTTAAAACCATGAAGTCTTTCTTTGCACCTAAAACTCTACTTCAACAAAAGCCTTGAAAAATGAAAGAACTTTGTTTTAAAACTTCAAAACTTTTTAGTTCTTCAATCAAAAGTCTGCATTAGTACTGATCTCCTGTTCCATGTGGCTTCTCAGAGTTTGAGTATGATCTGTCTTCCTGTTTCACTGATCTTGCTTATCACTAAAAAACTGAGGTTAATCATGAGGTCCCCTCCAAACTTCTTATTTGATAACTTGAAAGAGACGTTTGAGGTCATAGGTTGAGCCAAAGGTCCATGGCTTTGATTTTCTCAAGGTATCCTCCCAATATATGGCTGCGCACTTCAAGCTGCCATGCACAGGCTGTTACTTGTACTCTGGTGCCCATCAACATCTCTTTCAATGATTTGTCCCTATTTCTTTGTTTTCCTGTGTTTCTAAACAGCTTCACATGCAGCCAGCATCTTCCTATACACTTATGATTTCTCCACCATCTGCTTCCTTCTTGGCCTGGTCATTTGATATTATTTTTTTGTACTTTAAAAACGCTATCTTTCCTCTTTGTCGAATCTGATCGTCGCGCTATTTAGACGGGCTATTTATTTCCCAACTTTTCCTTTTCCTCTAACGTCGCCATCGGAGATACTTCTTGGAAAAGAACTCAAACCATATTCATCACCAAGTCATGGTCAGAAATTGGAGAGATCGATAATTTCAAGTGCATGGATTACCCTTATTTCCATGAACATTGTGGAACTTTCGTATTTCCCAATTCATTAAATCCTACTACAGGAGCATAACCTCTAGATTTGGATTTGATGATTACCGCTTGAGGTTTTGGTCTAAGGATTTGAATTCACTTATCTCTTCCATTTCTGCCGCATCCATTACCTGAGGGACATTTCTATTCACTGATTTCCTCTGGCTGATGGTTCAAAGGTTGTATGTCTCCTAGATGTCCATGACCCATTGCTTCCTCATTCAGTTTCTTCACTTCCAAACTCTTACTCATCCGCCATATGGAAGTGGCAAACTTCTACTGGGATACCTTCTACCACATAACACATAGAGTTCTTGTGGGCTCTTCTTTTCTGTTTTTTCTTTTTTCCTCATTCAGGTAAGCCTTCCATGGAGTATCTTCCTTCCCGCGAGGCATCCTCAATAGGCTTGCCCTATGCTTTGGGCACCATTCTCTTGGCTCTTGCATCAACCCACATGGGTAAATATGTGAGTGAGCTACCCACCGTAGGGTAGGAGAGCCCTTCGGTCAAATGATTTGGCTCTTGCTTATTTCCCGAGCTATCAGTGTTGGCTCTTTTTCCTCCATGTCTTTGGGTCTGAAGCGTTCAATCCATTAGGACTATATCTTCATACTCCTTCTTTTTTTCCAGCTTATGGCAACTGCTCCTTTGTCTCAACCCGTATTTAGCCTAACACCATTTTCACTTCAATCCCAAGCAAAGTACAGATTCTGAATCCTTCAACTCTTACTTGGGTTAGATTTTAAATATTCATCAAAGATTCCTCAACACAAATTATAGGGTCTGATCTCAAAGCTGCACATGTTTTCCCGCCAATTTCTCTCTTCTTCAGAGAGTTTTTCTACCCTAATTACCTCACTACGGGCTCGCCTAATCAATCTCTACTCAATTTATCCCATCCTCTTCCCCACCCGAAGGACCACCTATTGCAAAACATTAGCAGAGCAAATGACCTAACTTATCGTATTCCTACTTGTAATGAAACCATTATGCTATCAGATGTAGAATGTTTCTCTATATGGTGGTTCCTTAAATTTGATTTATCCCACAGCTCCTACCTCCTCTCCTCACACATGAATTTCATTCATTGTTTCTTGCATTGCCTTTGACTTTCTCTCTCCCTAAACCTTTAACTTTGCCTTGTGCTATACAGGTTTTACTTCCTCTTCCAGCAAGCCCATTACAAAATTGAAAAAAGGGGTTGGGTAATCTAAGCCTCCTGTTAAACTAGCTATAGTGAAGAATACCTCCTCCAAACTCAAGAGGAGATCTCAATGATAGCTTCAAAGCTTGAATTTTCTAACACACAAGACAATCCTATAGAGATTGAGGAAGCTGAATGACAAAGGCTCACAGATAGGAAGCAGATAGTTGCCTTTACCAATGAATCCAAAAAGCAAGGTAGTTTAGCTGCCCTTGAGGGAGGTCATTCCTTCCAACAGATTTTTCATAATCTAAGCACGGCCATTTAATCGGTCAAGGCCCATTGGGCAACCTCTAACTCTTTACTTTCAAAACCTCATATAATATCCCATCCCCATTCTATTTTATCTGATTATTTTCCTTACCTTTGCCTTCTGTCTTTATCTTCAGTCTTTTATCCCACATACAAAAAGCAGTTCCTTCCTTAGATCTTTCCTTTCTGGAACAAGCCACTCCTCATGTTGAGCCACCATCCAGATCTCCTATCAAATTGGATGTAGCTATTGCCCACTCTACTATTAGCCATCTACTGAGCTTGGACCTTCTCTCCCTATCCACTATCCAAAAAGATGCCTTTTATGCGGTTATGGTAGTACTATAATCCGCTTCTCTTAATCCTGAGGCTGAGATTTTCCTTTATGGAGTTACACACTGTGCTCCTGAGGTATTTTCTTTTATTGAGCATGTATGTAGTAAAGGAGAATGCTCAAGTGATATTTGAGTTGGAGAAATTGAGAGAAAGAGAAAAATCCAGCATGAGCAATCAACAAAGTCATCTGTCACTGCAGCATCCGTAGATCGATAAGTAAAAATTCTTGAGTATCATGCTCAAGAAGAGTGAATCGCATCACATAAAGAAATGGAGCGAGAAAAGCCAAGTTGTCTTCTCCGATACGATGTGTGAGGCTCATGCCCAAGGCTTAAAGTACCAAAGAAAAGACCATTTCCTTGGGTGATGAACCTCTGCGGAGTGAAAGGCCGCTAATCCGACATCCTAATCGGGCGACAGATCACTGCTCTCGCCAAGAATGCTTGGAGTTCTAGGAATCACTAAGATCTTTTGATTTTTCTAAGATCTAACCTCCCACTATTTCAGACATGGTTAATGATTTTGACATGACCCTTGACCTTATCATACCAGTTTATCTATTTTTTCTTAGTGGTCAAAAGCTAACCATTCCTTGAGGACTTGCTCTTGAGATACTTGATTTTTGTGCTTAGATTGCTGATGGAAATTCACTTGACATTGCACAAGCACACTCACAAGCATATATCAGAGATTTTAGTGGGACCAAGGTGGCACTAGATCACTTTAGTTGTGTGATGAACTTGTGTGTACTGCTTACGGATTCATTGAACACTAACATGTGCAATTACAACCATAACATTGCATTAGTGGACTATGGTGGCTCTAAGCCTACCTTTGGAAGTGTGTTTGCGTGTGTATGATGATATATTGCATCTATCAAGTATTGTTCTGGAGAAATTGATGAAACAGTGGCTAAAAGCCTACTATTTATTTATGAATATGTATAGTGATTGTTGTGTGTGGGGAAGAACTTGTATGCTTGAGAATTGGCTAAGAAGTCTGGTTTAGCTCAAAACTAGGATAGAAACATATATTCTCGTCATCACTCACAACCTCGAGACCGGTATTTCAAAACATTTCCTCATAATGAGAACATCCTACCGTGGCAAAACTTCACACTACTGAAGAGTCACACAAGGGAACCCGAGAATGGTTTTTCTCTACTGACTCTTCTCCACACAAATAACAACATATCCTTCATCGTGATAACCTCCTCATCACAAAGGATACTTTTTTAAGCACACAGAAAGTTGAGGCTTCTCTTTCAACTTAGCTTGATTTTTTTTTCATTTACACCCGAGGAATAACCTATCACTTGGTGTAATGATGCAACAAGTCCAATTCTTTTAGAGAAATCTTGCATTTGAATGTATAGTGGTTGTAATGCCCACTTTCCTTTACTCCAATTCATCATACGGGCTTATTTCCTCAAGGATGATTATGATACCCTCTCCTGAACTTGTCTAGGTGCTCTGTTTGGAAAAATGTGTATCCGGTGACCTAGAGGCCTACCTTTTTTCACTCGGATATTTTCGCTCCTATCAAGAAGTATTCCTTTGGGAATCATTAGGGAATCTTGAAGAAGTTTGTGTTTTTGAGGCGAAGTGGCCAAATGCCAACTTTACTACCTCCAATCCTATCTTGGAACTGCAATTCATATATATTTCTCTAATGACCTTAATAATCTTGGAACCTACCTAGAGAGGGAACACTAATCAACTGGAGAATGTGTTGATGAATTTAATGAATAAGAAACCACTTTATCACTAAGTCATCCCACATTCTCCGCTTAAAGTGGTTAAGGCACCTTGAAGGAATTGATAACATGATAAGCTCCATTCTTGAAAACTCCTTATTGTTGTATAATGAAGGTCATAGCCCACTTTAACCTTCTTCTAATTAAAGATCCGCATCTACTTCCCGTATTTAAAGTTGTCATAGGACCTACTTTATTCATCTATAAACAATTGAGGGTATAACAAGTTATAACATTATGAATACAAAAGGTTTGAGCAGTGAGTAGCCAAAATAGCCTACTTTATCACTCAAAGTAACTACTAAAATAGTTTCCCCAATACAAAATGGTCAATGAGACCTATTTTTGCTTGTTATTCCTTCATTCCCCATCTTAATTTTTCTATGTATCCAACATTTCCTATTGTGGGAAGTATTTTATAATTCCATTGATGAAACCTTTTGTGTGGTTTCCTTAAGGCTTGATAGCTAGTAGGCATTTCGTATGTATTTATAATTTTGAACGCCCTCCTAGTTAGGGAGACCATTTCCCCAATTCTTTGTCTTTAGCACCAATGGGTAGAACCACCTTCCAAATGAGCTCCCCTTCTTCAAAATTCTTTCTTCTGACTCACTTGTTATAGGCCCTAGCCACCTTCTTTTTCTGGATCATGATGTGGTCAAGCGCTTGTAATATTTTCCCATCCAATGTCTTGAGTTCCATCATCATGGCCTCATTGTATTCTTAAGGATTAAGGTCATTATGTCGATACTCTTAGAGTAGCTGAATTACCACCTCCATTGAAGCACCACTTCATCCATTGTTAGAGACTAAGGGACTACCCTTCCTTATAGAACTTTTGTAGTTCTATAAGCCCATAAGGTCTCAGATAAAATTTTGTGCCAATCTCTGGGATTGTCCTTTCACATCTTCTCTAGGATGTTTATCAACACCTTATTAGAAGCTTCTGCCTGCCCATTTGCATAAAAGGGAGCAAATCTGATGAGTTAAATGCCATAGTCCTTGGCAAAATTAGTCATCTCATCCCCAGTGAACATGGTTTCTTGGTCGATTGTAATAGATTGAGGAATTCAAAACCTATGAATGATCCTGTTTCCTCAGAATCTTAAACCAGGAACACATTCAAAACCATAATGAAAGAATTCAACAATTGAGTGGAAGCAAAGATATTTGAGTGAGCTTCAACCCATAAGTCGTTGCATTTATATTCCCCAGTCATACTAATTGAGAGTCCCCAATAATGCAAAATTTCTCAGGTTCGGTACCCATCAAGATTCCGTTAAATCACTAAAGCCTCATATTCAAATGATTGTTGGTACTTGAAGGTCGGTTGAAAACAGGAGGTAGTCTTTATCCCTTGGTTAAACTATTACTATCCCAGTTCAAATGATTTCTCCACAGGAGCCACCAAACTCATAAACTATGCTCTTTCTACTTTACATATATCCCACCCACATCCTTTATGGTTGGATTTCTAACGGTGATGATCAACTAAAAGTTGCCAAAAGCTGTCTTCTTAACCCATTTCTATGGAAAATAGACTAGTGAACTCCCAATGTGCCAAGTGGTCTACTTCGATTCGCTCAAAGGATTAATATAGCTCGCTTTTGAAGATACTTCATCAAGTCTACTGAGAGACCACATACACTGAGATCAGATCATGAAGGCCCACTTACATGCAAAGTATATATGCCAAGCACAACTTCAATGGGTGTATACCTTGTCTTGTTGAATTTAGACTCCCACTGGTTAGTAAATGTACCTACTCATGGCCTCTTAACATTATTTCAGGCCACAAGGCATCCTATAGACTTCTTTTTGCAAAATGGGATAGATAGATAGAGTTTGAGTGGCTAACCCTTCAACAGTGGCATTAAAATAGGGGGTTTATAAAGGTAACCTTTGATCCCATCAAAAGCTATCTTGTGCTTTTTCTCCCATTTAAACTCTTCTACTTCTTTCAGTTTGATTAGGTTAGAGAACACCTTAGTCTTCCCTGTCAAATTAGAGATGAACCTCCTTAAATAGTCCACCTGACCCAAGAACTTCTTAAGTTCTTTCTTATTTTGAGGAGCCTTCGCCG
Organism: Tetrastigma voinierianum; assembly: GCA_016808115.1. Taxonomy (NCBI): domain Eukaryota; kingdom Viridiplantae; phylum Streptophyta; class Magnoliopsida; order Vitales; family Vitaceae; genus Tetrastigma; species Tetrastigma voinierianum. The sequence goes on from JAEQBH010002708.1 coordinate 106,053, forward strand.
AAATGATGGCCTTGGCTTTATTTCGATTGACTTGTTCCTCTCGTGAACCGTAAACCCTAGAAAATTCGACCAACTCCAAAAGCACATTTGAGTGGATTGAAGTTTCTCAAATGATGACACATCTTATTCTTTTAAAACTTTTCCTTAAATGATTCACATGTTCTATGGCCTTCTTAGATTTAACCACAATGTCCTCGATATAAACCTCCATGTGGTGCCCTAACATATCATGAAATATGGCATTCATAGCCCTTTGGTAAGTTGCACCAGCATTCTTCAAACCAAAAGGCATGACCAGCCATTCAAACGTTCCTAAGGAACTAAGACATCTGAAGGCGATCTTAGATATATCATCAACAACTATTAGGATTTGGTTATACCTAGAGAAACTGGCCCATAAAGGACACACCATTATTTGGTAGTAGAATCAACTAACATGTAAGCAATAGGTACATACATGTCTTAGGAGGCCAGACAAACCCCCAAAGTCTAGACAAATTCTGTAAGTTTTCCATTCTTTTCATCACAGGACACATTTGCTAACCACTACACATACCTTAGGTCAGATAGAATTTAGCTTCTCAAAAGCTTCACCCTCCTTCACCTTCATCTCACCTCCTTTCTTACGGGTGGTTGCTAAAGGGGTGAAGTGAAGCTTGATAGGCAAGTGGTGTTCTACCAAGCTTCTATCCAATCCTGGCATCTCGTCATAATTCCAAGCAAAGCTATCTTTGAATTCCTATAGTGTTGCAATAATCCCTTCTTTGAAGTCAAAAGGTAGCAAGGAATTAATATAGGTAATCCTCAGCTCTTCCACAGTGTCGAGGTTCACTTCCTCCATAGGGTCTTGAACTTAAGGTTACGTGTCTTCGAACTTAGGAGGGGCTTGTTCCAAATCCTCCATTTATATTTCTTCATTTTTTTTTTCATATGCATCCTCTTCAAAAATTATCTCAGCCCCACAGGTATTCTGGAGGTTCTCTTCTTCAATCCTTTCCATAATTTGCTGCACTTTCATTTTGAATATGGCAATTGCAGCTACTGCCTTTTCTTCTTGAGAGTAATCAGTCATCACCAATCTCCTCGATGATTAGGCCTCCCATGTTTAAAGACCGCAGGTGTAGTCACCTTTAGGAGTTTGGTCACCTCCTTTCGCATTTCCACTGAAGAGTCCATGTATGCTTTTCTTAGGATCCCATCTTTCCTTATGCTAGTGAACTTGATATGACCGAATTCTTAATCATAATACCTAGCTTCCATAGAGCTTGTAGCCACCATGAAGGGTTGCTTATCTGCCCACACCACTTCCACTTCATTACCTTTCCAAAACAGTAAGAATTGATGAAGAGAGGACGACACACACCAATTGGCATGAATCTAGTCCCTCCTTAACAAAATGTTGTAATTTGCAATAGAGTCTATCACAAAAAAGGCAGATAGTGCAGTTTTGCTACCAATGGTGATATCTATAGGTAGTATCCCCAGGGTTTTGGATACTTCTCCAGTAAAGGCAGACACAGCCAACTTTGTTTCTATCATATCATTAATGCTCCTTCCTAGAGCTCTCAGCATTCTCAATGGCATTACATTTATTCTTTGATTCATTATATCATTACCTTAGATATAGTGCGCCATTGAGATGGGCTCTTACATACAAAGGCTTTATATGCCTCATCATTTCCATAGAGGGTTTCTCAAGTATCACCTTCTAAGGTTTGAATTTTTCAGAGGATTCTATGGTAACTCCACCATGGCCCACATCTTCCTCTATGGTCGGGTGCTTCCCTTCTACCTCTATTAGGTCTTCCTCTGTCTTTTTTTTACTTGAAAATAGTTGGCAATGTTATAGAAATAGTAGAACAATTTAAAGAAATAGGGATTTCACCTATCATTAAGGCCTCCGAGTCCATCACTTCATCTACACTGCTCATTGACTCCATATCCTCAATAGCTTTCCTCCCAAACTTTTTGTTTTTCAGTAGAACCATTCCTTCCTTCACTTTCTATAACTCCATGGCATCTTTCTTTTGGATTTCCACAGGTACATCAATGAGTTGCCTTCTATCAGTTGCTCTTTGCCTCTGCATACTCCTTTTCTGGGTCCTGAACAACCTTTGGGGAAATTTTTTGTGCTATACCACATGCCACCTTTAGTAGGAGGAAACCACGGGAGGTGTGATATACCTCGCTAGGCTTTTCTTCTCAGTAACCTCCTTTCAGCCAGGCTTGGGTCTATCTTAGAAAAACAAGTATGGCTGGAGAAACATGTCTTTCCCATGCCAGTTCATGGAGAAGTGAGTTGTGCTGATCTTCTCTTTTAAGGAAAAGACTACACCTCTTGGAGAAGTGATTGTCCTGAGTGAACCGTACTATACTGTATGGAGAAATAGGTCCCTTTTTTGGAAACATGGGCATGAGGGGGATAAACATGTCTTTCCCTACGCACTTTTCCTTGGAGAATTGACTTCCTTTCAATCTTATAGTTTAGAGAATTAGACTTACCCCTTGGGGAAAAATTTATTTTTCTTTAGGAATTTATTCTCTACATGCTGCATCATTCTCCCTTGAGGAAATGAACTACCCGTGGAGTGGGCATTTATAACCTTTCTATAGGAGAATGAATTCTTAAGGGAATTCATCTTGCCTTTAGTGAAAGTTTCCTTTCTTGGAGGTGGTTATCTTGCTTTGTTCTGATGTGTCCACCGTTGAATTTCTCCACGATAGAGGATGCATGCAGGCTACAACCCGTTTCCTTTTTTTCCAACGCTTTATCAACGCCAGACTAGACAATATTTAAGGACCCATACCTTTCTTTGAGTGAGTTTTCCCGCCTTCTTGGATTCTATCAATGCTCTTAGATCGAAGCTAGTAGTGTTGACTAAGTCCACTGGTGAGAAAGGATCCTCATTGATTGCCATAGTCTCTTTTTTGTCAGGGAACTTGAGTATCCCTTTGTTGATCCTATCTGTGAGCATTTAAACCCAGGCCTTGCATTAGTAGTATGGTTCCATAGTTGTGGTACTTCTGATGCAGCCTTTCCCCTTAGTTCGTCTTGTTAGCAGGGATGGTGAGATCTTTAAAGAAGGTAATGAATTTTTCTTTCACTAGGAAATCAAATATTTCCTCAGTCTTCGCTATGTCAAAAGTATATTGGACCTGTGTATCAACAATTTGTGTCTTCTTCCACACATCAGGTGTCTTTTCTACCAAAAGAGGACAAGTGAAAGTCCCTGTAGCAAATAGATCTACCATTGCAACCTCCTGGTTCACCTTTTGACAACAGGTTCCCATGGACTTCTTCCTCCGATAACTTTCTTCCTTGAGCAGTTCTTCATATTTTGTCATCTTAGTTGCAAGTTCATAAAAATCTCTAAATTCCATACCTTGGAATTTCTTCCTCAACTCAATGTCTAAATCTCTTTAGGCTATTTTCACGTACTCTGTCTCTGGAAGATGGATCTTGTATCTGTTTCTCATCTTCTTGAAACGGGAGATAAACAAATATCCCCATTTCTTTGAGTCACTCTGGATAGTTCTATAATGCACGCCCGGGCTCAGCACTTGAAGGGCGGTGTGGAGTGCTAGCTCCATTTCCTACGACTTTGTATGGAGTTCTTGGTAATGTTGTACACTGTAAATGGTGTTGCCTGTCAAAGAGTTAGGAAACAGTCTAAGCTTGAAATTATAGAAATTCTCATAGTTATCCAACTCCCCACATTGCACAATGAATCTAGAAACATGTTTCAGGGTGGATTGGTCATCTTCTCCAGAGAACAAGGAGAAATCAGGATCTATACTGCTAGGTAGGGGTTTCCCTATCTATGATCTGTGGATAAGGTTTATAGAACTCTATGCTTGAGGCTTGACCCATATAATCTTGTACCACCTCTCTGATTGCCCCTAAATCTAGTGCTACAATTGGTTGCACAAAAGGTTGATAAGGAATGTGTTGAGGCTGCTAAGAAATTTGTTGAGCCTATTGAGAAATTTGTTGAGGCTGTTGAGGAACTTGTTGTACGTGTTGAAAAACCTGAGGAACTTGTTGAGGATCCTGAGGAACTTGTTGTACTTGTTGTCCCCAGTTGCCATTTACTCCTATAGGTGGCTGCATGATGCCCCCCGGGCCTCCATTGAAAGAAAAGTCTCATTCATATACTCCAGGTTGTGTAATTAGATTAGTTTAAGCAAAAATCCTCTTAAGAGCTATGGTTCTAGTTACAGATCTTTCCTACTCGTTCTCAAAGTACCTCCCTACTCTCACTGCTTGGGAGGAAGGTATCTAACCTCTGTCTGCATAGATAAGCGATGAAATTCACCAACTCCCCGTAGATTATCAGAATACTTCCCCCCGAGTTCATTAGAGAATTGTCTTTCATGCTTAGAAGCAACTTCTTGCCTTATTTGTCCTCTTTCTCTAAATTGCTTCATTTCCTCCATAATGGCAGTCATGACCACTCGATAGCTCTTTATTTCTTGCATGACTTCAGAATTCATTAGAGATTATTTGAAAAGATAGGCAGTCTGTTCTAGGCCTCTTTTCCCTCCACTTGTTTGGGTGAGTTTAGTGGATGGATTCCCCTATTGTCACATTGGAGAATTCATTAGGTTCTCTATCTGTTCCACCAAGGCTATAACTCTTCCTTCCTATCTTTGCTTACATCGTCGGATCTTAGTCGAGAGACTACACAATTGTCTTACTCCTCCAATTTTGAAATTGGCATTCTTGAAAAAAAAAAATGTAATCCTCTGATTAGAATATGCACAAGTGAATATACAAAACAAAAAGATGTATCGATGTTCCACAAAGATGTGTCCCATCGGGCGTGCCAAAATATGTTTTGGCTATATTTTGGTCCAAAACATACAAAAGCAGAATTAGCCATGGTAGATATAGAGCTGCAAGAAATTATAAGTATTTTTCATGAAAGCAATGTCAGATCTAACTTAACTCAGAAACAAAAAATGGATTTCTTAGTTCCCTTGATAATTCCCTAGAGTCTAAGTGGAAAATACTTTGAAAATTGGGATGTATTGAAAGCTGAGAGAAAAATTGTATGAATAAGCTAAAAAAGTAGTAAATTTCATTGTAGAATCTGATTGGAAATGGAATTGCTAAAGCACAAAAGCTTTGAAAACAAATACTTGGAAATAAAATAAGCTAGAAATATGGAAATATTACTGATGGACTTGTAGAAACTAAGAGAAAATATTGAAATGCTCTATTGAGTGTTGGTTGATCGATTGATTGACGATCCTTGTCTCTAATGTTGAGTCTTCCTTTTATAGGCATTCTGAATAATTGCTCCAAACAACCTTCTCCAATAACTAGTCACATACCCACTATAGTCTTGTTCTCTAAGTCATTTATCCACTAACAACTTGTTCTCCAAGTCACTTATCCACTAACAATAACTGCTCAGTTCATGACTTGAGTTGGAGAAAAAGTCTCTTTCCACTTGCTTTTGAGACAAAGTCTCACCATTCTGAGTTGGCAACAACTTGTTCTCTAAGTCATTTATCCACTAACAACTTGTTCTCCAAATCATTTATTCACTAACAACTTGTTCTCCAAGTCACTTATCCACTAACAATAGCCGCTCACGTTCATGACTTGAGTTGGAGAAAAAGTCTCCTTCCACTTGCTTTTGAGACAAAGTCTCACCATTCTAAGTTGGCCACTTTGACAAATTGAAAATTTCTAAAAATGTCCTTAGACCTTTTCATGGGCTGATTATCATGGACTTGGTTGGGCTCGGTTTGGGCTTGATAAATCTATTCGGCCCATTCTATTACCCTTTAGGCCGAATAATTATTCAAATACCATTTGGGCCTAAAAATTCATTTTTAGTGTAAACACTCACTAATAACTATGGCTGCCATGGCAGCCTAATTTAATTTGCTAATATTGTTAAGCTTTTACTGAACAACGTAAATGAACTTACTACTTTACACAACACCTGCATCAGAGGCAAAATTAATAGTATGACGCAAATGATGAGGAATACCTTTCCAGCAGCCATCTCTTGTGCTTAATTTCTTAATCACCTTACTAATGCTAATATCAGAACAAGAATACCACCCCTCCCGCCCTTATTTATTTTGCAATGTTGGAGCCTACCTTTCTAAACCAATCCACTCAATTGCGTGGAAGCCACCAAGCAATTTCAATTTCAAATTAGAATATTTGAAAACAATTAATTCACTATTCGGACCATCCTCTAATTGATACTTGGTTGGTTGGCTGATAAAATAATATTTAAACTAATTTTGATATCATTCCACTATTTCTTTTTACTCGGTTTCGTATTTATGCAATTTTAGAATTAAAATATTTCTTTATTAAACACACCATTGAACTTTTCTTTAACACATATTTGTTTCATGTCATTAACTCTACCATTAGACAACCAATATAAATGAATTCATACAAGTTTCGTTATCCCTTATTTCCTCTTGTTAATTAGTTTTTCATACGAGAGAAAAATGCTACGAACATTTTTTTTTTTTTGGCATTTGACTTGGGACACAATTTCAAATATCTTTAAAGTCTATGTACTCGAAACTATCAATGAATAAAGGAAAGAGGCAATGCAACTTCTTAGAATATGCAAAAGGACAGGTGTGATCCATTGTCAAAGCTAAATTTAACATAATGTTAACCCAAATACAAAAACTATACATATTTATTCTTCTTAATAAATTCTCTTCAAATTTATTGGTTAAAAGAAAATGCATGGGTATAACAGTAATAAGACAATCCTTTTGAAAGGGGTATTTATTTATTATAATGGGTGAATTTTATTGAAGTAGAAAGGATGTGCTTTGAAACTTTCAATAAATATATGATAAGGTTGCAAATCTAAAATTTCAAATAATATACACATGTTTGCACTAGTATTTTTTCAATAACTAATTTTATAGGAGAGTTCAAATTACGTTTTGTGGAATTAGTTTTTTGAGTAGACTCTTAGGGTTTCCTTTGCTTTTTTTTTTTTTCATATCCTAAACCCAATAAAGATACCCTATTTATAAATTTATTATCTAATTCAATTTGATCTTAAAATTTTAATTTGCCTAATTATAAATGGATAATATTATTCATCAAAACTTTTAACCACATGGATAAATAAATAATATGAATCGAATTCAATGAAAAGTTTTCATTATCTAATAATGTTAAAAGTATTTAGTCAAATTTGATGTGCATATGATTTCCTTTCGTTGGTCTTTTTCTAAGGAGAAAAAAATGTTATGAACATTAATGTTATTTGACTTTTATGTAGAAAAAAATTATTAATATCAATATCAATGTTTTAAAAACTATGGTCTAGCACTTATCCATGAGGTTTTGCTATTACCTAACATAAGTGCTACTACTTTATTGTCACAAATAAGGCTTTGGTTACGACACATTTGTGTTTTGGTTTTTTTTTTTTTTATGTTAGTAATTTACTTTCAACATTCAGGCTATTTGATTTTTAGCTTTTTCATGATTTACTATTGAATTTTGAAATATTTGCTTGAATAAAAAAAAACCAAAATAATTAGTTTTTTAACTTTTTTAAACTTTTTTTTCTATTAAAAAAAACTAGATATTCAAAGATGAAAAAAAAAACATATATTTTATGATCCAATTGAAACTCTCATGACTCCTTTAATGTTAATTAAATAAAAGTATATGTATTTTAAATTTTTATATAAAATTTATTTCTAAGATAAAAATTAACCACATCTTCTCTACTTATAATTTATGAAATTAACAACTAGCAAATGATGCAAGGGAGCTGTAACTACTAACCATAAGTACATGAAACATGGAATGCAGCACTCTACTACGTTGTTCGTATGTGGGAACTTTGAGAAAAAAAAATTAAACTTCATCTTTCAATATAATTTTATATTATATATAATTATATAATATATATAATTATATAATATGATTCTTTGTTCCATTTTTAATATTTTTAGTATTTAAATATTATTCATATTTTATTTAATAAAATTTAAAAAAAAATCACTATTTATATAAATAATAAAAAAATGTTTTTGATTTTTAATTATACTTTTAATTTAAATTTTTATTTTTGAATTTTAATAAAATATAAATTATATTTATGATATCATTGATTTGATCGTAGTTCAATCACCGGTTCAACCATTGAACTATGACTCGATAACTTTTTCATTTCAATGACCTATCCACTTTTTGAAACATTAATTAATTTATCATTCTTTTAATCTTTTTCTATTTTATATTAACAGCATTCTTTTAGATTTTTTATTTGCCTAATTTTAATAGTGATATAAGTTATTGAATTTGAATTTGAAAAGCAACAATAATTATTGGAAAATGGTTAAAATTATACATATATATATATATATATATATATATATATATATATATATATATATATATATATATATATATATATATATATATATATATATATATATATATATATATATATATATATATATAGATAAAGAGAGAGAGTATTTCCTACATTCATATATTATTCTGATAATATTTCTTTATTAAATAAAGTCATTATGAATATCAATATTTTAGGTTATGAGATAACAGAGTTAAAAAAATGGAGATGAGCTTATAACAATGATATATGGTAGACCAAGATGTGAAGAAGAACAAGATGTATATGATGGAGCGAGGGGCATCAAGCACACAAGGGCTAGTGGTTTAAATGAATGATACAAAAGTAAAATATAGTATATTTTGAAAATTTAATCAAATTTATATTTATTTCTATCATTTGTAATATTTTCTCTAGTATGATGAATGATTCTGCCTCATTTGTGGATGTAAATATGGTTCATCAAATTACGTTAAAATTTGATGTGCCTTTTGTCAGTTATTTTATTTTCTTAAACTAATATTTATACATTTTTAACAATAAAACATCCATTAACACAAGAAAATGAGTCAACTTCTTAGAATATGCTAAAGGACAAGCTTAATTAACTTAGTAGGGGAAAATAATGAAATTGTATATTATTATTCCACATTAACTATTTGTTATTACAATACAAAACTAAAGACGATATAGAGGTAGAAAATAGTAAAGTTATAAGAAAAGTTGTCTTGATTTATTTCACACTCTAGTTGTGATAGGCACTAGAGAAGCTAGAAAATAAAGTTAGTGGAGGCACAACTATTCTTAGTAGTTGCATGATGGGATAGTGGCAATCTAGCTTTCTCTTAAGCAGCACAATATTTTTTTTTTTCATAATTTCAGTAGGAGAAGATGCCCCTAGTCCCTTTTTAGTTTTGCCCACTTAGATTATAACAATGAAAATTGTAATTCATAAATATTTAACTTTTTTTAAAAGTTTCTCTTCTATGAATTTGATTAATTTCAAATATTTTCAAGTTTAATATATTGTCATTAAAATTTTTGTTAATTCTCATTGATATGCTTAGGTAATAATTATATGGAATATAAAGACAATAAGTGAGTGGCTTCTATAAAAGATACTCAAAATACAATCATCTTTGAGAATTGTTTATCAAACCACATCTATTTTAATATATGAGATCATAAACATAATTTGAAGATCAATGAGATCCTTATATCCATAAACCATATTAACAATCAAAAATCTATTATTTAAACATAGTTAGTGGTTATAATGGTGATACCTTCTTCCTCTCCTCTAATTACAAAATTTTCTCTTGAAAATGAAACCCTGAATCATAAAAGGGTTGAAATACATCATATACAAATTCTAATTTAATAACTAAAAAAAAGTTATTTACCAGTACTCATCAGAAATACCCTTTTACCTCTTTTTTCCAAGTTATTTTATTATTTACAATCATTTCCTTTCTTAAGAAGATGAATCTTATCGCATTAGGATGTGGATCTTCAAATTAATGGCAGTACAAATTTGGATCTCCGGGTTAGTTTAGTTAGTTGAATACTAAAAATCTCATACATTTTGTAAGTGGACTCAAAGTTGAATAAAATAAAAGGGATATGTTGCCAGTGCGTTTCGCAATTAATTTATAAAGTACTTACGAAGAAGTGTTGAAAATAGAATATCAATCTATCTTAATTTAATTTATGATTTATAATTAAAAGCAGTAAATCACCAGACATGGTTTGTGAAAAATTGCGAAATCTGAATTTTAATTTAAAAACGCACAATAATAAAAATAATAATAAATTTTATTTCCTCTCAACACGCCTGCAAGTGACCAGGATGACGATAAACACTTATATTATCAAAGCCCTGGCCAAGCGGCATCCTGGAGCACCCCTTGGAGGACCCGGTTTCACTCCTCTTAGTCCTTTGGGCTAATCAAAATAAAATTAAAGCCGGAAAATTAAATAAGATAAAATTAATATGCTAATATTGTTAGTCTTTTATTGCATTACAGTATCAACAAACTTACTTTGTCATCAAAGAATACTCCTCTACTGGTGCACACCACCAACATATAAGTTGCAGAATGAAGAGAATAACGCAAATGATGAGGGATGTTATGGAGGCCCTGGGCTGGATATAGATGAAGGTTTGTCATGAACCGTCGATGGGGACAAGCGGCATCCTGGAGGATCTGTTGGAGGACTCGGTTTCACTCCTCCTTGTCCTTTGGGCTAATCAAAATAAAATTAAAGCCGGAAACTTAAATATGATAAAATTAATATGCTAATATTGTTAGTCTTTTATCGCATTACAGCATCAACAAACTTACTTTGTCATCACAGAATACTCCTCTGCTGTTACACACCACCAACATATGAGGCTGTAGAATGAAGAATATAACGCAAATGATGAGGAATAATGCCTTGCCAGTAGCCATCTCCTTGTGCTTCTTAATCATGCAACTTGCAGATGCTAATAAGAAAAAGAGAATGCCACCCACCCCTAGAGCTAGCCATTATTTATTGCAACATTGGAGGGAGCCTAGCTACCTCTCTAAACTGACCCTACTCCTTAATTGAAATTTGGAAGCCACCCAGAAATTTCCAATTTTTCTAAGATTATTCAATTTTCCACAATAGAAAGCCATGAACATCGTTTTCTTGGGATCCATTTTTAAAAGTCCACCAATTGAGGCAACCAATCAAATTAAAGGAAAAGACTATGCTAACTTCTTGGAATATGCAAAAAGGACGACAAAAAAATTCATAATAAAATGCTTTCAATTGTATGCAATGAAAGGTGTAAAAGTTGAACTCCCTGAATTTAAATACATAAAGATGACCAACTCTCAAAATGTACACAGTCCTGTGCTAAAAAAGTCAATCAAAACTAAATGGTAAGAAGGTAACTCAAATCATTAACTTTCGGTCAAATCAAACTATGATACTATGTTAAACCAAATTATACAGTCCCGCCATATTATGGGCTGTTTCATCACTTGAACCGCCATCAAAAAGACGAGGATACCAAGGATCAAGAAAACCTTAGGAGTCATTCTCAAAAAAAAGAAAGAAAAGAAAACCTTAGGAATCATTTCTTGCTTGAAGGCAACTGTGATGAAGCTCCTCCGTCCATCCCGCGATTATGTATAATGCTATTCCAGTGGCTAACTAGATTTCTCCCATATACAAGGAAAATAATTGAGCGCCCACCCGGGTGGACCATCCACTTCAATTATCGTTTAATTAAAAAAAATTAACCAATTCACCAATTAAAAAAAAATTAAGTTAAATCCCATTTGCTACTTCAAACCAATTTTTGTTTTCATGAATATAAAAATTAAATAATTTAAGACTTAATAAATTTTTAAGTAATTTTATTTATATTTGATTTTCATTGATATTTTTTATTAAACAATAAAATATGAGAAAATCATTTTTTTATTTTTTTAATACTTTTTGAGAACCAATTACAACAAATAAGGTTTTAATTAAGAAAATTGGTTTTTTTTTAAACATGAATTGATATTAAAGTTTGTATTTACAGGGGTATCAAGTTGGAAGGAGTATTAATTAAGCGACCCCAAAATTTGTCTTCCGCCTTTTATTATTGTTATTATTAAATTTTATATTTTGATTTTATTTTTTTATTACTTTTTTCTTATCTCCCACATTCCCCCTCCACCTCCTATCTCCTCTCTCTCCCTACCCATATCCTATCACCATCATCCTAACTCAACATACCCAACCTAACCGGCCTCTCTCTCTCTTCTTTTCGGCCTCTCTCTCTCTTCTTTTTGGAGGGGAGGCCCGATCGGGTCCTCCTCTCTTCTTCTTCTTCTTCTTCTTCTTCTTCTTCTTCTTCTTCTTCTTCTTCTTCTTCTTCTTCTTCTTCTTCTATCTCCCATTCCATTTTCTTCTTCTTGTTTCTCTTTTTCTATCCATCTTTTTACTCGTAATCTAAGAGAACCAAAGGACCACCACAAGACCAAAAAAAAAAAGACTCATTTCTAGTTTTTCCCTCTCCACAAGAAGAAAATTGGGAAGTCCGAATTTTAATTTAAAACCACACAACAATAATAATAATAATAAATTCCATTTCCTCTCAACACGCCTGCAAGTATTGGGATGATGATAAACATATATATTATCAACGCTCTGGGCTGTATATAGATGAAGGTTTATCATGGACCGTCGATGTGGACAAGTGACATGTTGGAGCAGCACGGTTTGGTGGTTTTGGTTTCACTCCTTGTGCTTTGGACTAATCAAAATTAAATTAAATATGATAAAATTAATATGCTAATATAATTAGTCTTTTAATTGTAAGCCTATAAGCCACTCAGAGACAGGGACGGGTCTCCAGGTTATGGGTGTCAACTGACAAAAAAAAATAATAAAAAATAAAAAACCATTTATAAGTTTTTTTTTACTCTTTTAAAAAAGAAAAATCATAATTCTAGCATCCAAAAAAAAAATTCTTGTATATTATTAACCTATTATAATGCCGATACCCTAAATATAAAATTCTAGACCGTCACCACTAAAAAATTTCTGATATTTCTCTCAATTACTCAATTTTTCACAATAAAAAGAGAAAAGAAAAGCCATGAACATCATTTTCTTGGGATCCACTTTTAAAAGTCCCCCAATTGAGATGACCAATCAAATTAAAGAAAAAGACTATGCAACTTCTCCAAACATGCATATAAATTTTTTTTTAAAGAACATAATATCAATTTTTAAAGTAAGGAGTTAGTTATCAATAATAATTATTATTGTTGTTGTATCCGTATATAAACACTTGTGACTATTAATATGTTCTACTTTTTTCTAAGACTTGTAGATGTAAAAATAATTTATGAGTGTAATAATTATTTCTAAAAAAAGTTTTAAAAAGTCGTCGGGTCCTCTGTTAAGGTGGGATAAGTTATAGAATATCGTAGCTTTCGAATTCTTATAACAACATAGTACTTCTGATATAATATATAAAATGAATAGAAGTAAAAATATGTTCTAAAAATAGTTTTTATAATAATTTCTAAAAATTATTCTTAATATTTTGTAAAGCAAAAAATTATTTGAAAACCTAAAAATACTTTAATGTCTATATGTATGTGAGATGGTTGAGGTCTTTTATATCTTAACTAGTGGTCTCGAGTTCGAGTCCTAGAAATGTAGCTGTGTTCTGTGATAGAATTTTATTGCTTTTTTGGTCCCTCTTGACTCATATTGTATATGCACATGCCCACTCAAGATATTTTATAGTCCAACAAAAAAACACTTTAATGTTTTTAATATTTATTTATAGTGATTACAAATAAAATATTAAATATAAAAATTTTATTCTTTTCTTTTCCTCAAGACCTATACACATTAAGACCTATAAAGGGAATTCGAACACATTACACCAGAGTTCGATTAGGAAACACACACTTATTTTTGCCGATATTAATATGTGAAAAAAAAGAGACTAATTAGGTGCATTTTCCTCAAATGACACTTTGTGATGTATTAATCACCTTGCGTTTGGAGCCCAAGCAATTATAGCATTGGATCCATCCCACCTCCACAAGCTAACTAACCTTCCCTATGGTTAGTTTGGAAGCGTCTAATTCCAATATTCTAATAAAACTTTTGACTATATGTCACTATAAGAGTCCCTCGCATGTGGGTTGGGTTGGTGATAAAAAAAACCTAGAAAATTTTAAACAATTCTTCCCATTATTCTTCAACTAATTATGGAAAACTTGTGTTATCAAGCATACTTAAAATTTCATCCACGTTTATAATTTTTATTATTTAAAAGATATAAATAAATTTTTACTTTCTTATTAAATACAGCTTCGGTAAAATCATTAACGCCTACACCATAAGAGGTAAATAATATCACAAGATAATTTTCTCTCACTGAATATCTTTTCACAAGATAAAGTTATGAACAACATTCTTTTGCCTTTATATATATATATATATATATATATATATATATATATATATATATATATATATATATATATATATATATATATATATATATATATATATTTCCAATTTAAAACATAAGTTTCAAATTTGAATTTATTTTTTTTTAAATTCCTGATTGATATTTTAAAAATATTATGAATAATATCTACTTGATGATAATAAAATTGTAATAAATAAAAAAAAAGAAAGGAATTTGATGAGAGTAGTGAAATTTATGAAAGGAAGAAGTTCAAAGAAAAGATGTTAGAAAATTAACAAAAACACATTTATTAAATTTGTTTTATTGAATAATACATGAAGATTACATAAATTGAACATCAGCAAGGAAATTTAGGGAGTGCTTCATATATGTGAGCTCGTGAACTAATTAAATTGATCAACCATGTTATGGAGGCCCTAGCTTGCAATAAGACAGAGCCGTCGATACTGAGATGTTGCATCCTCATGTCGGCGATGAAGGATGTGAATATACCTTTGTTTGTGGAGGCAGCCCTCCGGGATAATCTTGCTAATCAAAATAAAAAGCGACAGCAACTAGAAAATTAAATGTCATGAGATTAAGATTAATTAATTATACGTTGATATTCCTAGTTTTTTTTTTCTTTTTTTTTTCTGAATAGAATAAACAAATTTATAAGGTTAAAGGTGGTAGCCATTTTTCTCCTTAAGAACTGTGGCTGCCATGGCAGCTTCATTTAGTTTGTGAATATCATTAAGTTGAGGGGCAAACAAACAAAACAAAGTTCTTTATAAATTTTCAAATATATAAAATGGAAGCAAATATTAAAAATGCATATATAAAAGTGGTTTAAACTCATGACCTCTAACCAAATTCTGCTCTATATCATATTAAATAGAAAATGTCATGTTTAACGATTGCATAAATAAACTTCCACTGTTACACACTATCAACATCTGAGGAAAAATGAAGAGTATAACGCAAATAATGAGAAATGTCTTAGCAGCAGTCATCTCTTGTACGTTTTTAATTTCTTAATCACCTACTCAAGCTAATATGCAAACCCCAGCCCTTATTTATAGCAACGATTGGAGTACACCCATCAATTTCCAATTTTCCTCTTATTACTCAATTTTCCACGAGAAAAAAGTAATCATGAACATCATTTTCTTTTCATCTTTCTTGGGGTCCAATTTAAAACGTCTTTTAAGGTACAACTTGTTAGAATATGCAAATGCATAAGCTTCACCCGAAGTCAATGAAGTTTAACATTATATCAAGTTTTAAAACAAAGGGCTATCAATTTTCTAAAAATGATGTTTATGAAATAATCTGTTCATGGAAAAAAAATAAAGTGATAAAAGTTTTCACAAAAATTAATTTTCATGATTAAGCTAAAATATCTTTTTGCTTAATTACTATTATAGATACATAAAATAAATTAAAACCTTGTGAATCTTTATAAGTACAAAAAAATTAATTTCAAGAAAAAAAGAAATTTAGTCAGATAATTAAAATCAACTTTTATGAAATACTTTTATTCACTTTAATGTTATTTTTTCAATGAATTAACTATTTTCATAAGCATTATTTTAAAATAATCTATAACTTTTAACTTTAGAAATTAATACTATATATGTTAACTCTCTTATAGTCCTCCCCGTTGAGACTAACACAGGAACTACACTCTAACTAGCTTTAATTTAAGGTAAGGCTTGATCATAGGCTAGCTTGCCTATAATACCACTCCTAACTTTCTGTCTACCCTAGCAGCTTTGAAACCTGAACGTTTTGCGTAGAATATAATTTTTTTCAAATCATTAATTTGCTGATAATGAAGTTTGCTTTGAAAATGCATCAAGTTTTAAATAATTTTAATTATATTTAGTTTTATCAAGCTTTCCACGAGTTCTATCAAAAGTTTGACATTGCAAATGGACCAAGCAACCAACCTACTGATTCCTATCAAAGTGCAATAAAACCGATTTCAAGCTTCACAATCCAATACTATATTATTTTCTTTTGTACAAACATTCCTCAAAATTTCTATTTTCTTCACAATATGAAAAAGATTATATCATAGTAAATGAAATTATAGTATATGTAGATAAATGATATTAATGCATGGAAAATAAAGGACTTAGCTGCAGTTCCCTTTAATTACACTTAGTGATGTCTAAATTAATTACCTCCACAAACTTATAACCTTCCTACCCTTAGATTTGGAAGCCACAAGGCAATTTCCAATTTTCTAATAAAACTTATGACTACATTTCACTAGAGTCCTCGTATGTGGATTGGGCAGGTGATAAAAGAGTATAATAGTTCTAAACAATTCTTCCCAATAATCTTCAACCAGTTAATGGAAAAACTTATGTTATCAAGCATACTTTAAATTTCATTTACGTTTATAATTTTTATTATTAAAAAATATAAATAAATTTTCACTTTCGTATTAAATACACCTTAGGTAAATCATTAACTCCTACAGCACAAGAGGTAAATAATGTACTGATAATTTCCTCACTGAATATCTTTTCACAATGAAAATTATGAACAACTCTTTTGACTTTGTAGTTTTTCCAAATTTTAAACATAAGTTTCAAATTTGAATTTAAAAACGTTCTTGATTAATTTTAAAATGTTTTGAACAATATCCACTTGATGATGATAATGAGGAATGATGCCTTGCCAGCACCCATCTTCTTGTCAATGCTAATAAGAAAAAGAGAATGATACCGTCACATCCCATATCGAATAAAATAGAAACTTTTTGGCACTATATAAGTATGAGCTCCTCTCAACCTAATAGGCGCGTTTTAAAGTCGTGATAGTGTCTGGGCCCGAAATAGACAATATCTACATGGTTGAACCGGACCATTATAAATGATATCAGAACTATCCCCGTAATCCCAGGGAACACAACAAGGATATTGTGTTTGTATGGGGGTTGTTTGTCATACCCCACATCAGATAGGGGAGAAATTTCTAACACTATATAAATATGAGTTCCTCTCAATCTAGTAAATGCGTTTTAAAACCGTAAAAATGTCTTAAACCTGAAATGAATAATATCTATATGATTTAATCGAGTCGTTACAAACACCCCGAGCCCTTATTTATTGCAATCTTGGAGCCTCCTCCTCTGATTAGAAGCCACCCACTTATTACTCAATTTTCCACAAGAGAAATTAAGAGAGAAGAAAAGCGACCCACATCGTTTTCTTTTCTTGGGATCCCCACTTTTAAAAGTCCACCAAATCAGAAGAGCATTCAAACTAAAGAAAAAGGCTAAGCAACTTCTTAAAATATGCAAAAGATCTAAGTTTTGACCTAGTCAATGAAATTGACATGATATCAAATTTTAAAGTAAAGAGTTATCAATTATCTAAAAAATTATTAAATTAATGTTTTTATGTGCCCATGAGTATCTACGAAAAGTAATAAAAATTTATTACTGCTTGGCCAATCTATATATCGAAGTTGAGGTTAAGTCATAATCCTCTTTCTTTAATAAAAAATATTATTATTGTTATTATACCATTCATGAAATAATTTCTACATAAGTCAAAGATACAATTTTTAACCGATACATATTTTTTTTATTTTTATGTATTTTAAGTCATAAGTTCTTTTAATAAAATAAGATATAAAAACTTTATTTAAAACTTTAACGAATTTTTTATCGTCTTCAAAATTTTAAAATTTTTTTTATTATTGTCATTATTATTAGACCCAATACTTGGATGATAACAATGAAAAATCATAATTCATAAATATTTGACTTTTGCTTAAGTTTCTCTTCTATGAATTTGATTAATTTCAAATATTTTCAAGTTCAACATATTTTTATTTAAGTTGTTGCTAATTCTCATTGATATTCTTAGGTTATAATTACATGGAATATAATGACAATAAGTGCATGGCTTCTCTGAAAGATACTCAAAATACAATGGTCTTTGAGAATTGTTAATCAAACCACATATATGTGAAATAAAGAAAAATATATGAGATATAAGCATAATTTCAAGAGATCCTTATATCCATAAACCACATTAACACTTAAAGATCTATTACTTAAATATAGTCGAGAAATTATAATGGTGATACGGTTCTTCGACTTCTCTCAATTAAAATCACACAAATAATAGATAATCACCAGGAGCAGTTTCTAAACAAATTGCGAAGTTCCAATTTCAATTTTATTTTTAAAAAACAGACACGATAATAATAATAAGAAGTTACATTTCCTCACAACACCTATAAGTATTGGGATGACAGTAATGTATATGTAATATGAGAAAAGAAATGTAAGGAGTGATATTCATATTGCAAATGAACCAAATTGATGAGAGATATTCTTACGGAGGCCCAGGCTTGCAACGAGATCGAAGTCTTTCATAGACCGTTGGTGTGGACAAGCGGCATCCTGGAGGTTTCTTTCGAGGATTCCCGCCAACTTCTCCTCCTTGGCCCGCTTCTCCTGGTCCTATCCCGACCTTAACCAAAATAAAAAGTCATAACCCCATGAAAAATAAATATGATAAAATTAATGGCACTAATATTATTTAATTTTTTTTATATGTAAAGCTAATATTATTTATTTATTTTTGTGAAAGAAGACTAAGAATAAGAAAATCTACAAATACAATTAAAAGAGGATATATAGTAATCTTTAAAGCAAATTTTCTATTAATTTTACAAAGATCTGATCACAAAATATTTGAATCAGTATTACAAATATCTTTTTTTAACTAAACAATCCGTTGTATATGCAAATATTGTTAGTCTTTTATCGGATATATCAACAAACTGCTGACATGAAAAGACACGACCAACATGAGGCTGAAGAAGGAAGAATAAAACATATGATGAGGGGAAGATGCCTTCCCAGCAGCAGCCATCTCTTGCCGATGCGAATAAGAAAAAGAATGCATGCCACCCACCCCTTATTTATTGCAATCTTGGACCCTACTCATAGCCACCCAGAAATTCCTATTTTCCTCTTATTACTCAATTTTCCACAAGAGAAATTAAGTCAACAACATCGTTTTCTTTTCTTGGATCCCCACTTTTAAAAGTCCACCGATTCACAAGAGCACTCAAATTAAAGAAAATGGTTAATTACATAAATGATTTCTCATCAATCTTTTCATTTTTTCTATTTTAATGTATCAATTTTATTTTTGTTCATTTAAATGTCTAAACTTTTTGATTTTTCTTCTTCTCATCAACAATATCCACTAGACGATGATAATAAGGAAAAATGTCTTGCCAGTACCCATCTCCTTGCCGATGCGAATAAGAAACAGAGAATGCATGCCACCCCCACCCCTTATTTATTGCAATCTTGGACCCTACTCCTTAGCCACCCAGAAATTTCCTATTTTCCTCTTATTACTCAATTTTCCACAAGAGAAATTAAGTCAACAACATCGTTTTCTTTTCTTGGGATTCCCACTTTTAAAAGTCCACCGATTCACAAGAGCACTCAAATTAAAGAAAATGGTTAATTACATGTATAAACTTTCAATACATGAATTCTCTTCTTTTTCTCTTTAACTGATGTCTAAAATTATCAATTAATCCATATTATCATTTCTAATCAATTTAATAAATTCCAAACACTAAAGAAAATTTTCAACAATATTACCCCATTCCAAATAGCACAATAAAATCTGAAAATCAACATTTTTCTCTCAAAGTGTAAATGAACTCAAAACACAAATTTACCAACAACCCTATAAACAATCAATAAAAATCCAAACAACTCAAGAAGTCGTCCAACAACTGTTACAAAACATATATTAACACACTAAACAAGATTCATGATTTATTTTTCAAGAAAATCTAATAATTAAAGTTTTAGGTTAAACCACCCCACCTCGGATATGAGAAATCTAACCGTCGGAAACAAAATCCGACTCCATACAAACCTTTCCCGTGTCGAGTAGAACATTCTCTCAAAATTTCGTGTGAAAATAAAGTCAATTGGTAGGTCAAATGATGGGGCAAGTGAACCCCCTGTCCAGCCACCCCTCCTCCTATTTTTTTTTTTCTTCCTTTATTCTCTACCTTTCATCCGCACATGAGCCTCCTTTTTGTCCTTATTATTATATTTTCTTCTCTTTTTTTTTTTTTTTTTTTATATTCATTACCTACTACTTCCACCTAACCAATCTTTTTTTTTCATTTTGAATGTTACTTAACGAAATCATTCAAATTATATATATATACACACATTTTTTTGTTTCAAAAAAATATTATTTCATATAAATTTATAATTCCATTTTTCCAATCTAATAATAAATATTAGTTGAACTATTATTTTTCTATCAAACAAAATATTTCATTTTATCAATATTTTATTTTATTCATTTATCACATTTTATTTTGTAATTATTATTTTCATTATTTATTGTACACTGACATGGCAAAATTTCAAGCTTCTTCATTGACCACTAAAATTCTTCAAATTTCTTCAAATCAAAGATCAACACATTTCCTTTATTTGTCTTTTTTACTTTTCAACCACCATTAATTGACAAGGTTTCCTTGACTTTGAAGATCATACCTAACTTAAAAATCAAGGTCATTAGAGATACCTAGTAACTCACGCAACTTCAAGAACGTATCAAGCTTAAGAGGTTTTGTCATAATGTCTACAACTAGATCTTATGTACCACAATACTTCAATTCAACCACTCCATCTCTTATTAAGTCATGTAAGAAATGAAACCTTACATTAATGTGTTTGTTGCGTCCATATGAGATTGGGTTCTTGGATAGCTTAATGGTGGAGTTGTTATCACACAACACTGTGATTCACTTGCCTTGAAAATGACCAAGCTTCTCCAATATTCTCCTCATCCACACTCCTTGACATGCACAAAATGCAGTTGCCATAAATTCTACCTCTATAGTAAATAAAGTAACCATATGCTGCTTTTTAGAGGACCATGACACAACCCTACTAAGTAAAAACACATAACCAGAAGTGCTTTTCCTATCATCCATGTCTCCTGCATAATCACTGTCTGCATATGCCACATACTCACCATTACCCTTCCTTCAATAAAAAATTCCCAGATTCATAGTACCTTTCAACACCCTTTTTGTAGCTTGCAGATGCAACTCAGTTGGATTTGACATGAATCTGCTAATGAGACACACTACATACATCAAATATAGTCTTGTTGCAGTCAAATACATAAGGCTTCCAGCTAATTGTTTGTACATGGTAGCATCCACTGGCCCTTCATCTTTAATTAATTGACACCTGCAAATAATGGGATTCTACACACTATTACTTTCTCCATCCCTGAATCCTCCAAAAGTTCTTTGCATACTTCTTTTGACTAATATAAATTCCTTCATAATTTTGTAAAATCTCTACACCAAGAAAATACTTCATATCTCCCAAATCAGTCATATCAAATTCAAGTTCATAGAATTTTTTAACTTAACATACATGCTCTCATCACTAAAAATTGGATCATCTAGCTACATATAAGCTAACAATTAAGATTTTACCTTCATCTCCTCTTTTGACAAACAAAGTGTGTTCACAGCTACACTTCTCAAATCCCTCCTTGACAAAGTATGCTTCAATTCGGTTGTACCATGCACAAGGAGCTTGTTTAAGGCCATACAACGTCCTCTTCAATTTGTACACCTTATGCTCTTCACCTTTCTTCTCATAACCTTGTGGTTGCTCAACATACACAGACTCATTTAGTTCTCCATGCAAGAAAGCGCTTTTGACATCAAGCTGATACATTTTCCATCCATTTTGTGCTGCTAAAGAAATTATCATTCGGATTGTATCCCACCTAGCCACCTGTGCGAACACTTTAGTGTAATCTATGCCATGTTGTTAGGCATGCCCTTTTGCCACCAACCAAGCCTTACACTTATCAACTTTACCATTTTCATTGAGTTTACTTTTGAAAACCCATTTTACTCCAATCCTTTTGCTCCTTTAGGCAAATCTGTTAGTTCCCAAGTCTCGTTCCTCTCGATTTCTTCTATCTCCACATCCATTGCAACTCTCCACTTTGAACTTTGAGCAACTTCTTCAAAGACAGCTAGGTTTTAATTTGAAGAAAACAAAACCAGAGTATTCTCAACTTCTTCTAAAAATTCTGCCCCACTTACATAATCTTGTATTTAGAATGGTACGCTTTTATTCCTCCATCTTAGTGAACTTTCTCTAGATGTGTGAGAATTCTCACTATGTGATTCACTTAAAGGTGTGTTGACCTCTACTTCTTCCACAACCGCTTCCTCCTCAACTTCTTCTTCAATTTGATCAAGTTCACCTCCTTCTTTAAAGTTGTCTCCCCACTTGAGCACAATATATCTTACTTCTTCATTACTCTTTCCCCATTTCCAAAAACAACATCCTTGCTTACAACTATCTTTTTAGACATTGGATCATAAAGTCTATATGCTTTAGACTCTTCACTTATCCCTAGTAGCACACACTTCAATCTCTTATCATCTAATTTCTTCCTCTTAATGTTTGGTACATGAACATGAACAATGCATCCAAAAACTCGAAAATAATCAACATTGGGTTTAACACCACTCCAAGCCTCTTCAAGGGTCACATTTTTAATTGCTAATGTAGGACTTCTATTAAGCACATGTACTATCCAGTTTACTGCTTCTAGCCATAAACTCTTTTGAACTTTCTTCTGTGATAACATACTTCTAACCATGTTCATGATTGCCCTATTCTTGCGTTCAACCACTCCATTTTATTGAGGAGTGTAGGCTACAGTGAGCTACCAGTTAACACCATTATCTTTGAAAAATGCATTAAACTTAAGAGATGTGAATTCAACCCCTACACCCCTTCCATCTGTGCGTAAACAACGAATAAAAGCACTTGTCACTTTTTCAACAAGATTTTTGTAATTCTTAAAGATGGTAAAAGTTTTAGATTTTTCAATAACAAAATATATCCACACCTTATGATTGTAGTCATCAATAAAACTTATGAAATACCTCTTATTTCTATTGGAGACAGGTGTAATGGGTCCACGTATGTCAGAATGTACTAGCTGCAATCTTTGTGCTGCTCTCCATAAACTCTGCTTTGGAATTGCATCCCTATGTTGCTTTCCCACCATGCAATTAGTGCATACTTTAGATGATACATTCAGTTGAGGCATCCCTTTTACCATATTCTTCTGTTGTAAGGTTCTCAAACCCTTAAAGCTTAAATGCCCATATCTACAATGCCACAAGTGAGTGTTTTCTTCAAGAGTTGTCTGTAAACAAATGCGAGCATTCAGTACAACTCTTGCAAGAAACATGAACATCCTGTTTGAAGACATTGTTGTTTGGATGATAAGTCCTTTCTCTGGATGATAGACTTTACATGCTCCATTTTGTATCAAAATAGTTGGACCTCTCTCTTGCAATTGTCCAGTACTCAACAAATTACTTTTTAACTCCGGTATATAGTAAACATCAGTAATTACCTGAGTAACTCCAACAATTTGCAATATGATGTTACGTTTTCCCCATACAACCATCTTGGAGTTATTTCTGAGCCTTACAGAATGCCAAATTCCGCATCAAAATTAGAGAACAAATTCTTATGTGAACACATATGATTACTGATGAGTGCAAAACTCATCTATGTTTTGAGTTCATTTCACATGCTATTTTGTGCATTTTGTATCCATATTCATGTAAAACTCATAAAATTTCCTATAAACTTGGTTTTGTAGGATTATTGATGAAAATCAAGTGATTTGGCAAGAAATGAGCAATATATTTCCAAAAGAAGAGTCAATCGAGTCTCGGCTAACGCTGCCACCGAAGATAAATTTCTTACCATCTAGAACATCAAATGGTTCAAAATTTATCATGGTTGCATTCTACATTCAAAGAGATTTCCAACGAGTACTCACACGCCCAAATCTGAGTTAAAACGAAGAAGTTATGGCCCCGACAAGTTGGAGAAGAAAAACAAGTTGTTGTCCAGAAACTGTCGCGACCAAGCAAGCTGTCACGACTAGGAAACTTGGTCGCGACCAAAAACTGTGTCGCGACCAAAAATGCCGAGAAATCCAAAAAGATCGGTAAAATTGATATTTTGACCTATTTTCAAGCCCATTTCACCCAGACTATATATATACTGCTTAGTAAAGAGGGTGGCGAAGATCGAGAACCTCTCACGGGGTTTCTCTCTAAACCGCCCATTTTTCAAGTTTTTCTACATTTTGATTTTTGTAGAGTCTTAGAGTACTTTTTAGCTGCATTTTCAGATCAAGAGATTTGGTACAGATAACAACGATTTAGATTTCACTAATGTTCGTACAGATTGGAAGCTAAAATCTGATTTTTTCTCTCATGGGTTTTCTCTAAACCGCCAATTTTCTTTAGTTTTAATGCATATTTTTATTTTTAATAGATCTATAGTTTTGTTGCATTTTTATTTCTATTGAAGAGATTATGTTTGCATTTCTAGATATTCAATTTATTTCATCGTTGAGGCTAAGATTTAAGCTCAAATATGGATTTTTCCCCTTTTTGTCTCTTGATTTCTTTCTTCATTTTATTACTTTTTGTTTGATCGGTGACGATTGGAATCCAAGAATGGAACATTAAACACCCTATGCAGGGATTAATTGTTTAACATTTAGATTTGTAGTTTTTCGCTATTTCAGGGGTTTGAAAACCGAATTTATATAATTGGTATTGTTCATAAAACACACTGGACAGAAATTTTATACCTGCAAAGAATCAGATCTTTACTCGATTTTCGTGAGCACCTCCGAGTGACATGTAGATGGGAGATTCCTGAGAGTAAAGAGCGGTAACTTGGGGGTATGTTAGACTAATATTATGGAACAAATGAACTCTGAAAATTTACTTTGATAGATCACTAATTTACTCATGGTGTGAGGATTAATTAGATGATGTATCAATTTAGTTGATCAGAGGTTTCTCTTTAGTTTGATGAAAGGATCTTAATCCCGTGTTAGCAAATATCTAATCAAGGAGATAGAAAATTTTATTAGATTTGAAGGACGAGATACCAATTAGATTGGAGAAGGCTTGCATAGTCCTGTCTATGGGGGCAAGAATTCTTCGCCTGAGAAATGGCGAAGTATTGGAAAAAGAAACAATCAAATCTTAAAGAGTGTCGTTTGCTAAGTAGCTATTTAGACATATTTGTCCTAAAAGGAATATGGTGTGTTAGATAGTGAAATTTATAGCCACAGAGTAAATCCAATATATATCATAATCGCTTCTTCTGGACAAATCTAGCATTCAACTTACAATTGTTGTGCTTTCAAGGAAATGCAAACTGTTTTGTGAATAATTATCCCCATCACTAGTAACTCTCTTCATACCTTTTAGAATTAAGTAGTTGTTTATTTTATAGATTTTGTGATTGGTTTTAAATCAGTTTGTTTCAATTAAATTGATTTTATTCACATCTTATTTCAATCACCTAAATAGTGAAAAGCCCTGTAATTGGGGTGATCAAATTCCAATTAGAGAGAAACTCTAATCCTCGTGGTAATGAGCATCCGACTCCTAAAGTCCACTTTATTACTCAGATGACCCGGTGCACTTGCGAAAGGGGCCGAGTGTTGGTAATACTTTCTACTTCGCTTTGAGTACGCTTACTTTTGTTTCAAATCAGTTTTTGAGTATTTACCACATTCACTCCCTTGGCCATATTTTCACATATACATCATTTGGTCTTTACAATTACTACACCTCGAGTCAAGAAACCAGACATCTTCTCTCCTTGTGTGATCAAGCTCCACATATGACATCAACAACATCTCTTCTTCTTCCTCTAGATCTGCATAATTTGCTCCCTTCTCCAACTTAGGACACTCATATTGAAAGTTACCTAATTGATGGCACCTCCAGCACTCAGCTGTAGCTTTGTTGAATGTTTATCGACCTCTTCCTATGTCTCTTCCTTGAGTAGTTCCACAACCTCTTCCTCGAGATCTATCATCGAAGGTCACCTTCAGGGCCTATTCATCTCCTCCATGCCTTTTCATTCTTTGCTCATGTACTAACAAGCTGCTTTGTAGCTCATCAATGGTTAAAGTGTCTAAGTTATTATACTCTTGAATTGAACACGCAACATAGTCGAACCTTGAGGTCATTGATCTCAAGATCTTTTCAATGATCACCATTTGTGTCATTATTTCACCATTAGCCTTCATCTTGTTTGCTATGGTTAGGGTTTGAGCAAAGTAATCATCAACACTCTAACCTTCTTTCATTTGGAGAACCACAAACTCTTTCCGAAGGGCTTGGAGTTGAGCTCTTTTGACTCTTGTGGAACCTTGATACTTCTTCTTCATAGAGTCCCAGATGTCCTTGGCAATATCTCTATTGAGAATGGTCTCCATAATAGTTCGATCAATGGCTTGGAACAGATAATTTTTTACTTTCAAGTCTCTCAACTGCTGGTCTGCAATTGATTTTCATTGGGCCTCAATAAGCTCTGCTCTTTCTATTGCAACAGTGATTCCATTTTCCACCAAACTCAGAAAATTTTCCATAAGTATGGACCAATGATCATAATGGCCATCGAACTTGGGAATTGCAGGTTGAACAAAATTATTTTCCATTGCCATATCATCCGTCTTCTTTGATTT
Source organism: Tetrastigma voinierianum (assembly GCA_016808115.1). Lineage (NCBI taxonomy): Eukaryota > Viridiplantae > Streptophyta > Magnoliopsida > Vitales > Vitaceae > Tetrastigma > Tetrastigma voinierianum. The sequence goes on from JAEQBH010002708.1 coordinate 133,037, forward strand.
AACAATTTTATATAAGCATTGTAAAGACAAATTAAAAGGAAAGTAATTTAAATTTGAAATACCATAAATTAAAAGAAATATAAATTTGTGACACCAACATATTAATTTGAATAAGTATGATTAAACTGGAAAAGTAGAGCCCTGTAACGAAGTAAATTAGATTCACTATAAATCCACATGATCAGTAGTACGTCACACGTACATTGGACCATCCTAAGCCCACAACTTTATCACTAATTCCTTATAGTGCATCCTTTGTACATATCTTGAGGGACTGGAAGTTCGCATGCAATGATCTGATGATCGATCCAACACTTGAGAAAGAAAGAGAAAGAGATCTACCAATTCTACTCATATTTTTTTCTTAGTTGAAGTATCATTCACAGTCTGAGACTCCGATTTCATGGATGGAATGGCCTATGGCCGATAACCAAGAAGATAACCCAAAAGATCAGGAAAACCTTAGGAACCATCTCTTGGTTCCAACCTTCTTTCCTTCAGTCCCTATAAAAACAGGAATCAATATATTTGCTCACAGTAGATAACTGAAAAAATCCATTGGTAGGAAAGGAGCAAACCGCACCAGCAGTGAGAATATATATGTTGGCCCCTATTAATCTATTTTAGTCTATCACTGTAGCTAATCAATTACAAATCTAACAATGAGAATATAGCAAATTGTACAAGCATGCAGTAGGACTTGAGTGGATTGGTAACAGTGAAGTTGACTTCCGGAAGGTTTGGATGGACGACCCACTGCTTCTTTTTCATAATGGAAGTGCCCTTCATGATTTATTAAAAAAGAAAAAAATGGTCTCTTTCTATTAGCTTGTTGGAAGACTGAAAAAAGTTAATCGAATTTTATCTTGAAATAATTATCAAACCCTTAATTAGTTAGATATTATTAGCTTTTGATCCAAAGATAAGTGTTATCACACTTTAGGTGGTTGTTGGCAGTATTGTGTCCGTGCTGGTCATGAATGTAACATCTTCCGTTGATAAAAGCACATTATTCGTGGTATATGATGACTCTTTTTAATTACGCAGATTAGTTTTTTAAACTATAAAAACTATCGGATCCTGAATGAATTATATCCACATAGAAGAAAACAAAAATTAACACGTTAGATTAGATTGATTGTTTATGACTCTGCATGCCCTCTAAAGAAAGACTTGAGTCTTTATATATTATAAATTATGAATTACAAGTACAAGAGAAGACCTTATATAGGCTAGGCTATACAACCCTAAGAAAGGAAAATATAGATTACCATACATAATAAATCTAACTTGCCATATATAATAATCTAACAATATAATAATCTAACATCCCACCTCAAACTCATGGTGGTTTAAGAGAAACCATTATGAGTTTGGAAGATAAAACTCGAAAAGTTCCTTGAGGAAGTGGTTTGGTGAAGATATCAGCTAACTAATCCTGAGAGGAAACATATTGAAGTGAGCGTGAACTCAAGAGCGATGACGAAATAAATGTGCTGACAATCAATCTCAATATGTTAGTAATGCTCATGGAAGACATCATTATGAGCAATTTGAATAGCACTTGATTATCACAAAGGAAGCTTAGTTGCAAAGGGAACAAATAACACCAAGATCCCGTAGCAACTAACATAACCAAATAAGTTCACCGTAGTAGCCAAGCCAAGGTTTCCATATTCGCTTCGTTGTTGAACGAGCAACGACCAAGCCGTTTCTCGCTTTCCAAGACAAGAGAATCACCCGTAAGAAAACAATATCCTATAGTAGATCAACGAGGCTGGATCACTCCGCCTAATCTCGCATCCGAATATGCCCGAAGAGTACGAAGAATGGGAAGAAAATGAAGACCATCAAATATGGTAGCCTTTAGATACCGAAGAATCCTAAGAACAGTTTTTACAATGAGGAGATCTAGGGGCACCATAAAATTGACCGACTACATGAACTCCGCATAGAAAATATTAGGTGAGTAACAACAGATAGATTAGACTCCAACAGTCAGATGTAGAGAGGGTATCTTAGAAATAGTGATTCACAATGAACTGACAGACATGCTATAGTCAATGGGTGTGCCGACCATCTTGCTATCGATATACCGACTCGAGAAACTCGGGATTTAAATATATCAGCCCGAGGTATACAACCATCTGGGTGAATAAACTTCTAGACCAAGAAAGTAATTAAGAGGGCTTCGAGATCTTTCATTTCAATCTGACACCAAGAAAGTGTGATCCCGAATACCCCGCATATCATCACCATTAATCATAATATCATCGACATAAGAGGAGAATAGTAATACTAAAGACTAGACCGTCTTTAAAAGTAGTCAGATAAAGAACCACCTTAAAACTATGTCGAGAGATAAATCGAACTTTAAAACCATGTTCAGGAGCTTGTTTAAGACCATAAAGTTCCCGCCGTAGTCGACATATTCTGTGAGGGAACCCCGGAGGGTGAGAGTAACCATACAGAAGTTTCATATAGACTTCCTTTGAGAGTTTACAATCAAGAAAATCATTTTTGACATCCATAAGGAAAGAGTGGGTTATTCAGAGCCTAAACTATAAATAAGAGTCCCGACATAAGAAAGTCTAGCCAAAAAGAGCAAAAGTCTCCTCATAATAAATCCCAAACTCGAGTAAAACTCGCAACAAGGCGAGCCTTAGAAGGACAACGTTAGTTTGGTCTGATCAGTCTTGATCTTATAAACCATTTACAGCAACCAATAGCATCAGAGGGATCAACCAGATCCCATGTTCCATTCTTATGCAGTGCATCCAACTCTTTCTATAGCCACGCGGTGGAAGGGTTGAGGAAGCCCCATGAAAGCTCCGGTCCCCGAGAGAGGCAAGAGCATAAAAGTAATGAAAGTCACGAAGGTGAGAATAAGAGCAGTTACTCGATGGAAACGATCAAGTGCATGAGTCGTAAGGACCACAGGAATAGAAGGGGAGACTAGATAGAGAGGTGTAGTGACCTCGTGAAAGAGGTCGTGAGAGGATTGATAGAGAATAGGGGAAACAAGAACATGAGGTAGCGAAACATTTTGTGTTCCTAAAAGACCACATGCCGAGAAACACGAAGACATTTGCTAATGGGATCATAACACCTATAACTCTTTAATTTATTCATAACGCAGCCAAATAATAAACGAGAATGAGAATGAAGTTTGTTTCTTTCATGATCTCAACAAATGCATACATCCAAAGACTCTAAGTAAGTCATAGGAAGGAGAATAACCAAATAACATATCATAAGGAGTTTGATTATGAACAATGAGAGCAGGACATCGATTGATGGTGTAAATGGCAGTAAGAGCAGCTTCCCCCCAAAACTGAGAAGGAGTAGAAGTGACAATAGTAGTAGCATGAACAACATCAAGAAGCATAAATCCTCCTTCTTTAAGAATCTTTCGTCATCTACAAGTTTAGCAGGGTTGGTAATGTCCCACCATGGGAATTTCTATAGAAATGTCTTCGAGGACTGGTCCAAGTCTTGCAATAGTACACGAATGGTGATATCATCATCGGTAATAGTCAAGCATCTTTAAACTATATATTTTTTTTCAAAAGTTTGAACTTATAAGATTTGGGTTCTTTATACATATCACACTCTTTAACATTCTCTCTGAATTGCAAACATAATTTGGATTCATATTGCAAAAAAAAAAAAATTACAAAAACATATATATTTTGGATTCATATCTCATAAGCAAATAAAGTTTTGAGAAAATTGGTTCTTTAGCATGCATTGATATTAAAAGTTTGATTTTTCAAGGGTATCAAGTTTGAGGAAGTACTATGCATACTAGATGGTAATCAAATCAGAGAGTGTAGAGCTTAGCCATGAGCTCATAATCCGAGAAGAAGAGCCTTGTGTGAAGACAAAATTCAATATTGCTAAAGAATATGATACAAACGTATACAACTTGTATTTATAACTCCTTAAATTTCATTCTTAATTATAGATTATAATATCTATGTTTCAATTGCACTTTGACAACTTAATCGTGCTTAAAAGATATTTTCCTTTCTCAATGTCTTAGATTATGTATTTTTTTTCTGTCTGATGGTTTACTTCTCTTGTTCAAACTTCATGAGCTATTTGAAAATTCCATATAGTGCATCTTTTGTACATGTCTTCCGGGACTAATACCTTAACTAGATAAAATTCAAGGGGTTGACTTTTACTCCTTCTTGCATGCACCATGAGCTTGTCGTGGTATATATACTATGGCATAATATTGTTCTTGAGTAATAAAAGACACAACAATAGTTCTAAGAAGGATTAATAATACCAATGATGTTTCAATTTTTCGATTTTTTCTAATTTGATATCTCGATTTTCTTTTGTTTAATCAGTGCCTAACTGGCTAACTAGATTTCTCGCACACATATATATGTGTGTGCGAGTAAAATAATATTAATTACAAAGAAAAAAAAAAGAATTATTACAACAACATATATTTTTCTCTCTATTTTTTTCTTTAATGCTTTTCGGATTCCAGTTTGAGGCAAAAGTATTTATTACTTCTTTCTGTTTTTTCTATATTTGGACAACTAATTAGTCAAAGAGGAAATGTGATAGCATAAAAGCATTGTATAACAGAGTGAATCAACGATGAATAACTCATTTTCTATCCATCAGTTGAAGGTTGGTAGGTATTCAACCACAGGATTGGTGCGTTGGTAGTGAAGAGAGAAGCGATCTTTGACGTGCAAGACTCGAGTTCTAGATCTATTGACATAGATTTTGGCTTGTTCCTTCCATTCATCTTGTAATTGATACCGTGGTTAAATATTGAGAAATTAAGCTCAAGACTGTTAGAGATAATGAGGTAAAAGTACCATATAAAATGATCTTATATTAATGTTTTTGTAGAACTATTATTTTTTTCTAAAAATTTAAACTTACAAGATTTTGATTCATGATACATACCATACTCTTTAAGGTACCCTCCCCTACGTTTATTAAAATAGTTAATTCATTAAAAAAAATATTGAAGTGAATAAAAGTATTTCAACAAAGTTGATTTTAATTATCTTACTGAATTTCTTTTTTCTTGAAATTAATTTGGTATCAATAAAGGTTCAAGTTTATTTTTATTTATTTTTTATTTATTTATGCAAGATTACTTTTAAGCAAAAAAAGAAAAAAATAAAAAATAGTTGAATCATGAAAATTAATTTATGTGAAAACTTTTACCACTTTATTTTTTTCATGAACAAATTATTTCATAAACATCGATTTAATTGATAACTCTTTATTTTAAAAGTTGATATTATGTAAACTTTAATGATTTCGGGTTAAGCTTATCCATTTTCTTTGATTTGATTGCCCTTTTCAAATTGCATGGACCTTAAAAGACATAAAAAATGGTCCCTTTTTATTTAATTTGATTGCTTTTCTCAATTGCATGAACCTTAAAAATGTTTAAAAATGGACCCAAGAAAGATTGATGTTCATGACTTTTTTTCTCTTGTGGAAAATTGAGTAATAAGAGGAAAATTAGAAATTGCTAAAATTATTCTTTAAGATTAACTTTAAAAAAAGAAACAATATTTCACAATGGGGTGTTGTCATTCATATTTTAATTATTAAATGCCCTTTTTCATTATTATTCATCTTTCGAATTATAATCTTTGTTCACTTTTTGTGAAATACTTTTATTCACTTTCATACTAATCAAATATAGCTAATTTCTTATGGTTATAGGTGTTTATTGTCAAATCATATTGAAACTATCTATAGTGTCCCATATTGCTTTGAGTGAAAGTTGAAGGTCCATATATGGAGAATTTGAACTCAACACTATCGAGACATTTTCTTAAAAGAGAGAAAAAAAAATCATAGCAGGCAGGCTGGTAGAAAGCAATATGTGCACCATTGAAGCTCTGGACAAGATAACATTAGTAAAGAGTTAGGCTGTTATAAATGGTATTAGGGAGGCCATTCTTCGGCCGAAAATGTGTTAGCGAGGACATTAGGCCCCAAGGGGAGTGGATTTTAGTGTTCCATATTGCTCGGAGAGTGAAACATATATGGAAGACTTGAACTTAATTGTGCAGTGCTGGACATAGGCTGTTTATATGAGAAGCAAGAGTGGGCTTGAACTAATGGAAGAAGTAGGTAATGCGCGTACTTGTGTGCTCCTAAAAGCAGAGACTGTCATCGGATGAAGAGTTGAATCTGTTACAATGTGTTCCAAATTTGGTGTGTTGGTCTATTTCGGAGGAAAATAAAAAAAGTAATTAAAGCATTCTTAACCTCCTTTTTTAGATGAGATGACCATTTTCAAAGTCTTAAAGAAATAGGAGCACACAACTTCTTAGAATATGCAAATAATAAGCTTGATCATTTCTCAATAGAGAGTTACCATAGTATCAATTTCTAAAGTAAAGGATTATCAATTATTTAAAAATAACGTATATAGAAAATAGTCAGTTCATTAAAAATAATATTAAATAGAATAAAATTCAGTTTTTTCTTGAATTAATTTTGTATCAAAGATTCATGTTTTTTATTTATTTTTGTGTACCCATAAATATCAATTTTAGGAAAAGAAATTCAATTAGGGTGTGTGAAAACTTTATCCTTAGTTTTTTTCATGAATAAATTATTTTACAAACATATTTTAGATAATTGCATGATAACTGTGCTTATAGGCAGTAATATACCAACTTCAGTGACTTCAGTTAAACATCTTTTGAACATACTAACTAATTGTGTGACCTTTTTCTTTAATTTGATTGCTATTCTCAATTGCTTGCATCATAAAAGGTGTTTAAAAATGGACGCCAAGAAAACGATGTTCATGACTATTTTTTTTTGTTTCTCTTGTGGAAAAGTGAGTAATAAGAGAAAAATTGGAAATTGGTGGGTGGCTTCCAATTGGAGGAGTGGCGTTAGTTTAATTAAGGCGGTAGGCTCCAGTCTTGTTATAAATAAGGGCTGGTAGTTGGGGTGGTAGTCTCATTCTCATATTGTAGCTATCAGGGTGATTAGAGGAAGGACGTAAGTGGCAGCTGTGTTCATTCCTCTTCGTTTGTGTTATGTACTCTTCATTTTTGCCTCAGATGGTGGTATGTAACTGTCTAGCTAATATCATTATTTTCCTATATCATAGTAAATTTGTTTATTTCAATAAAAGATTAGCAATATTAATTTTATCATATTTAATTTTTCTGTTGCGCTGACTTCTTATTTTGATCAGGCAGACAGCACCGCAGCAACCAAGTACTTCAAACGTTGCTCCAGGACACCGCTGGTTCACGTCGACAGTCCAAAAGAAAAAACCTGCATCTCCTCACAGCCTTGGCCCTCCGAAACATCATTAACTGATCAATTTGGTAGTTTGTATCATATATAGCATATATATATATATATATATATATATGAATGAAGCACTCTCTAAATTTTTGTTCTGATGTTACGTATAGGTAGAAGATGGTCAATATCTCACAATACGTGAGGTGTTGAGTGGAAATGGAATGTGTTCTTCTTCTTCTTCTTATTATTATTAATAAGATACGTGTTTGTATTTTTAATTAATATTAGGATTTTGCAATTTTTTTAGGAGCTATGTTTGGTAGTCCAGGTCAACTTAGGTTGCATCCCATGGGACTATGAAGTTAGCACGGTTGGGTAAAATCTCAAGTGGTCCTGAGAGGACTTGAACTGATGATTATTGGGTAAAGCCCTAAGGTCTTAAACCATTGATGACCCATTAGGTTAAATCCTAAGGCCTTAGATCAAGTGAGTTATACCTCAAGGTTTACTTTTAATTTTAAATCATGATTATAAGTTTAAGAAATATTGATTTTCTATTTCTAACACTTTTTAAGCATCTTTATAAAACCGATTAAAAAAAGCTTCTTTATAATTAATTATGAAACCGCACTAACATTTTGTTATTTTATAAAACTTTCATCTCCACTTGCAAAATGCATGGCCGGTTTTTTAGTATTTGTTGGAGTGTCAAAGTTGGCACAATCTTAGCAAAAAATAAAATGCATATTATGCGTTTAACTAGTCCTAGTGTCTGAGATGCTGCCACAAAAGAAGATATAAGCAAACCGTGTGACATAACTTACCTTAGTTGGTGTGTCACGCGTGATGATAAAACAAACTGCATGACATGACTTTTCTTATTTGGTTCACCCGATTTTTGGGAAATATTCAGCAAATTTGCAAACTGTAGATGTGAACACGCGTGCGGACTTACTTTGCAAAATTAATTATATTTAGTGAAGAAAAAATGTTGTTACTTTGCTTCTAAATAAATAAAAAAATAAATTAGTATTTTTTTTTTCTTTTGGTAATTCAATGACTAGAGTTTGTTTCATACGCAATGTGGGATTATGTGATAAAATTTACATTATATGAAAAATAATTTAGTAACAAATGAAATAAGTTTTCTAAATTTTTAATTATTTGTGATGGTGCTTTTTCTACTCCAGAAACTAGTTACGGTAGTTCGATCCAAATCGGATCGATAAGCCTTACTTGAAAGACGTCGGCGGGGTGTGCCGTAGCCTCTGGAATGGTTAAATCGGTTTCTTTTGGAAAAGAAGAGTCGCTGACTGGTTTTGTGTTGTACCTCTGATGGAGGTTGCGTGTTATCATGGTGGTCATGATGACTCCTTGTTAGACGTGATATAGTGCTTCAGGTGGGTATGAGAATCCCTCTTTTCTTATCAGTGGCAGAATATTGGGGATAGTGAGTCTGACCGTGTGAAGTCCTTCTACCCTTGTGGCGGAGCGTAATGGAAGTGGGGATCCTTCTTCCCTTAATGATACTTGGATCATGGAATGCAGTACTTCCTTTTATATCAGGTGGATAATGGACATCCTTGTTTACTGCTCATTGCGGGCTTAGTTTCTTAGGCTGCTTTAGGAATAGTTTCCACGACTGTGCCAGAATCTTTGGTCTTCGTCATAGTGAAGGCTCTCATCTTGAGCTGCATCAACCTGCTCCTAAGCCCTTTGCATGTATTGTCGGTTTGTCTCTTAGGTTTGCGTTCTGGGCCCATACGCATGTTTTTTAGGCATCATCGGTTGCCCCAACTCTGTTGACAGAGCTGGCAGAAGTGAATCGTTCTTGGATGAGTTGGACTCCACGTGGCCTAATCAAACGGTGATCGAGGGCTATCGTCGTCAGGCTTTCTCTGATAATGATGGCTTTTCTCGAATTTCGCTTCCATTTCGGATGACGTTTCCAGTGTTTTTAGAGACCTTAGTGATTATTTTGAATATATTTTGTTCTTGAGCCTTTTAAATGCGGTTTGGGATTTTCTTTCTGGTTCTTTGATCATCGTTCGAGCTCTTAATTGGTTTACATCGTTCTGTCTCACTTGGGAATTAGTCTTTTTATTTTCTTCCTAGTTTGGTCGATCTTTACTGCTTCTTCCCTGTTTACCTTTTCTTGCTTTGGATTTCGTGGGTCCCTGGTGGTCATTGTTTGTCTCTTCTTCCTCACTTTTTTGGTTGGGATTCTGTCGAGCGCTTTTTAGCCATGGGGAATTGACGTTCTGACTTTAGGGTTATTAGGGCATGTTTGGTTGGCATTCCACCTCTTTATCATTCGTCCGACCTCCCTTATATTTGCTTAATCATGCGTACTTCCTCTAGGCTCAGTCGTTCTTTTGGTGGTGCGCCAGGGAGGATGCGCTGATGAGTCTGATGCGAGTCAAGGCGACGGCGCGGATCCGTTAGTCTTGTCGCGTGGTGCGATGAAGCCACATCGTCGGATTATCCATCCCCATGGCAAAGGGTAAGAGGTTAGTGAGATTAGTGCCAGTGGTTTGGTATTGAAGGCTAAAGTGAGTATCTGCGAACGCCGTGGGTCTAGTTAGGTCGAGCCCCATATGAAAAAACCTTTGTTACGCTATAGACCCACTCTTGGCGTTAGTGCGGTGTGATCTTCCTCTTACATTGTTTGGAATTTCCCAGATGGTTGCTATTTAAAAGCGACCTTTGAAGCAGTCAGCTCCACTATACCCCTTTATCAAGAACGTTTTATAACACTTCAATGTTTGCCCATCGACTTCTCCCCCGATTTAAAGGGTGTTTTGGTCGACCTTGATGTTTAGAGACGAGGGCCTCTCGGGGTTCCAAACATAACTGTTGTTGGATCTTGGTGTGAAAAAAGAAGAGCTGAGAGGATTTTGTATTTCAAACGGACCCGGTGCCAGGCGGATCATTTACGATCTTCCCTTTTCCTGGCTCTTTGGAGCATTATTTCTTTATCGAGTCTGTTGCAGTCTGACCTTATTTGTGAGAGGATCTTAGCATTCCTACGGTATGGGTACCCTCGAGAATCTCTACACGTAGTTCGTCAGGTGGATTAAGGGTAGTGTTTAAAGGTTACCAGGTGTTTTTAACTTTGCTTTGGTGGTATTGCCTTGGTGTCGAGTCAGATCGATCCACGAGGATAAGGAGGTGGCAATAGTTAGTGATGTCATGGTGCTTTCTGAGTTGATCGAATACCAATTATTCTTGGGCGCCAGGCGTGAACCTCTCGACCTCTCTTTGAAGACCTCAGCCTACTATATGATGAAGCCTTCGTGAGGGGCGCCGACCGTGAAACCCACTTGGGAAAAGCCCGAGCTGGGTTAGGTCATTGGCTAAGAGAAGGAGGCGTTAAAGCGCGATGTAGGCTCACCTAGAGCTGACCTCGCGATTTAGGCGAATCACGGGAGTTGGGAGCATCTTCTCTGTAGTCGACCGCCAAAGTGAGGCTCGTGGAGCAGAGTCTGGCGAAGTCCAGCGCCTCCCTCGTGGTTGGGGCCTTCGAGGTGTGAGTTCGAGCAATCCTCGAGAATTGCCGAACCTCAGCTAGAAGTCTGCTAGTTCGTTTGGGGTCCCTCTGCGCAAAACGCCAAGCGTCCTCCTACGTCGTCGGAGGATGAGGGAAGGGGTTGCTTTGGACCAGAGGGGGACGAGGACTGCTACTAACTCAGACTGGCACAGTGGCTGTATAGTCCCGTCCTGCACAGGACTCACGACCTGGCGGATGCCATGTCAGCTAAGGAGGCTCACAGTCTTATCGCTTCGGGGAGGCTGACCCCTTAGTATATCAGGCTTCTTTATCTGTCTCGTTCCATAGATTGTTTATTTGTCCTTTAAATTTTTATTTTATTTTTATTTTTTATTTTTATTTTTATTTTTTATTTTTTTTTGCGAGATGGCCACCTATATGAGGCTGGCGGAGGGAGACGGAATTTGGGGCTCTTAGAAGCGTGACGCATAAAGCGAGGTTGCCTCTAACCTCAGAGGTGTAACCTTCGAGGCGGGATGACGGCCTTTTGTAGAGGGCCAACGGTGAAGTATGGGTGACATGAAGCACCACGGCCCAAGCTGAGAGGCCTGAAATTCTGAATGAAAGAAGTCTCGAGGTGAGTGGGGTGGCTAGAGGACAGTGCAGTGTGGGGATGAGATGTAGGTGGCGGGGACAGTGCAGCGTGGTCCGGGACTAGCTGTACATCAAAGCCACGACATTAAGTCGAGTCAGCCAAGAGGCTTCTGAGGCCATGAGCTTCATGGAGCGCCTAACTAAGGAATGCCATGGGCTTCGTGGAGATCTTCAGAGGCAGGAGGCCTTGGTCAGTCAGAAGGAAGGGTTATCCCTTAGAGAAATTTGAGAGAGGCACATGCCTTATGGGCCTCGGGTGGCTGCTTTTTATTCATGATGACCAGTTTTCCGGGTTTGGACTTTAACTTCCAAGTTCCTACTGAGGGGGAGGCAGAAGAATATGATTCTGACGACAAAGCGAGACCAGTGTTTCGGATGCTGACTACGTTCCTCTCGGGCGAACAGGTTGGAGAAGCTCTTATAGAGGCCAGCTCTTCTACCTTGGTCGTTGGGACTTCTCCTTCTGACTCACATGGTTTGGAGGTTCAGGTAAGTGAAGTTTGCTCAAGTCCATTTCATACATTTAGGCTTTCTACGCCTTTCTATTTGATACGCTAACTTAGGGCTCTGAGCCTTGGACTTTTGTAAAGGTGACCCTAATTTTTAATCTGATAATGGATATTTGCCTTGCTCTTGGACCTTTCATCTTCTTTACTATCTTACTTTCTGACTGAACTCACGAGGCTTACGGGTTATTCATCTCCTTTAATACTTCTAGGCTGGCCAATAAACAGCATCGATCTTTGCAGTTCTTAACTAGCTAAGCTATTGGGCTCTTATTGAGTTGAGCTATTGGGCTCTTATTGAGCCCAGGCTCTTGGGCTCTTAACAAATTGGCTTGGCTCCTGGATTAGATCCTACGTGTCTTATCGGGGCGAGCTACTTGGCTCTCTGAGCTGTTAAGCTCTTAACAAACTGAGCTTCTTGGCTCCTCTGGATTCCGTGCGTGGCTCTTATGGCCAGGCTTCTTGGCCCTCTGAATTGTGTTGGGCTCTTATGGCTGACTTCTTGGCTGCATCGGATTATGTGGCTCTTGTCGGCCCAGTTCTTGGCTCTGCGAGTGCTGGGCTCTTAACGAGGTGGAGCTTCTTGGCTCCCTCTGAGTCAAACTACGTGGCTCTTAACGACCGAGCTACTTGGCTCTACAGTAGTGGGCTCTTAACAAGCGAGCTACGTGGCTGTGGGATACGAGCTCGACTCTTAATATCGAGCTCTTGGAGTGCGTATTGAGATCAGGCTATGCGGCTTCTTGTTTGAGGCTCCACGGGGCTCTTACAAAGCCCGAGCCATATGGCTTCTTCGGAATTTGAGCTACGTGGCTCTTTAATATCGGAGCTCCCGACTTTTGAAGAATTGAGCTATATGGCTCCTTCGGAATCTAAGCTATGTGGCTCTTTAAGATCCGAGCTCCAGGCCTTTGATGAACTGAGCTACGTGGCTCTGAGCTACTGTGCTCTTATTGAACTGAGCTACATGGCTCTTTCATCTTCCTTCCCTTGGGAAAGTGCGCATAGTTTTAATGCCGGTTTATGGAGAATCGAAACAGGATGCATGACTTCCCCAGGTGTCCAAGCTTCTTTATAAATAAATGCCTTCTTTCTAGGGTGTGTGTTATACTTTGTTCACGTTTTCCTTTTTACCTTCGCCAGCGTTGGAGTTTGGATATGATGGAGCTTCAGGGTTTGCTTGCCACGCGAAGTACGTTTGATGATCATAGTGATCGTTGGATTAGATTACGCATTTGTTGGGTTGTGTTCCACAGTCAGCCATTTTGGCTGGGAGTTGTGTTGTTTTCTAGTCCTGCCATGATGGGTTAGGTCGGGGAACACGATTACGAGGGCGACATGTTGGATAGCTGAGTCCGGGTTTCTTGGTATACCTCTCCTCCCATTTTTTCTCCTTTTTTTTTTTTTTTTTTGTGGTTTTTGCCTTGAGCGCGTTCTTAGGTTCTAATTTTCTAGATGTAGGTTTGATTCTGATAAGAAGTCTGATCTTTTTTGAAAATACGTATGCTTGTTTGATGTTTCATGTAACCTCTGGCCTTTCTCAAATTTTAGTGGATCTCGATGTAGAGCTCCCTAGTTCTTTCTTTGCTATGATTTGGTTATATGAAGTAGACGGTAGAAAACCACAGTGTTATTGACAGAAGTAAGCTGCTGCGCTTTATTAATAAATACAATATGAGGTTTATGGGTAAAACCACTTGAGATGGTCGGCATTCCAGGAGTGATGCAAGGTCTTTCCCTCTTCCGTTTGAAGTTCATAGTTGCCAGGTTGGATTATCTGTGATATGATATAAGGTCCCTCCCAGTTAGGTCCCAGTTTCCCGTGAGTGGGGTCTTTCCTTATTGGCGGGGTACGAACCTTGGGTCGCGGGCTTAGCGGTAAGCTTGACACTTTCGATCATAGTACCTTCTTGTTTTTAAATTTAGTGATTGCCGGCTTGTTTGAACTGCTCGCTTTTCTTCAAGAGATCTGGGTTTAAGTGGAGGAACTCCTCATTATGTTTAGGCGTTTGCGAACTTCGACCACTAGGTGACAGGCTACGACCTCGACATTTATCGCCTCGGTGCGAATGCTAAGGCGGTGAAGTTTCTGAGTTGCGAGACTTGCTTGCTGGATACATGCGCCCATAGTTCCTCGGGAGGTATTCTACCCATTTCCTTTAGGTTTTCCAGCTTAGTCTTTGTCTTGCCTTGAGGTCTTTATAGTGACTTCCTTGTCAGTTTAATTTTAACGGATGAGTTAAGAGGATGAATAGTAGTTCTTGATTAAAGCTCCTTGTGAAAGTTCTTGAATTCAAGTTGTGACCTTTCCATTATCGGATACAACGCTTTTGGGATTAAATTTGCATATTATGGAATTCACGATACTTCCTTTCGGTGATTGTTACGATAGCTCGATGCGCCCACTTGGTGAAGTAGTCCACTTTCTTTTACAATGGCAATTTGCATTGACCTCTTCCAATGGTAGAGGGCGTGTCTAATCCCCACTGCGAAAGGCGGGGCTTGTGATTGGGGTCAGTGGCTCGGATGGGGTGGAGATCTTGGCGTGCTCTTGGCCAGTTTTGCATTGAGCCGGTTCATGGCGTCTTTGGCATCGTGGGCGATAATACCCTTGCCTCGGGGGTTTTTCTTGCAAGGCGAGCTCGATAGTTTGCCCACGAGGCCTTCATGCCGCACCTCTCTAAGTACGCAGTTAGCATCTTCCTTTCTTATGCATTTGAGGAGGGGTGCCAAGAAACCTCGTTTATAAAGGGTCCCTCGTAGAAGAGCGAATGTAGCTGACCTTGCTCTTAATTTAGATGCCTCATTCGGATCGCTTGGCAATGTCCCGTTTAACAAGTAGTCCCAAATGGGGTCCATCATTTCGAGCAGTCATTACTAGGTTCTTCGTTGATGTTTATGGGAGGGCTCAGGAGGTGCTCATTGGTATTTGCTGTTAGGTCACTGCGACAGTTCTTTAACTTTGTCAAGGCATCCGCCTACAAATTTTCTACCCTTGGGACGTATCTGACCTAAACCCGTACGAATTTTTTAAGTAGTTCACGTACCTTCTTGAGATAAAGGATCATTTTTTCACCCCTCGTTTCATATGAATCTTCTATACCTTCACACTTGGTGGGAATGGCGCATACCTCTGGATCAACCTCCATGGGTGGGTGAGGTTAAGCGAAACGTAGCGACTTCATGATGCGACCCCGTTATTGGAGGCATGGAACCGAATCGAGTGCATATTCACGTCGATCCCATTCGAGGTCGAATCAAACTGCACGCTTCCCTTAGCATTGGCGTG
This sequence comes from Tetrastigma voinierianum, assembly GCA_016808115.1. Lineage (NCBI taxonomy): Eukaryota > Viridiplantae > Streptophyta > Magnoliopsida > Vitales > Vitaceae > Tetrastigma > Tetrastigma voinierianum. The sequence continues at coordinate 148,245 of JAEQBH010002708.1, forward strand.
GCCCATCTCGGTTGAACCTCGGTTGGGTGTGCAGTGAGTGTTGGTGAGCCCTCTATCGGGGTGAATTCCATGATGAAATGCGATTACTTGTCCTTTGATCGCTGTTCTTGGTTTGTACCTAATTTGAACTCAGCAGAGCTCATGGCCCCATTTTACTAGTCTTCACAGGGTTTTTGGTTTATGCGTGTTGCTTCATTGGGTGTTATGTAATCGATGGTGTGAAACTTGGGAAAGTATAATTGAAGTCTTCTGGCGGTGGTCACCAATGATGGAACTAGCTTCTCCATCTTCGGATACCTTTCCTCTACTCCTCTCAGTGCTCGGCTCCCGATCAATAAACCAGGCTAGCTGGCTCTATACCGCTCTCGGGGTGGCACTGGTCGAAGTGAATGGCTCGTAGTAGAGTCCCCCTGGAGGGCTTAGCTAGGAGAATGGGGGAGGGGGCAAGTGGGTTTTAAGTAGGAAGCAGGTGGGTCTAATTGGAAGGCCTTTTCAAAACTTGAAGAAGAGCGACACTTGTCACTAGATCACGGACACAAAGCGACTGTTGTGACTATTCTCCCGGTCGATGCTGAATTTCTTTAGTGTTGAGGTGAGCATGGATTTTTTCTTGTTTGGATTCACCTCTATTCTATGGTTGTTGACTATGAAGCCCAAGAACTTCCCTGCGGAGACTCTGAAAGCACACTTGGTTGGGTTTAACTTCATCTTGTAGTCCTTTAGGACTTGGAACGATTAAGCTAGGTGGTCTATGTGGAGCTCGACCTTGATTGACTTCACCAACATGTCGTCTATGTATACTTCCATGGATGCTCAGGTTGTTTTGGAACATTATGTTTACAACCTTTGATAGGTGGCGGCGTTCTTCAACCAAAGGCATCACCCATACTTGATGCGTTCTGTCCAGGTCCACGAATGAGGTCTTCTCTTGGTCATTGGGATCCATTATGATCTGATTATGGCAGAAGCGTCCGTAGAAGGCGAGGAGCTCTTGACAATGGTGCGCGTCGTGAGAGGAGTCGGTCGGGTGGGGAAAGCTATCTTTGAGACGAAGCCCGGTTAACATCGGTAAAGTCAATGCAGAGTCGCCACTTGCCATTTGCCTTCTTGACAAGAACCACATTAGCTAACCAGTCAGGATAATCTACTTCTCGGATAGCTCAGGCTTTAAGGAGTTTATTGACCTCTTCGTTGATCGCCTTCTGCCTTTTTGGGGCGAAACTTCTTCTTTTCTATTTGATGGGTTTGAAGGAGGGAATGACATTCAGCTTGTAGGTGATTACTGTTGCGTCAATTCCTCCCATGTCCTATATCTTCCAAGCGAATACTTCCACATTTTTCTTTAAGAAGCGGATGAGGAGGTCTTTAACGTCGTCGACCAATCTGGATCCGATGTAGGCAAGGTGTTCTGGCTGGTCGTCAAATTGTACTGGTTCCAGCTCTTCTGAGGGCATAGGTCGAGTATTTAATTCATCTCTCATGTCGAACTCATCCATATGGATGTTGTCAACTGCTTTTTGTTTCATTAACGTCAAGTAGCACTCCCTGCTGGTCTCCTCGAACCATTCCTACTCCATTCTCCATAGGGAATTTGGCAACCATATGATAGGCAGAAGGGATGGCCCTTATGGCATTGAGAGAGGGCCTGCCCAATAACATGTTGTATGCCGATGGGGCATCTACTATGAGGAATTTTATCGTCATTGTGGCTGAGGCGTGGGAGTCTCTAAAGTGAGTACCGGTTAATGCCAGGCCACAGGGTTTCACACTTTCTCTCTAGAATCGATGAAATGGGCGTGTACCAATTCCAGCTTCTCCTTCCCGATGCCCATTTTGTCAAACGTTGATGCAAAGATGATGTCGGTAGAGCTCCCGTTGTCGATCAGGACCTTGTGAAGTTTGTTTTGTATGGCTTGACCCTTATTGCAGTGGGTTATCACTTAAAGGGATGTTAAGCGACCTTCCGTATTAAGTCGAGAAGGATGGTGGTATCAATGAGGATCTTGGACCACGGCATGTTGCCTCTAGTATCTCCCACGATCTCGTCTTTGCGTAGGTGAGCCTTCTGGCTGAATTAGATACTCCCTTGCCGTGAGCCCAGCAGAATGGCATTGATCTCGGGGTTGTTGATCTTTGAGTTAGGTACGGTGACCGAGTGGTAGTAGGCGCTGGTTCAGGTACTCATGGAGCCACGTAACGATAGAATCCCGTCGGATTAGGGTGTTCTTTATTCCAGCGAATCTGATCATTTGTCGTGCGCCCATGATCTCTAATGGAACTCAGTGATGCCAGTTTATGTCTCTTTTTTGGGGTCATCCATGCAGGGCGGCCTTAAAAAATTCTCATGTTATACCTCATGTAAGACTTGAGACATCGAGGCCATCGGGGTGAAGCTGTTTGAGGTGGAGTACACCCACAGTGCGACTGTTTGGGGTGGACCGAAGTGGTCCCAGCGTTACCTCTTATCTTTGGGATCGATGCTGTCTTCTGTTCTTCAGTGGAGATCTTGTCTGTCTTATTAGTCTTAAGAGCTTACGTCACCTTTTTCGATCATACTTTTCTCCTTTTTTACGTGAAGCTTCACTTGACCTCAAGGACCTCCTTCTTGGTTGATGTATTTTTTCTGCTTTGGAGAAACCTTATCGTATGCTTGCTGAGGATTCTTCAAGATGGAGAATATTAGGTCTTTAATTTGTACTGATAGTATAAAAGCGATAATGGCGAACTTTTCATCTTGGATGTCTACCTCGATGACTCAGAGTTGAACCTGCGGGCGATAGACCTCGGAGTTTTCTTGGGAACTTTGCTTTGAGGTCAGCGGTGGTAGCTTCGACTTTCGTACGTTCGAACCCCGATGAAGTGAGACACAAAAGCAATGGAAAGTTCTTTGAAGGATGAGATCGAGGCCGGTGGGAGCCTATTGAACCATGCGTAGAGCCTTTAAAGCGTGATGGCAAGGCTGCGCTCTGAGGTCTTGATATCTGTCTGAAGTCCGTAGATTCTTGTAGGTGTTGGTGGTCTACGGGGTCTTTTCGTTTTGGCCAGCTTGATCTTCGGCATTTTGAACTTTGTTGGGAGAGGGAAGTGTCGCCGATAGTGAGCGGGATACGTTTCGTACGGGCGTCACGTGGAAATAGGGCTCGGCGGCGCTACGACCTCACCGTGTGGGCGAGCTCTTTGTTGGATGTCATGGAACCGCTGCTCCCAAGATTGTTCCCCCTTCCCCTGCTGATAAGGGGTTGGCTCTCATCACCTCGTCCGTTCCTACGGGCACAGCCGTCACGACCATCTGCAGGGGTATGTATGGATCATACCCACAGTTGTTTATTCTCTCCTCTCAGATCCAACATCTCGAGGGGAGCACGAATGTTCTTTGTTCCTCTTGGGGATTGGTATTGCGGCCTTCCCAGTCCTGGTGTGCTTCCTGTGGGCATTACTTTTGCGGTGATTCCATGACTCATGTGATTTCTTGTTCTGAGGCCAGTGCCTCCGTCGTTCATGACATGAAGTACGAGAGCGTCTCTGGTTTTAAATTTGTCAACGTCGTCCTGTTGGTCTTATGTCCTCGGGGGGCTGGGTTGACTCCTGCTCATGTTTCGAGTTGATACCATCAGTCACTGAGAAATCAGTTGATTTGTAAAGGAACAGTCGTTCCCGCGGTGACATGGCCGATAGATTGCTTTTACCACATCGAAAATTTTGGGCTTCTTTGAGATCGTTAGACGTTCGTGGTGGATCGATGTACAACCTGCACAGAAAGGGTGGTCCGACGGGGGGTGTGCCGGCCACCTCTCCGATGGCTAAGTCAGTTTCTTTCTTACGAAAAGGAAAGAGATCAACTGTTGATGGTTTTGTGATTACCTCTCTCTAGTGGAGTCGTTCGGTATTTATCATGGGTGATCATGATGACTTTCCTTGTTAGATGACGATATGGTTGCTTCCCAATTAGGTAGAGAATCCCTCTTTTCTTATAAATCCAAGCTGAATATTAGAGGATAATTAGGAGGCGTGGCAGTGAAGTCCTTCCTCCATGCGACGGAAGCGCCGTAATCATGGGGGATCCTTCTTCCCTTAATGAGTAGATATCGGATCATGGAGATGGGTACTTCCCTTTCATATGTCTTGTCCGGTGGATAGTGGGTTGTCCTTGTTACCTATCCGGCCCACTGGGCTTAGTTTCAACCTTGGGCTCGTGCCTTAGGAATAAGTTTCCACCCTAGGCTCGTGCCTTAGGAATAACAGGGATGTTGTCATGGGCCAAGCTCTCGTGCTAGGCTCGCATCCAAGCCTTCTCCTTAAGCCCACCTTACTCCTTGTTGGTGGTTTGTCTCTTGGGTTTGCATTCTGGACCCATACGCATGTTTTTTAGGCATCATCAATTTGTATTTGAAAATATATTATTGTGTTATGAAAAATCTCTGCATGTTTATTTTATTATAATTATAATTATAATAACAATTATTATTGTTATTATTATATTTTAAAAATTGGAGTGAATAATACTTAATATGAGTTTGAGTATTTTATTCACATTTTTGTATATACTAAGTTGTCCAATCATTTCGTTTCTCTTATGACTTATAAAACCCTAACTGCTTCTCCCTTTCTCTTATCTTGTTTTTTATAGCCCCTTTTCCTTAAGCAATAGGGTAATTTTTTTTGGCTATTCTTGCCCTTAAATTTGTTCATGGTAAAAGCAAACTGCGTGACATAACTTACCTTAGCTGGCGTGTCACGCCTGATGGTAGAACAAACTGTATGACACAACTTACCTTATTTGGTTCACACAATTTTTAGGAAATATTCAGCAAATTAGGAGTCAATATTCAACGTGTTGAACAAGGAAGGATAAATGAGAATTTTGTGCAAACTAAACGAATAAAATCAAAGAGATTGGATATCAATATGTGGGATTTCTTTGGAAGAAAAATATTCTCCTAAATTAATATGGAATGAAATCAAATATTTGCAACTGGCTTATTAAGACAATTTGAGAAAACTGAGGATTCTGAACATAGAGAAGATTGCCTAAGGGGAGGTTAAAAGGAGATGAGACGCCTCTCCAAGTATCATCGAATCACACACGAAGGAGATATTCTAAACGAGTTGCTTCTAATGGAAGCAGCTACAGGTACTACCTTAATCCTCGATTATGAGCAGTGTTGTTACTTGAATTGAGATGGAGTGATTGGGCGCATAAGAGTCCAGATGTTTTATGGGAAATAAGGGGAGCTTATTCTGTGTGTCTCTATGAGAGAATTAGGAGAAGACAACAGTGAAAAAGGGGGAGCATTGTCTCACTTAAAACTAACATGTAACCTAATTGATATATAGTGAAATTCCTTACATCTGGGCTCGACCCACGAATGTAGGCAGTTGTCGATCCACGTAATCAATCTTTGGTTTCCTTGCATGTATATGAGAGTTTATGCATGTGATTTCATATCTATTCATATTATATTACTTCAGCAGATCTCTCATAACATGATGCAACATGTTGCATAACTTAGTAAATCACTAGCTACAACACTTATGACAATGTCTCATCACTTGATGCAACAACTTATGAATCACTATCAAAATAAACAGTCTTTATTTTTCAATTTTCAACTAATTAACTGATTAGTGCCCAAAAAGTGCTATTTTGAATATTTATTTTTAATAGGTTTTGGTAACACGTGTACTAGTGTTATAATTAACGATTTACATAATGGGTCCACTATTATTCTAATGATCACATTTTGGCAGCAAATTTTGCGATTTTCTGTGACTAATCATGTGTGTGTTGGTCGATCCAAATATGAAGAATTAAAAATTCGAGCTCAACATACGTAGATCGGAGACTAGAAGGAAGAAGAGAAGAAAATGAAGAAAAATGAAGCGAGAAGGAAATGGAAGAGAAGCGAGCAGTGGCCAGTAGACGGTGGCGCGGAAAGCTGGAATTTTCGCTAAGCTAGCGAAATGCACCATTCTAGCGAGGAAATTTTGCATTTCGCCCCTCCTGAATTTTATTGCTTCGCGAAATGTATTCATTCTGTAATTCATGTTTCGCTACTCACGAAAATTTAGCTAAGCTAGCGAAATTTCGCTAGGCCATGAGTGCCGGGCTTTAGCGAAATTTTCTATTTTAGCTATGCACATTCAGTTTCGCTAGTTAATGAAATTCTCATTTAGCGAAAATTGATCTCTAAATCATGTTTGTAATTATTAGACCGACTCCAAACTTGGTGTATTACTCTATGTCTTTGCTTAGCCAGGTTGATGGTTTTTATTTTTCACGCCTGTAGCAGGAGGCTATAAGCCCCTCTTGTTTGTAACCTAAGTAACAATTGGAACTGACAATCTTGTGGAGAAGATATTTTAATGGATTTTATTTTTTGTAAATAAAGTCTTTTATTTTAGTTTGCTTTTATTTCTTTTCTCTCTTCTCTCTCTCTTTCTGCCTACTTTCTGTTGCAGGCTGCACTCTTGAGGATGACTCAGAGATGCTTGGTAAGCCTCGCTTTTATCTTTGAAGAGGAGGAAGCCTTGCAGCTTGGTGGTGGGGCATGTCGTATTTGTCCTCTTGGCCAAAAGCTCTGGTGGTGTATTTGTGGCCCTTATTCTCGAAACATGGTTGCATGTATGGGATGTTATTGATTTGGCCAATACTCTCCATGCTTTAGGGTACATTGTTCTTTAGATGGTCTTTCTTAGCCTCTGAGATAATATTTACATGTTATGGTTCTTCAAATTAGGGTTAAATAGCATTCTTTGTTATTATTTTGTGATACTCTTCATGCTTTAGGATGCGGTGCTGGGTGAAGATGCCTTTGTTGTTCTTTGATGATCTTTCTGACCTCTGGAGATGATATATTGAATGTTGGTTTCCAACTAAGGGGCCATAGCTACTGCACCGTATTGACTCAAATAGGAGTTGTTTCATAAGGGTGAGGTTTGCTAGTTAAACATAGATCAGGTTATGCCATGGATTATAGGTTGCTTGTCATAGCAACGAGAAATTCGCTAACGCGAAAATCATGGTGGCAATGAAGATTTTAAGCTAGAAAAGTGCATTCGCTAGCTTAGCGAAATGCGCAGTTCTATGTGAAATGCCGCAGTGTCTTCATACAAGACAACGATTCTTGCAGTAATTCAATTTGTTTTTATTTGTTTATTTTACTTTATTTTATATTTTATTTAAAAAAACGTTTATTTTTATATATTTTTATTCTGTAAAAAAAAAAAAAAATTTAAAAATTTATTTTTATTTTTATTTTTAACTTTTTTATTATATATTAAAAAAATTTGAAAAAAAATAGTTTTTAAATATATATATATATATATATAAATTATTTTTATTATTTTTCTTTTTTTTTATTATATATTAAAAAAAAAAATTTGAAAAAAAAAAAAAAAAAAAATCAAAAATTTCATTTATTAGACATAGCGATTTTTATGAACTAAGAAATCTTGATTTTCGCTATGCCATAATTTTGACACCAGATTTGTTTATTCATGCTTTTCATCAGAACTAAAGTTTAGAAATTAACGATCTTGGATTGGAAGATTAGAGAGTGTAGAATCAAATATATTGAAAGAATTTATTTTTTGAGTTATTATGAAAGTGTAATTTTAAAAATAAATGGTTCAATTGGTCACTCTTTTCCTCTCTTTCTTCTCCTAACTTGTTTATTTTAGCCTCCAAACTATGAATGGTGTCGATGGAAAGCTCGTGAAGTCTCCTATCCAGAAATGATCACATCTTATCATGGGGAGGTAACACTTCCCTTCCTCTAATTTTCCATTCCGAGCCCCATTTGGCCAAATCGAGATGTTTCGTCGGGGGAGAGTGCCAGCAAAGGTAGCTGGATTTTGTATTTATGTTTTGTTATTATTTCTGTGCCTCATTTTGTGATGTTTAGTGGCTTGTCAACTCCCTTTCTATAAAACTCATATACTTATAAAAATACTTTCTTTCGTACCAGTCCAAGCTGCAACCAAACCAGGGTTTCGCCTTAACCCGTGGCTCGAAAACAAAAGTTTTCGTCCGAATTCATTAATGTTATATTGGTTCCATGCTTAGTCGAAAGTGAATGATTAGTTTAATTTTTATTGATTTCGACCCTTTCTTTCCTTCCTTCACCTCAGCTTCACCACGCCACCAAAGGCCACGATTTCAATGATAGGTCGAAAAACTCGTGCACCCTCCCTTAAAAATGCAACGCTTGCCTTGAAAATCCGAAAGCACTGGCCCGAGGGGTAAGGGCGGCTAGTTTTTAAAGCCCTGCGCTCCCAAACCTTCACCACGAGTCACCGACTTAGTGTTCATACATGGGTGGGAGGCTCCGGTGGAGCTTCAGCGCGCCTGTGAGGCCGGAGTCTCTCGAATCATTCAAGTCCGGGTGAAACCCGAAGAGCTTCAGGGTCGAAAGATCCTTATGACTCGTGCCCTAAGCCTTAATCGTCGGGAGTCATCTAGATCCCTCGTTACATGGACTTTGCGAGGTCGATTCTCAAGATTGAGACCTACAACACAAAAAGAATTGTGGAATAAGAGGTGGGTCCCACTATTTAGGTCGTTAGCTCGCTAGTATGGCAAAGATTCAAATCAGGGAGTGCGCTTTGATGTAAAGCTTATTATTGAGAGCCGATAAACAAACACTTAGATTTTGCAAAGCTCTCGTTGATTCCCCGAAATGGAGACTTTCTGATACTCAATTCTCAGAATGGCATTCATTCTCTCACAGATAGTTAATGGACACCATTGATGCATTCCCTTACTTAGGTTAAAGTAATTTACTTCTTCTGCCAACCTTTTTGAACTACAAACCAGGCACATAATTTTGTTATCTTTTTTCAGATGCTTCTTTCTTTCTTTTCTTTCATTGCTAAGGGACTAGCAATGTGTAGGTTGGGGGTGTGATTAGTGCCCAAAAAGTGCTATTTTTGAACCCTATTTTTAATAGGTTTCGAGCGTTTGTGTACTAATTGTTATAATAAACCACTACATATTAAGGTCCCGTATTATTCTTGAACACGCCATTGGTGGCAAATTTTGTGCCATGAGTTAATCACGCCTAATATCGGCTGAGTCGATCCAAGGAAGAATTAAAGTCAAACTCAACATCATAGACTTATGACTAGAAGGAAAGAAGAGAAGAAAATAGAAGAAAAATTCAGCAGTTGAAATGAAGAGAAGAAAGAGAACAAGTGGGCTAACGGAACAAGAAATTCAAGCAGGAGAAACTCCTCGAATTTTCGCTTAAGCAATGGGAATGCACCATTCCCAATAAATTTTGCATTTTCGCATTTCACAAGATTTTCGCAAAATTAGCGAACAAACACCGCCTTAGCTTAAAAATCACAGCCAAGTATCATTGTACCGCAGCAATAATCGCTTAGCGCTTAAATTGCCGCTTAGCGACTTTTATGCCACATGCCGTGACGCCAGCTACTTAAATTTCAAATTTCACTTAGTAAATCGGGATGCCCTCGTCATGTTTTAATTAATGCCAAACCGACTCCAAACTTGGTGTATTACTCTATTATCCTTTAACTTAGCCAAGTTGATAGGTTTTTCGTATTTTCATACCTGAGAGGCTACATGAAGCCCCTCGCTTGTAACCTAAGTACCAAATTGGGAGCAAATAACTGCGGAGAAGATATTTTGTAAGTTTCTACTTTTGTAAATAAAGTCTTTTGGTTTTGTGTTTTGCTTTTATTTCTTTTCTTTCCTCTTTCTCTCCTCTTTCTCTCCCTTCTTACCGCCAAACACCCTCTTGAGGATGACAACTCAGAGATGTTTCACAAAGCCTCCTTCTTTGAAGCAGAGAAAGCCAGTCGTGGTAAGCATATGCATGTCGGGTTCTTGTATTAAAAGCTACCGTAGCGTATTTTACAACTTTATTCAAAACATATTATTAACATGGGATGTTATTGATTCGGGCCAACATTTCAATGCTTTAGAATCTGCTGTTCTTTAGATGGTCTTTTACAGCCTCTCGAGATAATATTTACATGTTATGAATTTTTCAAATTGGTGGTTAAATAACATTTACTCATTATTGGGCTAATACTCCATGTGCTTAGATGCGTTGTTTCAGCGAGATGTAATCAAGAAATCTTTAGATGGTCTTCACGAGCCTCAGATGATATTTAATGTTGTGGTTTCAAATGCAAAGGGGCCATAACTCGCATGCTACCCGTATTGACTCAAATAGGAGTTGTTTCAAGGGTGAGGTTCGCTAGTTAAACATGTATCCCAAGGCGCCACGACCATGTGCTGCTTGGTCAAGTAACGCGAGGAAATTAACTCTGGACTCCTCGCTAGCTCAGACCTTTAAACCTAGTGGCCCAATGCTTCAAGGAGTTTTTTTCCATTTTTCTTCATTTTATTTTCAGTTGCAAACCATCCACTTCCCGTTTAACCAAACCCCAAATCCAAATTTAATTCACCAGCTTTGATTTCATTCAAATCATTTGTACGCAAGAAAAACCCGCCATCCCCTCAGTTCCGACCCTAGACCGCTTATGTCGCTAAGAGTCGACTACGGCAGTAGGAGGAACTACGGATACAAATTTTGTTGATTCCGCTCACCCTACCGTGGCACGAATCATTAACCAAACAAACTCAGAAATCCAAAATTGTACTGGCCATAATATGAAGATCCATATCGTCTTAACAAGGGAAATGTTTGCGAATAATAAATAATATGAGAAAGAGAACCAAAGAGAAATGATTATGAGTGGTTAATAATTTTTTATTTAGTGAGGTGATGTTTGTTTTTTTACTTAATAAAACTTTTGTTCTAAATAGTGCTTAACATGATTAAGTATTTTGTTGTTTGGTTTTTCTAAAAAAATCATTTTTTTTTAAGTTTTATCTAAATCCTTAAATGAAAATTTAAAAATATATATGCTTTTATTTAATTAGCATGAAATGGATCATGAGAGTTTCAATTGGATGATAAAGTATATGATTTTCTCACATTTGAATATATAGTTGTTGTGAAATTGTCCATATATTTGTCTCAAGGGTTCTACAAGAAGATAGTTACTTCAGAGATCGAGCTTGATGAAGATTTGATGAAATAGAAGTGAAGTCCCTAGTAGGACCAGAAAGTAGTTCAAACTAAGGCAATCCTATGCTGCAAGGACATGTCAGACATGAGATGTCCGGACTAGAAGCAGAGCATCCGTGGGACGCACACGAGTCTGCTAACTTGGAAGCCAAGGAACTTGAGGAGCAAGTAACCAATGAGCCTGAGATATATTTGGCAAGTGGATAAAGATAAAATCACAGAAGATCCGATCGTCTAAGTTGTCAAACCAGAATTATAAACTTTTTAGGATTCTATTCTAATGAGGATACTTGATCAAGAAGTTTCCTCATTTCGTTGGGACAACTTAAAGGAAAGTATATAAAATAGAAGGTAGGGTTGGAGTCATATTAAGATAATGATCCAACCTTATCGAGACTTCCAAGACTAAATTACAAGGTTATAAATTCAGGGCTTTGGGAGTTACTCAAAATGGATCTAAGGAGCAGAGCTTGAAGAAGAACAAGCGAAGTCAGGACGTGTTGAAGCATTGTGGAGTGCATATACCCGATTGAGGTATTGCACGTTAAAAGCTTTTCACCTTGTGTGAAAGATGATATTCTTTATTTTCTTCATCTTATATTGATGTAATATGGGTTATGGGTATGCAATGTTGTAGAGAGGGGAGTGGAGGGAGTTCATTCTGAATTCCACTATGAATGATTAGGTTTCAAGAAAGGCCGTGGGCAGAGAGGAAGTCTCATACCACATAAAACTAATTGTAAACCTTGAAACAAATTAGTGGAAATCCTTGCATATGGGCAATAGCCCCGTGGAGGTAAACGTAAAAGATTGTGTGTGCTTTTATTTTATTACAATTATATCACATATACTCTGCACACACCAAGACCCACAAGGGGAGTTCGGACGCACTACACTATAGTCTGAACGAGAACATAATTCGGACATCAAGGACTATGACCTAGAACACACACTTATATATGTCAATAGTTTTTTAATAGAAAAAATTCAAAAAAATATTAAGAAAAAGTCAAAAAGTCAAATATTTTGGTTTTTTAATTCAACCAAAAAATTTAAAAAATTAGTAATAAATCATAAAAAGTCAAAAAAAAAAAAAAACAAATTTGAATGTCGACGCCTTCAACAAAACCAAAAAACAAATTTCAACTCCTAATTATCTACATGTGTTTTTTAACCCTTTTGTGATTTAGGATTTTATTTTGAAGAGAAAAATGTGTGGTTGTAATTGATGTTATTTTTGTCTCATTTTGCAAATTCTCGCATCAAGAAAGTGGGATTTTGTCACCCCCTAGCCTATAAAAAGAACACTTCCAGATGCCTTTACAATATTTCGCACCCTCCCCAATTTTCTTTAGAGCATTCTGTAAAGTATTGCCCATCATTCAAGGTAATACTTATTTCCACAGCCTCTAATGATCTTAGTAAAACTGACTTTATGGTCTTGTGTCTGCACCCTCTGTATTTAGCAATATATGCTCCGTCGGCACTGAGGACGTAATTATTTATATTGAACCTAGTTAAATTCTTTGTACTCTTTTTCCTTTTTGCCTTTAGTTATTCTACTTATGACATTATTTACGGTTGGGCACAAAATTGGTATAAGAGTTTCAGTTCGCTGGTTATATACGCCAGGCTACAAAGATAGCTCAATCTTCTACATTCGAAATTTCGTCCTTGAATTGTCGACGCTTGAAATCCATTCAAGAAGCTCCATTGTTTGGAATATCTATAAGCTTTGTCTGGGGCAGATCTCTGTAGAGATTGGACACCATTTGAACTCGGGTCCTGTACCCTTCCTGAAACTTTTGTTGCGGTCTAAAGTAAAGACCGGTTCTAAGTAAGATCGCGGGTAGTCAATTCAATCTTTCGAACTCGGTCCTAGCATTCGTTGTAGTTGTGTGGAAAGATGACAAAATCTGTGTTGGAACTCCGTCGCCCTACCCTCGCTCGGCAAAGAAAAGTGGGGCGCAGATGGATTGGGCACTCCTACTTACTCGATTTCTTGATATTGGTGGGCCCATTTAAGTCATATACATCATAATATCATATTGACATAACTTAAATCCATAAATTCTTCCAAAAGATATAACTATAATACTACTATTGTAGTGGTGTTTAAAATGTCCTTTACATATTTTCCTAAGTCCCATTTACTTGTACTTACACAAAATATACTATCTTCAATGTATTACATTTACAATACAAAAACAAAACGTAAAAACCCACATATGGTGGACTCTAATGCGCGTGTCGCCTGGTGAATGCGGTAATGCCAAATTAATGTCCTTTTTTCTAACACCTTACACACGATAAACACCCGTGCTAGCTTATGCAGGAAGCTTAGTAGGAAACAGATAACGTATATAAGGACCACTTAGGGTGGTCCACATGCACATATAAAAAAAGTATTATTAGAGTTTTCATATAACATACTCTTATAATGGGGTTTTCTACATCTCCGTAGGAGTTCTGTGTAAACAGATCTTATACGTAGGTACTCTATAGGTACATTATAGAACAAAACCCGATTCTTATGCTTTTCTTATTGTTCATTATTCAGATTCTACCATATAATGCTTCGTCCCCGTATAGACCCAAAACAGAATGAATGAGAAGGATAAGAGAATGGCTGAAAAATTCAAGGTACTGCATAAAGATGGAATGCAGACGCGTTCGCCCACGTAATAAAAGAGTTGTAGTACTAGTAGGAGTGTCGAAGTACTGAACAAAGACGTGCCTGCCCATGTAAGAGAAGTGTTGAAGCACTAGCGTGAGCGCCGTAATGCGCTGAATGGGAGGTTCGTGCCGACAATCGTGAGACGTGCTCCCTCGCCCACGTATCAAGTGTCGTAGCACTGGGCCAGGTGAGTGTCGTGAGCACCGACAAGAGCTCGCTCTACACTTATTCAATCTTGGGCGTACATACAATTATATGTATTATCGAGCTTGTTATAATGTTCTTAATCACATTATAAATGTGTGGGCAATATTACAAATGTTTTGCTCAACAATGTGATTCGCCGCAGGCGCAGAATTCTTTCATATAAATTTTATACATATACTAAATCCTCTTTATTCACTTATTACCGTTTTCCATTAATCCAATTTTTATGCCTCATCACTTCCCATTGAAAGTTTAAACAAAAGAGTAACGACCTCAGACTAACCAAAGAAAGAACAAAATTAGAACGTAGTTTCACAAAAGAGCAGCAGTTGCTACACCTAGTGTAGGTTCTCCCCAGGAGGAGCAATGTCGGGTCGTATGTTCTGCCCGCCCAGCGCAGTGACCTTGCCAGGGCGAAGACCTTTGCTTAGGCGAACACTCCTATCCCTAGGCGAAGTGGTGTCAAGCTTAAACAAAAAATGGGGCATTTTACCTTTTTTCACCGGAAGATTTCCAACCAAAAACAAAACAAACCAAAACAAATCAACTTTCAAGATAAGAACCCAACTGCAACCCAAAGCTTCCATCCCTTTACTATATATTAAGGTTTTCCTAATCCAAACATAGACAAAGAGGGATTTCCAAAGGTTTCCTAAAGCATTCCATACTTTCCTTACCAAAGTTCCATACTTATAGTTTCCATACTAGTAATCCATACATATAGGTTCCATACCTTGGTTTCTTCTCTACGTCTTTCCTTTCTCTTTGCTTGAACAATTGGAAACCCAAAAATGGCTTATTCTCTTCAAACTGTAGCCCTAGCTCCCAAAACAATAAAAATCAAAATGAAACTTGTCTTATCCCCAAGACAAGTTTGGTCTTATCCCATTTCTTATAAGGCCATGTTCGCTTTAATTCTTTGATTAATTCCCACTCGTGATTTGGTCCTTTATCTTTCTATTATTTGCAAATCAACTTATCAAAATTCTAACTTAGCATATCATCTTCTTATGTTATGACCTTTGGGTCCTTAATCTGAAAAATTATCATTTTAACCTTGACTCTTATATTAATTCAGGTTTTTATTATCTTAACCTTTTTCTCCCACTTTTACAATCGACTTCCAAAAATGAAAATTTGATTATATTATACCCTAAACATGTAATAAACTACTAGGGTATAATTGTGGGTGTTACGTATGGCAATCATAATGCAAAAAGTAGATGTTGAAAATTTCGATGGCCTAATACTCTGCATTTATGGCAGAGTGATATGAAGGATGCATTATGCTAGATTTGGATATGGTTTTGAAAGAAACAAGACCGCGCATGATACTCACAGAGCATCGGGAAAGGCTCAAACATAAAATCAGGTCAGATTCGTTCTAGTCTACCAAGAGCAAAGGGATACTGGTTGCATGTGACTCATATCGAGGCTAGAAGCGGTCAGCAAATGCCGAGCGGAGCTGAGCATACGAAGAGAGCGGTAGTTAGATGTTATGGAGGATTTGGTTTCTTACGCACTACTATTAGTAGTGTGATCCTACTTAACTTTTTAGGAGACAATACATAGCCAAGAGAAAAGGTGAGGATGGGTAAGCATGGGAGCGAAGAGATGTACCTCCCATGATAAGAAATCCAAACGGGAGCTGGTAGAACTTTAAAGGCAAAGAGACTATAGGCTGCAAGCGGGTGTGCAAGAAGAAAAGAAGCAGCTTCAAAGAAGTGAAAATTTCAAGGCTCGCCTTAGTAGCAAAGTGGTTACTCACGTAAGCACTTCTGGCCGGGACTATGGATGAGATTTTTTTTTGCCCCATGGTCAGACATACCTCTATTAGGACAGTGTTGAGTTTGGTAGCGTATTTTGATATGGAGTTGGAGCAGATGGATGTAAAGACATCTTTCCTTCATGGTGAGTTAGAGGATACCATCTACATGATACAACCAGAAGGGTTCACTCAACATGGACAAGAACACTGGGTTCAGAATCAAGAAGTCACATATGGGCTAAAGCTAGCCCCCAAGGAAATCATACGCAATTCCACCCTATATGATCTGAATTGGCCATAAAAAGATGGAGTGGCCATCGTTGTGTTTATGTGAAGAGTCTTGATGATGGTTCATCTATTTTTTGGTTGCTTTATGTGGATGATATGTTGATTGCTATGAAAGAAAAAGAGTTTGTGGTCAAACAAATGCAAGACCACAGAGCAAAGAATTCGACACGATGATTTGAAAGCTCAAGAAGACTCGAGATGGAGATTTGTAGAGAAAGAGCTATAAGTGAGATTAAGTGGTTGCCTCTTGATAAAGGGCTATGTTGGGGATCTGGCAGGTCGAGAAGTTCAACATGGATAATGCAAAACCAATAAGTACACCTTTGGCGAACCATTTCAGATTGTCTACTACACAATGCTCAACGATAGATGATGATGTACAGGACATGTCAAAGGTCCCATATGCAAGTGTAATGGGGTGCTTGATGTATGCTATGGTTTATACAAGACCAAATTTGGCACAAAGTTATTAAGGTGAAACAAGTTTCTATCTAATCCAAGACGATCGCATTTGATGCAAATAAGTGACCTCTTTAGGATACTGGGAGGGGACTATGTACCGCGACATCATGCCCAGAGACAATGTAGTGTTCTTCAATCGAGGGATATGTAGATGTAGATTATGTAATGGATTCGATGACAAGTTCACTACAGTTATGTGTTCACTTCGACGAGGACCCATTTGGTGGAATTCTTGCGTACGCCCAATAAGGTTATTCGCCAACTGCTAGAGTATATGGCAATACCGTCGCTAAGGAAGCATCAGGGCTGCAAGATCGGGGCCAAGGAGCTATGTATTCAACAAAGTGGAGTTCAGTTGCATTGTGACAATCAGAGTGCCAACTTTTTGGCAAAGAACCAAGTGTATCATACAAGGACCAAACACATAGATGTGAGATTTTACAAGATCATGGAGTTAATCTCTTCTGGTGAGTTATTGCTTGAGAAGATTCATACTTCTGATAATGCAATAGACATGTTGGCAGCTCAGCACACGTAAGTTCACACTACTGAACCCCACAACATCCCAGATGTTAGACAAGAGATGCCCGACTCCATCGCCCCTACAAGTCTTCAGCCTCAGGCTGGCTTTCTTCAAAAGAGTGATTCGCTAAGGTGGAGATCGCAGTGCGTCGACTCATATTAAGGCCAATAGCCGGAAAATGCCTTCTGAGTGGAGCATAGCTAGTGGAGCATAACGCACGTAGCGAAGGCGCAGCTGTTTCACGCATAACCCTTGTTAGGGGAGTGAAATATTAGGGTTCGGTGGAAGGCTGAAGTCCCACGATATAAAGACGAAGGATGGCTTGGGGGTGGTATAGGATATTTTTGTAATTGGTCATATCCAGGGTTATTATAAATATCCTTCTATGTAACCTTATTCGTGATAAGAAAGTTCAAACCGCAGCTCGCGATGTAGGCACAATTACCTAACCACAAAATCGCGTATTCTTCTTGTTTTTCTTCTTCAATTCTTATCACCATTCTTACATAATTCTCAACATATAAGTTTTTATAAGAAACGCCTGCCTGTAGTTTGTGGAAGGCGATGGAAAATAAATAAATGAAGAAAAGCAATGAGAATCGATTGTACCTATTGAAGGGATTATTCTATCTCCAGTTAAAATCAAGTATGAGCATTAGTTTGTATATTGATGAGTTTAATAAATTAATTGTTGATTTATTAAACTTAGATGAGATCTTCAAAGATGAACTAATAATTATGTTATTATTGATCGGGTTGTCTTCCCGAAGCAGTCAGACCATCTCTCAGATACTCCTTATTCATAGGAAGGAAAAACTATCTTTTAAAGAAGTGTGTTCTACTTTGTTGAATTATAAAATTTGGAAGAAAGATCAAAGAGAACATCAGGATGAGTCAGTGGAGACATTGATAGTGAGAGGGCATAGTCAAAATAAGAAATGGGAAAAAAAGGGAAATGTAACATCAAATAAAAGACTAGGAAAAGATGAGTGTGCCTGTTGTCATGAGGAGGGGCATTGGAAGAAAGATTGTATTAAGTTGAAAAAGAATGATATGGAAAGTTCACGTTCATGCGGTGTAATCGAGTGTGGTGGTGATTCTGGTTGATTCTCGAAGTTCTGGCGACCGGGTCATCAAACTATCGCTAGTTTTGATGAACGAATCAGGATACAGTTTACCTATCATAAGGTGTCCACATAAGGAGTGGTTCTTCAAGTTTGAAGAAGTAGATAGTGGAGCTGCTTACATTAGTAGTAGCGGATGTTAAGTATATCACTGATGGGTTCGATCCGATCGAGGAATCGATGGATCAATTAGAGTTCGACGTATGTGTTCTTGATGCACTCAAGTCAAAAGAATTTCATCTTCGAGGGTCCTGTGAATCTAAAGGCCTTGTCGTGATTATTCGAGATGGAGTTTTAAATGTCATTTCATGTACTCTTTTGGTTATGAAAGGCACAAGAAGAAATAACTTGTATTACTATAATGGTAGTACAGTGATTGGAGTGGTGGCCACAGTTTCTAGTAGTGATGATCATTCATAGATTACTGCTCAGGGCATGGGACGTCAGCTTCGCTGCTGGAATAGCTGAATGTGCATACGCATGATCCTCGGTAAAAGGACACCGGCAGGCAGTGAAATGGATTCTCTGCAGAAGTATTTGGCTTGAAAAACCATAAATGTTGGATTTTCTTTTCGGTTTTGAGATGATACATGTCATTACCATGTTATCGCTTTGTCGATTCGTGACATGCTAGTGACTCGGATAAAACGCACTAATCGAAACCAATTATGTGTTTACTCTTCAAGAGTACCGCAAGCGGAAGCCCACGACAATCTACAATTGCTTTGTCTACTACTGAAGTAGAGTACATGTAAGACCCGAGTAAATTTGAATTTTTCTGAAAAATGGAAAAATGGTAAATTGTCACTATCAGACAAGTCATGAAAAACAAAATAATTTTTCTAGACTTAGATTTATGAAACGTTGCATTCCTCCTCACCGCTTGATTCATCTCAAGGAATTTAATTACCTAGAATAATTTTATTAAATTCCAAGACAATGATTACGATTTTCAAGGCGCCGAAGGTGGACCCCAAAAACAAGATTTTTGATGAAAACTGAAGTAGAAAATAAATTAAGTAAGGTTCACTTAAAATAAATCAACTGTCACAAAAATAAACGTTTCGGGCACAAACAGAACTGTGAGGGGTCAGACACGTGGCGCGACGTGAGCCACACACTTAACTTAACTTGAGTTAGAACAAAAAGGGGCAAAGAGGGAAAAGATCCCACATTTTCCTGGTTTTGTGTGTGTGTGTGTGTGTGTGTGTGAGAGAGAGAGAGAGAGGAAAAGGGAGAGAAAGTGAGAGGAAAACGGATCTCTACGATCTATGGAGATCCGTTGGTTGGTTTTCTTCGGGTCAAGGACAAAAGTTCATCTACTCAACGAGGGTTACGCGTGGGTATCGAAAACACAAGATTTCGTTGAGGATTCAAGCGAAGAGTTTGGGAAATCAAAGGTTTCGGGTTTAGGAAGTGTCCGCGGGACTTTCTAGATTTTCTTCTATGCTCTAAGAGGTAGATATTCTTCCTACTTTGGTTTATTTTTCACTCTAAGGGTTGTTTGGTTTGTTTTTACGCCCTAAGGGGCCGTTTTTTGGCAAAATTGGGATTTAGGAATAGTGCCAGCGTTTTCACCTCTATATGATGTCCAGATTTTGAGGTTGATTTTCGATTATAAAAAGAGGGAATTTGGACTAGTATTTTTCTTGAAAATTGTATCTACAATTGTGAACTTGAGATTAGGCTTTTGAATCACCCAAATTGGACCTCTATAACTCAAGTTATGGTCCATTTTCCGGGACTGCCACAGGTTGCCCTGTTTTGACCCTACATACTGTCCTGATTTTGGGACTAATTTTCGGTGGGGAAAAAGGGGGAAATTGGACTAGTGTCCTTCATGGAAATTGTATCTGTATCTAAGAACTTGATGTTAGGCTTTTGAATCACCCTAAATTGCACTCTATAGATCGAAAGATGTCCATTGTTTCGGGGCCACAGTTGCCCTTGCTTTTGGCCCCATACACTGTTAAGATTTTGGGAGTGATTTATGGTAGGGGAAAAGAGGAATTTGACTGTTGTCTCACATGATATTATATACCTGCAAGATCAGAAATCCTGGATGTAGGCTTTTGAAGCACCTAAATCGTGGACCCATACGCTTCAAGTTATGGTCCATCGACTCTACAACTCAGGTCGCTTAACGGTTTCGTGTCCGCATTTCTGGGACCGTTAGGGGACTAGTTTTTGATATGTGTTCAGAACTACTCTGTGGTCTATTATGGCTTATTATGTGGGAATGTTTGTGGGCATCTCTATGCCATTAACTTATTTCAGGATCAAGTTGTCATTGTTTCTGAGCTTTCGAAAGTGACATGCTTGATGGTAATTTATTAAAGGTCAATATGTGTGTCCTAATGTATTGATATGTGATAAGTTTGTGTATGGATAAAGCCATTGCATGGCTTGTTTGAAGGCTATTTGTGGACATGTTATGTCATAATTTGGCCTAGATGATAAAGATGTCATTGCTTGATTGGTGATAACTTGTTGATGTTGATATATGTGTGTGCAAATATGTTGACATGAAATGTGTGATCGTTTGGAAATTTTATGCTGATTGATATAATCATTCATGATGCATGGGTGATATGCATGAGGCAGAAATTCTGTCCATATATCATTCATCATATATGTGACATGGTATGATACATGAAATGGCACATCGCATTGCATAAGCACAAGAGTTATCGGCGATGAAATGCGGTATGAGCATACTGTTATAATCAACAATCAAAGGTGTTCGATTGGGCGTGGGCTCTCAAGATCAGGGGACAATGTTCAACAAGGTCGCACAGTTGCATACATGAAAAGGAAAATATGTGTCGGGTAAAAGCAAGTAGGGATAGATACCCCCTCGGGTGAAAGACCCGTTATTTTTTGTTATACATATGTGTCCAACGGTGAAGGCCCGTGAAAGTGTAGGAAAGCATGTGAAGCCTGAGGTGAGACCCTGAAAAATTTGCTACCCACAAAAAGACACATGGTTTTGAATATAAATGATCATTGAGGTGTAACATCCAAAAAGCTGTTGGTTTGAAAACAAATGAATTTGTTTTGTAAAATGATCATTGGATGTAATCCATAAATGATGGATTTTATCACGCATGGGCTGGGCATTGTGTGATGTATCGCAAAGGACTCGTGCCTGATGTGGGAGTCAATAAGTGACCAGGGCATGGTACATGGTCACCTCATCTCATCTTTACGGTATGTACTCCAAACCTAGGATTGTAATAATCTTGCTCGAATGTGTGAATCAGGAACATGACCATCGCGGATGCCACTTAGGTGGGGAGTGTACTCCCTGTAAGAAGTTTATTCTACCAGTGTGGCTCAATCTTATATGGGAAACATTTCAAGTAGACAAAACACCGTGGATCTACACCTCATTCGATGTTGCAATTGTGAAAAAGGCTAACATGTGGCATTTTTACCATTTTGTAAAATATTTTGGAACAATCTTGTTCTAATGTGTAATATTTGTAAGAGTGTTGTAATTAAACTCTTATAAATTGTTTTCAATATAATTTTGTATGTTTTAAATGAACATGGATAAACTGACCCCTGTGGTTGCCATTTTTACAAGATAAATGGACCTCGATGAGGTCATCAGATATATTAGCCTTAGACGGGCCACATTGTTGTTTTATAATAAATGGGATTTGGATGTAGTTCTCAGACAAAGGAGACTTATCCGATTTTGTTAAAATTATGGATCCCTGAGAATGGGGATATAACAAAGGCATATTTCGTCACCCGATATCCACGAGCTGCCCATACATTGAAGGTCGGGTCAACTAATTCCTGCTTCAGCGCATGCCTTCAGACGTAGCTAGGTATATGAATACCTAGGGGCTTCGAGGGGCATGGGCCTAGGGCCATGATTATTTATGGTGCATTTGATACCAACATCATAGTTGGGTATCGCATCCTAGTATACAAACACCTGTGTGGCTTCGGGCGGGCATGAAATTCGGGGACATGCAAGAGGTTACAAGGTTTCAAAGTTTAATGTTACCTAAGGTTGATAGATTTAAGTACCACTCATGCGCCTTGGTATCGTTATGCATTTATGCGATTACCTAGGGACTTGATGGGCATGGGTTTAGACCATCGCGATTCATCGAAAGGTCACAGTTTTGTAATCGCATGATTGCGGTGTTACATATCATGCGGAATTATATACACGGTAGAATGCATATAAGAAAAGATTAACATCATGTTAAAAACATAACCTTGTGTGGGTTCTGGAAAAGAATGAACGAGATAGTTCAGGATGTTGAGGTCTATTAGTAGTTGTCACATGCACTACTGGGCTAGGACAAAAGAAAGGGATCTCAAAGTTTATGGAGATCACCCGATGCTCAGATAAGACTAAATTCCAAGATTCCAATCCGTAGGGCGAATCCCAAGCATGGTGGGATTGGGTCAAAGCCTCAAGGAACTTGGAGGCAAAGGACATGGGAAGAGTTCCATGAGCTCTTCATGGGCAAATGTTTCCCGGCGTCTGCTCGACATGAAAAAGCTCGGGAGTTCCCATAACTGAAACAAGGAACGATGACAGTGCTCAAACACGTGGCTAAGTTCACTGAATTAGCCTGATTCGTTGATGATTATGTGTCACGTACACGTGACAAAGCGGTGTTTGACATGGTCTCGTAATTGTCCCTCTAGGGTAAAATTGTGGGACTCCTCCCACAAGACAAGCACTTAATGGTCAAGACAACTATGGCCATCAGCGGGAGTGGACGACGCACGGAACATCTAGATGAAACGTTAAAGATAAGCTTGCTGATCGGGCTTTGAGGCAAACCTTGGAAGAGTCGTTGCATGTGAGTTCTCCCATAGGAACTCGGGTGAACGTTGATAAGATATGTCGGATTGTGAGTTAGAGATCTCAGGGATTCTACTCACTATGGACCTTAGGGTCATGGATATGTTCTTGTGCTTGATGTCATTCTAGATAATTTCAAATGACTCGCGACATCGAGTCGCCATTGATTATGATCGTTAGGAGTGGTTATTGCCCACACAATCAAATGGTAATTGTTTTATGCTCAGGAATAAGTTAACGATGTCGCACCCTGTCGCGGTACTCCACCTAGACCCGCACGGCAAATGAAGTGGTCACAGCGCCTCACCTGGAGGACGAGGCTGAAGAGAGTCAACCTACCTCAGGTAGTTTGTGAGTATGAGGATGTTTTTCAGGATGAACTATCGAGACTACCTCCGTATAGGGATGTAGACTTCACTATTGAGTTGCACCTTAGTACATTGCCCATTTCTATGACTCCTCATAATGAGCCGCTGAGTTGTGGTAAGAACTCAAGGTCCAACTGTGCAATCGTTCTGACAGTGAGTTTCCTTGGCTTAGATCCAGTAATCTCAAAATCTTTAAATCCGCTATTCATGAAGGCAGTGACGCATCCTCTCACATACAGATTATCTGGCAGCTTGAATAAGGTTACTATCAAGAATAGTACCCCTACCAAGGATTGATTTGTTCGACCGCTGAGGCTGGTCTACCCAAGATAGTATCTCTTCACACCTGCTATCATCGTAAGAGTTGTGGAGAAGACACCCCAAGACAAATGTCAGACGCCGTATTGGCACTCGAGTTCACAAGGATGCCATTCGATTGACGAATGCTCACTAAGATTCGCGGATCTCATGCATAGGGTGTTCCAGCCTTATCTAGATTAGTTTGTGGTAGTTTTCATGGATAACATCTGACATCTACCCAAGTCTCGTGTGGAGGATCACTGAGACTCCACTTCTCGTGATCGCCTGCATCCCCCGAGAGACCATAAGTTGTATGCCAAATTTAGCAAATGTGAATTTTAGATTACTAAGGTGAGATTCTTGGGGTACGTGGTATCGACTTCGGGGGTATCCGTGGACCCATAGAAGGTTGAGGCAGTTATGAGTTGGGAGAGACCGAAGTCAAAGATTGAGATACGCACTTAGATTTAGGGTATTACAGAGGTTCAACAGACTTCCTGCTAGTCAGACCTATGAAGAGATTTATCCCTAATGAGGTCAAGCTCGAGGAATGACCTCTCGTGAGAAGGGGCATTCCAGAATTGAAAAGGAGGCTTACTTCAACTCCTATTCCTCGAGTCCCTGAAAGAGCATAGAGCAGACACGTTGTATCGCGACGCCCAAGACGTGACCCGGATGTGTTCGATGCAAAACCTAAGGGTCAGGGCTTATGGTTCTCGCTAAAGAATCATGAGCGCGTATTCCATTCCCACCCATTGATACGAGTTGGCGGCCATTGTCTTTGCTTTCAAAGGATTTGGCCTACTACCTATAAGGGAAATACCTGAGGTGTTTCCTTCGCACCACAAAGTTCAAGTATATTTTCACATACGGACCTCAACACGGTGCAATGCAAGTGAATGGAGACCGAGGATTACTACTGCCAGACACACCTCGTAAGGCAAAGGCAGAGCCGATGCATCACCCAATTATGGAGTGTCGGGCTAGTATAGCTTCCTGGGAGTGGTAAACGATCGAGACTGGCTGGATACTTCAGACCGTAGTACGCTGATCGCTCAAGGTACCTCGGGAGTTTAGTGGTTACGCCTCTCCCTAATGAGAAGAGTGATCGAGTCCCAGTGGACGTGATTACCGTAGATATTGTCCATCGTGACCCGGTACGTGACGGCGCTAGGTCATTCACATGGATGGTAGTCTTCTGTGATAATAAAAAGGAAACGGGTTCCCAGTTGGTAGCAGACAAGGGAGAGGAGATCCTCGTGAGTTCCATCGCTTCCCTATTTGATTCAGCATCTAGGGTGGCATGAAGATGTACCATGATCTTCGTTGCCAGTATTGTAAAACCCGAGAAAATATGGAATTTTGAGGAAAAAGTACAAAAACGGTAAATTGATGCTATAGTACAGGTTGAAAACCTGAAACTTCAGGACCTCATAACGAAATGGACCCTCATCATCGATTCGCCCTCAAGAAATCTAGTTACCCGACGTAATTCGTCGACCTCGAGATAATCGACTTTCACGTTTTCAAGGTAACGGATGTTCGATGAACCCCAAAAACGAGAATTTTGAAGAAAATCTTAGAAGTTGTAAAATAATTTAAAGAAAGTTCATCTAAGATAAAATCGAACTTGAATCAGACAAAAATAAATTTTTCTGGCAAAAATTAACCCAAGCAAAGTGGACATGGAAAAACGTGGTTTCACGTATCCAAAGCATGTAAGGGAAAGATCTCATTTTACAAAGATCTCCCACTTCCTCGATTTTTCAAAATGCAGAGAGAGAGAGGGAAGGCTCTGAATTTAATTCCAAGTGACCACTCGGATTTCGTCTATCGAATTTACTTCGTGTGAAATGTGCCGTGAACATCAGATATGCACTTAAAGTGGGAGTAGTCTTGTAGCAATTATTCTTTATCGGGCGTAGCTCAATTCCTTATGGGACCCCATTTCAGTACGTGAGTACACCGATCGATGGCGCCACTTAAGGTCGCACTGTGAAGAAAGCCTTTGCCTGCGGGCTTTGTAATCATTTTTGTAAAGATGCTAGGAACAAGTTCTAGCATGGCCAGATAAAAGAATTGTACTAAATTTATGAGACTATTACAAAATAATTCATGCATGTGCGCGTGGTTATAGAGTATGGGATAACAGACCTTGTGGTGGTCATTTTTACTCATAAGTGACCCGCGAGGTCATTGTATTATATCGGGCCTCTTGACGCCATGTTAATATAAGTGTTCTCAGACAAGTCAGATACTCGGGTAGAGCTCCCCGTACAAAGGAGACTCTATCCGATTTTTGTTAAATTATGGGTCTTGGAAAAGGGGACAACAGTGTGGTATCGGGTTACCCGACATCCCAAGTTTTCCGCGGGTTGACTATTGGTCAATGGATCCCTAGGTTTTGGGGTGTCACAAGTATTACCAGATGGGATTTCAAGAAACACGCGCCGAGATATTTATTCAACGATGTCTCATGCCGCCAGTATAGCCGAAAATTAAAGGCCATCAGGTTACCCAAATTAAGGCTACCAGTGGAAATGGGAAATGATGTCACGATGGACTTTGTGACTCACTGGCCACGTATTATCATGAGGGTATGGTGCCGTGTGGCGACAAGTAACCCGACTATACGCTCAAGCACACTTTTAAATTGCAGGATTATCTCTCTTCATGTCGAGGATTTCATAGGTTGTGCTATACTCCGGAGATAGTCCTGCCATATGGAGCCAATATCCATAGCGCATCTAACGGGGATTCCAAAGCAACTCACTTTCGGGAGAGTTTCCAACTCCGTCATGGAACACACCACAGATACAGCACCCGCTATTCATCCCCGATGGCTGGCCTACCGAGATGAGAATCATCCAGACTTTGGGAGGACATGCTACTGCACAAAGGCCCCGGATTTTAAGGGTAGCTAGGAAGTGCATTTGCCCTTAGTGGAATTCGCCTACAACAACAGTTATCATGCGAGCATACAGATGACACCTTATGAGGCACTTTATGGGAGGCCATGTCGACCTTCTGGGCTTATTGGATCTAAGGTGGAGAGAGACCCCCTCCACTCGGTCCGTATTTGATTAAAGACACCCCAAGAAGGTGGATTTGGATACCTAAGCATCTTCCTCATGGCTTAGAGCCGCACGTAAGAGCTATGCCAACAAACGCATGGCTAATTCTCCCCGGAGCTCGAGGCGGTGATCATATCTTCTTGAAGGTGGCGCCTAAGAGAGGAGTAGTCGCCCAATGCTGGAAAGATATTACCGAGGTATATCGAGCCCTTCGATACTAAGAGGGTGGGCACTGGCGGACGGCTGGTTTATCGCCAAGTTTATCGAGTGTTCATGCTAAGACTCATATTCCATGTCTCTAAGTACACCCAGATTCGACTCATGTAGTGGATTAGGGCGCAGTCATATCGATGCCGATGGGACCCGAGGAGGACCGACACGCATCATGGATGGCTAGGATCAAAGCCGTGAGGCAAGACTATGAGGCTAGTAAAGGTGTTATGGCAGCACCAAGGAGTGGAAGAGGCGACATGGGAACGCGAAGACACAATTCATGCCAAATATCCCTTCTTGTTCGAGAAAGAAGGTATGTTTTTAGTCATTGATACGAAATGACTGTTGCATGTGCATGTGATTGTATGTGTGAATTTCGAGGACGAAATTCTTTTAAGGGGGGAAGAATGTAAAACTGGGGTAAATTTGAATTTTTCCGAAAAATGGCAAAACAAGAAATTGCCGCTATTGTACAAGTTGCAAAACATGAATTTTCAAACTTTCTGAGTTTACTAAACATGGCCCTCATTGCTGATCTGCCGAAATCTAGTTACCCAAACGACTTCTCATTAAATTCGAGACGCTGGATTTTCACGAAATTTTTACGCTTGTCATGGATCTAAAAATCCGATTTCGAGAGAAAAAATTCAAAGTGAAAATAATTAATTAAAGTTCATTTAAAATAAATTGAACTTGAATCAAGATGAAATAAATTGTTTCTGGACATAAATGAACCTGGACGAGTCATGGTACGCTACTGCAATAAACTTAAATCTTGACTTGAAGTTAGAACAAAAAGGGGCAAAAGAGGGTATCATCCCACATTTTCATGGTTTTAAGGAGAGAGAGAGAGAGAGGAGGGGGCATGAGGGTGGTCAAGGAGAGGAAAGTGAGAGTATCCAACTTCTTTCTACGATCTACAGATCCTGCCATTTCGCTGCAGGCTAAGGACAAAAAGTTCATCTAATTTTACAAGGGCTAGTGCATGGGTATTGAAAATACGTGATTTCGCGGCGATCTCAAGCCAGGTGAGTTCCTGGGAAATCAAAGGTTTTAAGCTTGGGGAAGTGTCCACTAGACTTCAGAAGCTCTTTACGCTCCAAGAGGTAGGGATTCTTCCTTACTTTGGCTTTCGCTTTCCACCTCTATGGTTGTTTGGTTGTGTTTTATGCCCTAAGGGGCTGTTTGGCCGTGTTTTTTTCTAAGGGGTTGTTAGGCCAAATTTTAGGGATGAGGGAATAGTGCCATGTTTGATTCCATATGATGTCCAAATTCGTTGATTTTTCGATTAAAAAGGGAATTCAATTAGTTTTTTTTCTTTTCTTGAAAATTGTAGTTACAATTGTGAACTTGAGATTAGGCTTTTGTATTACCCAAATTCCTCCATCTCTTCACAACCCCAAGTTATGGTCTATTTTCTCGTGGACTGCCACAAATACTAAGCCGACCTACATACGTCCCGATTTTGGGACTAATTTTCTGGTCAGAAAAGGGAAACGGACTAGTGTCCTTCGCTGGAAAATTATAGTTGAATCTAATAACTTGATGTTAGGCTTTTGAATCACCCCAAATTGCACTTATAGCTCGAAGCTATGTCCATTTTTTTTCGGCCGCGCATGATGCCTGCTTTTGGCCCCATACACTGCTTCCGACTGGGAGTGATTGGGTAGGGCAGGGAATTTCCGACCGTTCGTATGGAAATTATATTCTCATCTATAAACGTGATGGGATTTTTGAAGTAATCAAATTCCAATTTATACAACTCGGTTATGTCCATTTCCTTCAGACTCTACAACTTAGGTTGTTTAATGGTTTGTGTCCGCATTTCGGACTATTAGATTCAGCTTCGAACTCGGGCCTTAACTATTTTGTGGCCCGGCTATGGTTTGTTGTGTGGAATGTTTTGTGTGGCATCTCTATGCCAATAACTGGCTCCCGCGGATCAGTTGTCTCCGCTTAGTTTGAGTGACATGCTTCGTGGTAATCAATGGAAGTCACAGGTGCGTCCTAATGTATTGATATGTGATGAGTTTGTATGGTTAAGGCCACTGGCACATTATTTGTAGGCTATTTGTGAACATGTCATGTCACAATTTTTCCTAGAGGATAAAGTATGTCATTGCTTGATTGGTGATGACGTATATATGTGTAAAAATATGTTGACATGAAATGTGTGATCGTTTTGGAAATTTTATGTTAATCGACACCGTCCATGATGTATTGCGATATTCATGGGCAGAATTGTCCATATAACATTTCATCATATATATGACATGGTATAGGCATGAAATGGCACATCACATTGCATATGCACGGGGACATTGCATGAAATGGGTGTGAGTGCATGGTTATAATCAACATTGCGTTGTGTTTCGACGGTGGGCTCGATGGTGTGGGTCAATGTTCACCGTGGTCGCACGATTGGGTAGTTACATGAAAATAAAAATGTTTCGGGTAAAAGCAAGCAGGGATAGATACTTCCTCAAGTGAAAGACCCGTTATTATTTTTATACATATGTGTCCAACGGTGAAAGCCTATGAAAGTGTAGGAAAGTATGCAAAGCCTGCGGTGATACCCTAAAATATTCGCTACCCACAAAAAGACATTGGGTTTTGAATATAAATGATCATTGAGCTGTAACATTAAAAAAGCTTTTGGTTTGAAAACAAATGAATTTGTTTTGTAAAATGATCATTAAATGTAATCCATAAATGATGGATTTTATCACGTGTCGTTGACATCGGTTAAGGAGTCGATATGACTCCTGTGTGATTGAGTCAAGAAGGACTCTGTGGCATGGTACATGATTGAGTCTCATCTCATCTCATGGCATGTAGAATTCCAACCTAGGATTGTGCCGACCATAGAATGTGCACCTGTAGAACATGACCATCATGAACTTAGCTGGAGATGTTCTCAGGGGGCAGCTTACCTTTAATCGGGCGTGGCTCAACTTATATGGAAACATTTTAAAGTGTGACAAACACCGGCGGACGACACTCATTCGAGGCCGCATTCAGGAAGAAGGCCAACATGTGCCTTTACCATTTTGCAAAAATGATTTTGGGAAACAAATCTTGTTCTAATGTGTAATACTTGTAAGAGTGTTGTAATTAAACTCTCAGGAATTGTTTTGTAAATATAATTTTCAGATGTTTTAAATGAACATGGATAAATGGACCTTGTGTGTCATTTTCGTTTTTACCTCATGCGGACCTTAAGTGAGGTCATTTATTATATCGACCCCTGATAGTGCCACAGCTACTTCTTGGCTTCGTGACAGTTGATTCCGATGGAGTCCCATTGCGGAGACTTTATCCGACTTTTAATTATAGTCCTGCTAAATGGACATAATAGTGCAGATTCGTCACCCGATATTCAAATTTTAGTTTTCCACCTTAATCTGGCCAATCAACGTATCTCCTGTTTTCAGTATCACAAGACATATTACTGATCACGTGTAAAAGATGACTATTCAATAGACAACTGATGAATCGTGGGTCGGGACAAAGCAAAATTTTTGGCTTTATTATGACAATTAGAGTGTTGTTTGTTTAGATAAGAATCTATGTTCCCATGTTCTATAATTTCAAGCATTTTTTGATGTTCATATCAATTTGTGTGGGAAATTATTACCAAGACAAACTTTACTTAAGAAGATTTGAGGATCATTTCAGAACTCCGCGTGATGTGTTTACTAAGGTGGTGATACATCAAGTTCAATCATTATTGACTTTAATAAGATTGCTAAAGTTTGATCAAGACCATTTTCACCGCCAAACGATTCGAGGCGCGAAGTGCCTTTCTGCTCAAATGGAAGTTTCAAAGTGGAATTGGCATATTTGTCAAGGTGGAGATTTCTTATTTTTTGTCCTATTTTGGTAACCTAATATAGGGTTAAAAGTTATATTCTTCTCACCCCTAGCCTATGTAAAAAAAGGGCATTTGATGTTTTGTACTGATTTTGCAACCCTCTTCCTACCTATTTTAAAGGTATTTTTAGTATTGCTAAATTACTTGGATATTTTACTTTTCGCCCAATTTCTTATGGAAAATTTATCGTGATCCTGCTTATAATTCTCTCTTTTTATTAGCGAAGCAAGCTAGTTAACTGAGAAACCTTGTTAAATTTCGTATTCTCTCTTTCTTTCGCCTTTCTTTACTCATTCTACTTATTGTATTATATGACGTGTTGGTACAAAAATTGAAAGGAGTGGAAGAACCTTTCACCTTTTAGAAACAAAATATAGTGCCATGAATAGTTTAATGGCGTTGCTTCTTGAATGGGCGATTCTCATATCAATGGCAAATACTTAATACCTCTTATCTCGTCTTGATCACTGTGGAAGTAGTCAGAAAATTAATTGAGCAAACCTCTTTGATGTTGATGACAAACACTTGACATTTTTATATTTATATATTTTTCACTACTTTATCCTTTTTTTGTAACTTGAAATTAAACTTACTATTTAACTATTACTTTCAATAGTAAATAAAATATAGTTTGACAAAAACAACTTAAATTGTTTTAACTTAAACTATATTTAATCTTATGAATCTTAATAAGCAATAATGGGTTGTTTATATTTAATTTTCTTTGATATTTTTATTAGACAACCAAATATAAGAAAATAATTCTTTTAACATTTTTTCTTCCTTAGTAAGTCTCATAACCAAATACTACAATAAGGTTTTAAGAAAATTGGTTTTTTAACATGCATTGATTTTGAAGTTTGGTTTTTTATCACTTAATTGATAATACGGTATCATTAATAACTCAGTTCAATTATTATCTTAATCAATATTAGTCAATTAAAACTGATAAATATGTGTGTGTTTCAATAGTTAGAATTTGTGATAGAAATAAGTGTGTTCTCGAACACAGTTCTTGATATTGAGATTGTGTGGACTTTCGGACTTTAGTGTAGTGAGTTCGAACCCCCCTTATAGGTCTTAGTATGTGTAGAGCTTATATGAAATATTTTCAATAAAGTAAAATCACACACAATATTTTTACGTGGCTTGGTAACTGTCTACGTCCACGGGGTTGTGCCCAGATGCAAGGATTTCTATTAATATGATTCAAAGTTTACAATTAGTCTTATGTGGTATGAGACTCGCTCCTCTCACTACGCACTTCAAACCCGCGGACACTCCACAGGGCCATTTTTTATTTTCACATTCGAGCTCACCGGAATTTACGGGTACAATGTCCATGAACGCTGCCCATGAACAAGCAGTTAATGAACAAGAAGCCAACACAATGCACCGAAGTTACTAGATAGCTCGGGCCGCGATGGTTAAGACGCGGTGCACAGCGCCAAGGTGCGCCGGGTGTGCTACGATAGAGCCGCGCACGCTGGCAATCCGCATGAGCAACACCCAAGGCTGGCATGACGCCGAACCCCCGCTGCCGCATGGGAAGCTCTATCGGGCGACGAGTCGTTTCTTAGGTAGCTCGCTGCACCGTTTCAGGTAATTATTTTCGGCTAAATCGCTCATTAACACCGCTTATGAGCATTGTTCACGGACATCAGACCTACGGGTTTCCGAACCGTTTTCAAACCGGTGACCCAATATTTGAGACAAAAAAATGACCCTCGAAAATGTGGTGTCACAAAATTGGTATCGAGCTAAGGCTCGCTGATACCAAGAGCCGAATATCTCGATACCGCCTTCACAAATTTGATATCAGAGTTTAGGTATACAAATACCTAGGACTTGATGGGCACGGGTTTAGACCATGCATCCATTGTGCATTGTGATGAATTAATATGCATGATTTATTGCATGATAATGTGTTGAAAATTGTATGAATCATATACTTGATCCATAGTATATGGGAAAATAAGTGTGATGTGTATTAATGGTGGCATATGCACTACTAATGGAATATAAAAAAGTAAAAAATAAAATCCTCAATTTGGTATTTCGACGCGTAGATGCATAAAGTCTGGAAGAGGATGGGTCGCCCGCTAAGCATTCCACCGTATTGATCGCCAGGCCTTTGCGCTGAGGTTGGGCCGGTGCCGCGAATCTGGCCGCCATCGCACGCTGCGCTGAGTCATGATAGGTGCGTTAACTCCAATGATTTATAGTACATGATCCTCCTACATTTACCGGGGGAGGGGATCTGTGGCTGATAAATACGTCTGACAGTCGAGAGGATTTCGGGAGGCTATGGAGATTACCTCCCATGCTATGAGGATCGCAAACACATTTGCACAGGGAGTAGTCCCATATATGGTAGAATCGGGAAGGGATCCCACGCCATCTCCAGATCTAACATTACAGAGAGTTTAGAGAGCCTCTTTCCCGGACAACAAAGTTTTCCCAAGATTCATCACAGCTGGGCATGTCGTGAGTTCGAAGTTGAATCAAGGAAGCGGCGACCGCGTCGAATACAGTCGCCCATCGTGAGTCGGGCATCGCCACGATGATTATGTGGCTACGCATACGCCGGGCGTGCAGCGCTCTGGCGATGGCCCCGTTGTCCATCCGTGCGCGACGCATTTCTCCGCCAGACGCGACATTCTATGGTTTGATCGCTATGGGCGGCAGAAGCAGAGATCGGATGATGATCGAGCATTCAGACGTAAGTGCTAGCGGTGAGAAGGAGGATCAACTTTCTTTCGGTTAAGGAAAGAAGTAAAAGACTGCTATGCCACGAGGATCTCAAGGACTCCGAAATGCTAAATTATCGTGTGGCTGGCAACATACTAAGGCTTTCTGGGCCGCACAAGACAGATGATACAGCTATGTTCACACCCAAAATTTCTAGAGACAGAGCCCTTGACGTCCCTATGCAAGATTCAAGAGCCGGCGACGCTCGGGTCCCGCCATCGCTGGGACAAGCTACAACCACAAATACCTTCTCACAATCTCATCACTGTTGAAACCAATATCGGGCCCCAGTATAGTTCACAGCGCCCCTTCTCTACTATACGCACAAAGGTAAGTGGCAGGGGCCCAGGCCAGACAAAGATTATGTGTTCCAGGATCAGTGACCCAAGGCGCTGTCTACGCCTATCACACCGCAGAATCTGAGCTAAATCGATCGCCTGGTCATTCAGTATAGCCATATCCTCGCGACACAGAGAGTTATCGACTTCCCGGCAACATCACATTTCTTTGTTGGCCGCACTTTGTGTGGACTCCGCTTGGGCTTAGAGGTGCAGTAATCCTGAAGAGAGGTCGGGCCGTGATGGAGCTTCCCCAGTGTGACTGTATGCAGGATCGATCGATATGTTCGATTGTGAGTCCGTCACCTGCGGACCCTGAAATTTACGCCCATTCCGATGCCATTTCGCATGGGATCGGTCGACGTGCCATTTCTGCCAGAGTCACTGATTGTGATCATAGGAGGATTATCGTTTCACACACGGATGGTACTAGTACGACCAGGGGAGAAGCATGGTGTTACCCACTACACCCACTCCAGCAGCTGACGTGCATTTACTAAGCTACTTAAAGAAGCCTAACCCTGTATGACGATGTGGAACAGATTTCGGTCTACCGCGCTTCAGAGTACTTATACGTTCTTCTCGAAGCGTTGTAACGATTACCGCACGTGGACGTGGCTTTATCATCAGCCTGCACCTCAGCACGCCGCTTCATTTCTATGAATCCTCATGATAACACCGTTACTCAGAACTCAAGGTCCAATCCAG
The DNA here is from genome assembly GCA_016808115.1 of Tetrastigma voinierianum. Classification (NCBI taxonomy): domain Eukaryota; kingdom Viridiplantae; phylum Streptophyta; class Magnoliopsida; order Vitales; family Vitaceae; genus Tetrastigma; species Tetrastigma voinierianum. Next base: position 182,820 of record JAEQBH010002708.1, read on the forward strand.
AGGAACTTGTTAATAAGCGCTCTTTATTATACCAGCACTTCACCATGGTACCTTCTGCCTCGCTGCGTGGTTATGACGCGATCTTTCGACCATGCATAGATTAACACGCGCTGAATAGAGCCACAATCAAGAACTCCAGATTCCTTTATCGAGAACATGATTTCTTTGATCAGCTACAGGGTGGAATCCAGCCCTACCCTGAAGATGCACCTTCAGACGGCGATCATCGGGCCGAGAGCCAGCGGTGCGCATATCCCTAAGACAACGCTGGTAGGACACTCAGACATGGGCATTAGAGTTCACTGGGTGGATGCCTTTCTTGATTTGACTCCAATGCTCCAAAGACATTCATGATCTCATGCAGCTGTGGTATTCCAACCCTATTTGATCAAGCAGTTTGCGGGTATTTGTCGATGACATCTCGATCTATTCCCGCTGGCGGAGGCATGGATCATTTCGAGGATTGTTCTCAGCCACCACCGGCCATGCTAAGTTCATTAAGTGCGAAGCTTGCTTAATGAGGTGAATTCCTGACACGCCGTGTCACTTTAGGTGTCAAATGCACTCCCGAAGCGTAGAGGTCGTTATGAGTCGGAGAGTCAACTTCAGTCTTCAGATATGTGTCTGATCAGCTTATTACAGAGGTTTATCGAGATTTCTCCACTCACAAGACTCCATGACTAGATCGACCGAGGCGGGGTTGCTCGAGTGGGGATGACCTACGTGGAGAAGGGCCTCGGGGCAGCGAAAGAGGCTAAATCGGGCCTCTATTCGATGAATCCCTAATAGCATTTGAGGGCATACGGCAACAGATGCCTTGGTGGATTCGACCGAAGTGTCTTGATGCGCCGGCAGGTCAGGCTATGTCTCAGAAAGCTAAAGAATTCGCTTATACCATCCTCACATGATCCGAGTCATACATGGCCTTCTTGCCTGCAGCTTCCATGCCACTATTCAGATGGAGGAGTGGAAGCCTGAGGCATTTTTAGAACACAGTGAGTCTACAGAGACACAGTCATGGGACCTCAACATGAGGCAACAGATAGATGAGTGATTCAGGAGGATTATGACTTCACTTTACCATTCGGCAAGGCAACGGGTTGAGCCGATGCACTCAACAAAAGTTTCACGTGAGTACTGAGAAGTGCATGCATTTGGTGAGCTTATGGTTATGCAATAAGAAGTGCAAACGCTTTAAGCGCAGCGCATTTCCTGCCGGCAATATAGTGTACTCATCGATCCACCGAAAACCTTAATCGTAGTGGGCTATACCAAATTATAATACTTTGAATATTCAAACCAGCAATCTGTAGATGGCTAAGCCAAAATAAAAGACATATTAAATACTACCAAAGTAACCCGTGCTTCAAAACAGTTCCACTGCATGTCGAAAAGATGTTGCGGTGTCGTGTTGTCGCATTTACCCTACCGCTGTATCGCTACCGGGTTTCTATTCCCTTATCTAGTATACATGTTCTTCGTTATGTAATTATCTCATTGTACCAGTGCCACAAAGGCTACTTAACCTCCCTTATCACTAGGTTTCTTGCTCCTCGCTCAACCCCAAGCATTAAAGGTTCATGGAACGCAAAGAACTCCCAAGCTCTCCTAATTATTTATAATCCTATATTACCGTTTATTAGGTTAACTCGATTAGTGCCCAAAAAGGTTGGCTTTTGAAACCCTATTTATTACAGTTTGAGTGCTTTTGTGTGTCAATCATTCGATTAACCCGATTGCACATTAAGGTCCCTACTATTCTATCACGTATTGCGGGCAAATTTTGCGCTTTTGCGAGCCACTATGCCGAAATTGTTGAGTCGATCCAAGCATGAAGAATTGCAGTCAAATCCCGCGATCAGAGATCAAAACCACAAGAAGAAAGAATAGCATAAAACGCAGGAAATTGTGAGACCCGCGAAATTGGTTCCCGCGAGCACTGCCTCCGCCCGTCCCTCGCGACGCCTCGCCTTGTTACAATTTTTGGTTTTTTCCCATTTTAACCCTTGTAATACCTTTTTATGATTTTCGTCGCTTTTGTAATTTTTGACTATGAGCATATATAAGTCTCACCAGACAAAACAATCAATCAACTCACTTCACTTCACGGCCTAAGAATGGGCTGCAGACAGGCGCAGCGCCGCCGCTTCCCTTCATTTTCCCATTTTCTTTTCATTTTCTTCCCCTTTTCGCGCCGCCAAACACTCCTCCGAGGATGACAACTCAAAAGGATGGTTAGCTGGGACTCTTCCTCTCAAGACTCCGGGCCGCCGGCTGGGATCTGAGGTAACCCGACGGCCCTCTATTTTTAACGCACGCATTTATGGTATTTGTGCCCGCTTCTCACCCTGAAGCCAAAATCCCCTGCCATGCTTCCCTACTGCAAAGGCAGTTTACAGAAAGTCAAGTCCAAAGATCCCATTAGATCCAATCATTCTTCGCTGGGCTGCTCTCCTATTAGTTAGTCATGTATAGGTTTTTTGAGATGTGTTTTCACCGCTAGTGGACATTTATTATTTGCACAAATGCCATCTTTCAAAAGGGAAAACTGGGCAGGTTTCTTAGTTTTCTAAAGCCAATGGAGATCCGCTTCAGAAATGACTATAAGTCATCTCCCCAACGCGAGGAAAAAGACCCGAGGACATGCCGGCCGTCTCAAACCCAACCAAAGGGTCCGAAACTTCGTGCGGTTCTATTTACATTTTTTCTTATTTTAGTTCTCGGGCCATAAACCATCAACCCCCTGCTTTACCCAAACCCAAAATCCAAATCAAATTCACAATTCTTGAACTCCACGCAAATCATTTTCAGATAAAAAGGTACCATCCCCGAGTTCGACCCTGGGAGTCGCATACCGCAAAGAGTTTTGACTCACGGCAAGAGGATTTTAGATAAGTAAATTTTAAGCTGATTTCGAGATACACCTACTGCAAGTAAGTAACGAATCATTGACCCAACTATGTCTAATTCTTCATTCACTTCTCGATCTTACAAAGAAATCCACCTCACATACTAAGGTCGGGACGTAAATTAATATGTGTCGGGATTTCAACCAAGCATGAGTTAATGAATAAATAAATATATATATATATATATATATATAAGATAATGGAATGAAAAGTCAACACTTTAATATAGTATTCATCTCCAATTCACTACCAACACCCTAAACCTTGAAATTAGAATCTCATGATGGTTTGTTCCATTACAAAAGAAAATCAAGACTTGATAATAAGGATAGAGAAAACTTCAATGATCGAAGGAATGATGATCTCTCGGATTCTTCAAGTCTCTCTCTCTAAGATAGGCTTTCAAGTCTCCTTTCATCTGTTCCAAACCCAAGTTCTTCAAACCCTAGCACTGCAAATGTTTTTTCGAACCCCCAAAATTGGATTCTCCCGTTCCTTTTACAGCTTCTTCATGAGATAAGGTTTGTTAAGTTTTTCCTTCAACGTCATGAAGTTGTAATTTCGCGACGATGGAACGTCACGACGTTGGGGCGTCGTGACGTTGGGGTGATTTCTGCACCATTCTTCTCCAAGACTCCTACAAGGCTCCATTTCCAGCACTTTTCCTGTAAAAACCCCATACAAACTAAATATTAGAAAATTAATCAAAACAAAGTAATATATATATGAAACTGATCCCAAATCTCGCTAAATCTCGGGTTTGTAATGAGTGTTTTTGGGCACTCAATACACTCCCAAATCTTACCTGTCATCTCAAGCAAGAAATCGACCTCGAACCGACACACAAGAAAATAACATCCTAAACTGAACCATTAACGGTGATGCACATGTTACCAAAAAGGGAAGGATCAAAATGAACCGAACTCTCACACCGCCTCGCTTATACTCGAGGATCCTTAAGGTTGTTCAACTTTCAAAAGAATTCAGCTGACCACGGTTTGGTCGACAAGTGATTCAGCCTCTTAGGTTTTCGATGGCCTTTCCCAAGAAGTCTATGTGCATTTGATGCATGATCTCTAGCATATAACTCAGTTCCGGGACCCCCAAAGTTGAATTCAACTTGCTTATTTAGGAGAGTCTAACTACGAAAGGATAAGAGCGCGCCATTTTTATTCATACTAACCTACCTACTCATGAAAGAAATCCTAGTGCCTGTAAGTTTTAGTTGAGTGTTCCTATAGCTGCATCTCATCAGAACCCCCATCAGCTGATTGGTATGGCACAAATGATATCAGGCCTCCTCGAACTTCAAACTCGAACACTCACCTAAACCCCATGACCCAGCCGGAACTTCCATCCTCCGTCCCATGCACGGGTAGCGGCTAATGGCTCCCCCGCCGCCTTGCTTAGGGCATTAGGCTTTGAAAAGCCCCTCGGACTGTGCCCGGGTCCCACTTATTCTATTTACACTTTCTTTTTTATTTTTCTATATTCTTTTATTTATTTATTTATTATTATTATTATTTTAGATGGGGCTCGATGACAATCCTCTTTAAGGTGTCCCCTAATAATAAAGGTTTCTAGGCCTATCAGATGGACATGGTATTTTTGACTATTTATGAGAATTTACTATTATGATGGATTTCTTGGTATGTTTATTATATATACTGTCCTTAATTTAACATTATATTAATTATCTAATGCCCTTGAATCTTGTTATTAGTTATGAATAATAAATTGGTCTGAAGACATTAAGAAAGAAAGCCTTTACTGAATATTCTATGGAGTTAATATGCAAGAGATATAAATCTGGGCTCGAGGATCTATTTCCCATGCGCAGAAACAAATATCGACGACCTTGGTATCAAATACATGGATCAAAGTCATAAATTAATCTCTACTAGTTTGTGTCATTAAAACTTTCTACCCGAGATCGCGGTGTTCTCAAACATGTAAGGAATATCGTGTTTTGATATAACTCCAAACGTTGTCTTTAATCTATACTGGCAAGGTTACACTTGAACATAATAAGAATTATGTAATAGCTATGAGCATTAAAATGGAATTTGTCCTCTTATTATAAGAGAGATATCTTCGCCCTCGACACAATTGAGATCGAGAAATGCATGGTTTGCTCAAATGAATTGACGGAGATCAATGTCATTTGTTTAGTCGGGCCTAATTGCTCAAGTAATCAAAGATGGCACCATATAAGGTCGACTTTGTCCATGCCTTATATTCTATCAAGATATACGTCATGAGACAAAAAGGATTATATGTCATTAGCTATATTAAGGTCAATTTCTATCATGAGCTTTTCATTTAACTCGGGTAGCTCATAATGTTCACAGAGGTCACTTATGATCCTTGTAGATCAAAATGTGATTTAGCTCACGCTAATGTTAATTGAACTCCATGTGGCTCGCATTGATTAAGAACAACAAATAATAACTGCTATGGTTTTTCACTCTCGTAATAAATTGCTTATTACATAACTAAGTATGGTTACTGCTATGGTTAAACATATAATAATAAATTCAAGCCTTTATCCGATAAGAATTTGAATTTAAATTGTTATTATTTAAAAGAGTTTTAAATATATAATAAATTCGCTTTCCTTATCCGATAAGATTTGAACTTAAATTGTTATTATTTAAAAGAGTTTTAAATATATAATAAATTCATGTTTGACTAAAACCCTGGGGAAGACTTATAAGCAAATATATATGTGAGACATATATATTTAGAGTAGTTGTCTTTTAGCTAAAGAGAACCAACCAAAAAAACGTAGAGAAAGAAAAAACCCTATTTCTCGCTTTCTTTGAGAAGACCTAACCTCGAACTAAAGATTCAACAAAGTATCTTGCTCATTATTTGTTCGTGTGTGATACTGTAGGGTGGTCGCCGTAAAAGGCAAAGACCTCAAAGATCCGACAAAACCAAGACGCAGACTTGAAGGCTCGACGACCGATCTACAAGAGGTAAGTTTCGCTTACCTTTTCCTTCTGGCTTATGAAACACATAATCCTGGTGGGTTAAGGGATGAAAAATTCTTTAAAATTTCGCATTTATGTTCCAATCGACAGATATTCACTCAGAATCCAACAAAGGTATCGTGAGCTTCGTTCTTCAGAGCTTTTCATAAAAACGATAATGCCATATTTCGATCGTATGTATAGATGCATATATGATTCTGACATGATTTGCGTTTTTTGAATATATGTGATGGCTATGGTTTGTGCGAACGACATAGTTAACGTTTTAAGTTAAGGTATACTGACAATCCCTAAACCTAAAAGGATTCGTTAATATGATTAAGAATCCCCATGATACGCTACTAAAAGTGTTTATCAAGATGTTATATGATTCTCGCTTTATCTTAAATCGTGACATCACATGGACCTAATTCATATATAAAATTCTGATTTATCAATGATTGTTTATGGTGGCGCTTAAAATATGCCATATGTGTAATTTAAAAAATGATGAGATTATTTTAAATTACAAAAACAACAAATAGTTGTTATCTAAATCAATTTAATTTTAGAAAGTTTAAATTACGATTTAAATTATAACAAATACCACTCATATATTTTCTTATTGGTTAAGGAAATAATCCGTAAAGGGTTTTAAACACAATATAAATTAAGCTTCCTTTATCCATATGAAATTCGTATTTAAATTGTTGCCATTTAAGAGTTTCAAATATATAATAATATAAAATAAATCTCGCTTTCCTTATTTGGCAAGGATTTGAATTTAAATTAAAGAAGGGCTTAAAAGCGGCTTTAAATATATACATATACTTCGTGATTAGCGCTCAAAAAGTGCAATTTCAACCCTATATTAGATAGGTTTTCGAAGTGCTTTTGGATCATTAATCATGTCATTTATCCAATTGAAGTGTTCATGTCATTTCTCTTAGTAGCACTTATGCCACTGAGGGTGTTTTTGGCTGTTTTGTAGACTTTTACACACATCTGAACTTCAACCTCAATGCAAATGATCGATCATGAGGTCGAATTTTAGTCTCGGCCATCAATGCTCAAAAAATCAATGGAAAACAAAGGCAAGCGAAGAAAATGATGCGCTGAAGACATGACGAGAGGAATGCGCATCAAAGAAACAGCGGCAATTTCGCAACCCGCTAAGTAACCACCGCAACCCCGCGTAAATTCGCGAACCGCCGCGAACACCGCACCGCGACGCATCGCGAAATTCGCCAGCCCACCGCATCGTACTGGCGCAATTCGCCTCTCAATTAAAAATTTCAATTAGCGTAAATTTCGCAATGAATACCCGCAACCTTGCCACCCGCAACCCTTGCTGAATTTCTGCTAACCCTTGCCAAATTCACTAATTAGCTTAAATTCTCCTCACAAATTACAGGCCTCACATGTTATAATTAATGCAACCGCCTTCAAACTTGGTAATTACTTCCCTATCCTATAACTTAATTTTTGTAATATACATAGGGTTTTTGGTATTTTTTATACCTGAGGAGTCCTATAAATACCCCTTCATGTTTTCGTGAACAAAATATATAAGAGGGAAAGAAAGACAAGTTTTCGTGATTTGTAAGTTTTCATTTATCGCTTTTTGTAAATAAAGTTTGTTTTATTTTTAAGTTTTGCTTTTATTTTCTCTTTCTCTCTTCTTTTCTCTTCTTTCACTTTCCCGGCCGCTAAGCACACCTCAAGATGACAATTCAAGAGATGCTACAAACCCTCCTTCCTTGGAAGGAAGCTAGCTTCACAAAGAGGTTAAGCATGTCGGTCCTCATGTACTCAAAAGCCATGGGTAGTGTATTTTTACAATCCTTTATCTTTCAAAACTCCGCTGTACAATACAGATGTTGGCTGTCGCTACTACCTCCATGCTTGCATCCGGAAGGCTTGTTTACGAGGTACCGTGGCTCTTAGATGGCTGTCCTTACTGGGCCTACGAGGTAATATTCACATGTTGTGTGGTTCTTCAAATTGGGGTTAAATAACATTTGCTCATTGTTTCTCGGGGCCATCACTCTCCATGCTTTGTGGTTCGCTGCTCTGGGGTGAGAGATGCACCGTGATTCTTTAGATGGTCTTTACTAGCTCAGGTCAATACTCTTGATGCTTTAGTGTGGTTCGTCTGAAGGAGAGATTAATCGTGATTCTTTAGATCTTTACGAGCTCCTCAAAAAATGATAAAAGAATGTTAGGTTTTAAACAAAAAAGGGCCATAACTACATCCCGCGGTCGACTGGGCTGACAGAGGATACAAAAACTTGAGGACATGTATGTTTGCCCTGGGCCTTAAGCCAAGTTAGTGACCTAAATCTCAAAGTAAAATTTCTTCATCAGCACTTCCGCTTTAACTTTCGCGGCAATTTCCTCGCTTTTTCTCAAACCATTCCCTCGTTAATGAATTCCTAAAGAGTCCAAATAGAAAGCCTTTTACCTCATGCCCTAATGCAAACCATTTTTATGAAGAAAACCCATCCTCGTGTTCCAATTTAGACCACTATACCGCTAAAGAGTTTACCACAAGTAATGTAGAGCTGGGTATATAAATATCGCCGATTTTAAATACCTTCTACCGTGGCAATCGACCAAATGGCGCCGCTGGCCGGACGGGTGCCCGACTACTAATGGTCAAGAGCATTGCGGATCCACATCACAAGTGAAGGTAGCCTTTACCTTCTTTGTATATCACGCAAAGAATCGCGCCAAAGACTTTAACAAGAATCGCACCGATTCGCCTTCGCTTTTCATTCGGCCATTTTACTTTTGTTAGATTAGTTTTACTTTTCTTTAGCACTCTCGCTGGTTCTAATTGTTGTCTCTACAATTGTGTAACAATCGCGCATGCAATGTGGGATGTAGACACTCAGTAAATGACAGATTAGTACACAACCCGACCTACCAAGGAGGTTACACAACCGATACCATGGATCCCATACTCCGAGGAACAACGTAGCCAACCAGAACCCTATGCATCCAAATGCATATAGAACCATGAGGGATCACATCCACCCTCCTAGAGTTAGTGCCCCATCTCGTATCATCTTCTCCCGCCGGATGATGTAGCAATGAGGCCATATTTTCGTACCCCTACTTCCCACATACCATGAGATGGAGGAATGAAAATCCATACACAATATCTTAGGATTTTGAGGAGGTATGCACTACCTTCAAGGAAGGTATGATGGATATGGATTTGCTGAAGTTAAAGGCATTTCCATCAATTCCTCAAGGACAAGGCCAAGATATGGCTCAAATCTCATCAGCCTGAACCATAAGAAACGGGCCAGCCGCAGCTGCAGTTCCCGAAGAAGTTTTTAAGACTATAAGACAAACAATTTGAAAGACAAATTTATACCTTTGCAAAATTTCATGAAGGTGAGAAGTTTTACCAAGGTCAGAGAGGTTTCTTGTGAGACCATCGCATGTCCAGGCCACCATGGCTTTGACACACATGGATGTTAACAAACCACTTCTATGCATGTATGTCTCCCGCCATGAGGCGCTTTTAGAAACCATGTGTGGGGGAGATTTTTTAAGCAAACATCCTGATGAAGCCATGGATTTTTAACACAATAAACTTCTAAGGGTCGACGAGCTTAACCCTGTAGAATCTGGATAGATGAAACCACCAAATTAATCAAAGAGGTGGTATGTACGTACCAACTGATGAGATGGAAAATGAGGGCTAGGTTATTAACTCTAGCTAGAAAGGTAGGAGCTGGAGGAACAAATAATGCGTGCGCGACCGACAACACCGGTGACAACCATCCCCGCACAAATTTCCAATCCTCAAAGACAAGAATAGAACACTGCTCCATGACCCTCGCAAATAAGGATTCGATGTCGAATGTGCACACACCGTAGGACAATTCAAGCCCCAACAAATCAAATGCTCCATATGGGAATACTTACAATCCCAAATCGCGAATTCATCCAACCTCCATGGCATCTCAAACCCCGCTATGTACCACCCCAGAGCCAAGCCTCGCCTTGTTCCTCCTCACACAACAAATCACCATCCTCTTCTCCGCAGGAACGTCGTGACCACTCGAGTAAGGTGGTGGGCAATTTTGTTAATGACCAAATGGAACCAATGTGCAATTGGCACAAAGGGACGACACCGTCGAGAAAACACCGTCAAAAAATTTGATGACCTAGATTCAATACAAACATTAACAAGTCGCTGTAGGACAAGAAAGGCGGAGGTTCCCATCCTAAACACTCCAAACCCTAAGGGGATCCAATATGAGGTAGGGTCGGAATGATGAGGTTAAGTCCATAATCACCCTGAGAAGTGGAAAAGAGGTTGATCAACCCCGCCAAAACCGTTAAGAATCCGTGTGGAGAAAAATGCAACCTCGAGCATATTCTCCTAGAGGATGACACAATGAAATATCGTATACCACCTCCCTTCCCACAAGCACGGGAGAGGAAAGACAAAAGTGGCACCCAACAGCAGCATGCAGCCGAGGGCTCCAGCATGCGCGCAAAGGTTAACATACTGTTGATCTAATCAACCAAGTACTGCTTATGCAAAATTCCTAAAGGACTATGGCACCATAAAAAGAGATTGCATTGAGTGGTATAATAGCCTTTCAACAAATGATATTCGGCTGTTCTAATCCAAAGCACCCCTGCATACAAGATGCATCCTCAAGAGCCCCACACCGCCCATATTGGTGGAATTGCATGGAAAGGCATCACAGATTTGTGAGCCAGCGGTGACCCACGCCATTTTCGCATACAAGCGCTAGGTTTAGTGAGCCAAACCCACCAATCACACTCTCATCGCTTCTATAGATCGCGAGCATCCCCATGGATAGCTGGAGGATGTCCCTCGTGTAATGGACACTTCACTATCCCGTAGATTTTGTGTCCTAGACACCGCACCAGCCCACAATGAAACCAAATCATGCCAAATCACTTTGGGAGACTATTTCTCGCCAATGCCACTTGCAATGGTTAATTGCCTGAATGAAATCATAAATTTAATATTTGCGATTACTTATTATTTAGGGGAAATCGAATATTTTTCTCAATTTGAATGACAACCCAAAAATTGTTAGAACTAAAATCCTATAACCGACGAGGTTGTTTCACATCAGTGTGCACATAACAGCCCGTAAAATACAAAGAGTGATCAACCCCGGCATTTAGCGAGAACACCAACAAACACCGTACCGCAGCCAACGCCAAATCCACAACCATTCCGGCGGAACATCCAACTTATGGCCGTACCTAACATCATGGAGCCAAAGCCAAGCCACCGGTATGCCAGGAGATCACCTCGACCTCCCTTGGAGTATTCCAACTCTTAACCCAGTTCTGTTGTCCAAACCGACATAACAGCTTCACAATTTTTAATTTTTGTCATATATTAGTCAATTTTGTCGCTAGAAGTTATTTTGAAAAATTTTTAACTTAGATAATTTTTATATACTATAAAGTATCAGATTGTGTATTAGATTTGGACATCAGTACCTATAGTTAAAATTCATAATATATGTAATTTAGTAATTAATGTTAAAATTTTGATGTATCAGCAGTGAGGTCAAAATGGTCAAACGCCGCTTGAATAAAAATCGCGGGAGACTCTTCTGGCCACCATACCGCGCGCTTATAAAAACAGGGAGGGGGTCACCCCCAAACACATTTCATATTCTCCTCCCAAATAAGGCTCGAGCTCCCACTCGGCCGTGTCTCTGTCGCCGCAAGAGTCGTGGCCACCTCCCCGACCGAGCCCTCCCCAGCTTTCATCACTCGCCGCACCATAGTCACTTTTCATCATCGAGCCGAGCAAGAGTCAGCCTCCATGGCCATCCCGCCTGAGCCAGAGATGCAGCCCCACCACACGCCAAGACAGTCCCAGTCAAAACACCGCTTCGTAGCCCCTGGCTCGGCCCCCGGCATTCTCGCCCCAGCCTCAGATTTTATCAGCGCCCGATTTATCTGCTCAAAGGGCCCATATTTCGCTTTCGGGCCATCGAGCCCCGGGTCGAGGGTATTCGTGAGAAGTCCGGGGCCAGCCTTCCGTAGAGTCCGTAGGTATTCGTAGAGCTTCGCCTCGCAGGTACAGGCCCCGCCACATATTCGTGAGTCCAATTCCTTTTCAAAGATTTTTACTTGGGAGCATCGATATGGTCCGTACGAGGTGGGTCCTGTGTTCGGTCTCGGGTGAGGCTTTGAAGACACCGAGCTGAAATGCAGCTGACTCAGCATTCTGCCATCAGAGCTGAGGCTGATCCGTCCCCGAGGTCACTCCACTGAGCCCTCCCGATTCACGTTACGTATTTTATGTAATCTCGCCCCATCCCAAGACTGTGAGAGATTTTGTGGTGGAGGCCCTGCATTTCTTCAATGGCCCCAGACTTCACCCAAGCAGTCATCTTTCGACCGACACCATCACCAAGTTTCGCATCAAGAAATTGAGACGGCACTCACCACGATCACGGCCTCAGCGGACGGAGGCTCCATGTTCGAGGGACACCCCATTCCGGAATGCAGATGACATCTAGTCGAACTACTGTGCCAGGAGTCATTCACTCACGCCCTCGATCGGCGGCCACCCTCGTGATATCAGAGTCGACGATCGACCGGCAGTATTCGGGCTTCCCTCCCATTTATGACTCGAGACAGTTCTCTACTACCCGAGAGTGGGTCCCATAGCTCTCTACCACCCATCGACATCTCGGGATGCGCACTCCGGCCCCTCGGGAGATCCATTTCAGATAGATTTAATCGCCGAGGTGTGGCCTCACCCAAAGAAGCTATTTCGCAGCTCCAGATTTCCGGGCCACCACCGCGCTAGAATGCCGAGGGTTATAGAGATTGGGCCCACCCTCCGCCAGCGATGGTGCCAGCACCGGCCGTGGATGTTACTACCGCTCAGCTTTATCTGGAGGCGCCTTCCGCTCATATGTCGCTTCATCACCATCTCTGGTCGCAAGACTCAGCTATTCCCTCCGCAAAGACATGCGCAGGAGGGGCCCATCTCGGCGCATCAGACCCATCTCTGCACACTCGTTCACCCCATCCGAGCCGTGGTATTTACCGCTCCACAGCTTGAGGAGAAGGTCCACCTGAGACCGCCATACGAGCGAGCATACCACCACTCATTCCGAGGTTCTCTCTCCTATGTTCTCGAGCGCATGGATTCTGAGGAGCCCTGGGGATAGAGATGCGAGACAACAGTCAGGTAGTAGCAAATGACCGATTATGACTATACCCGTCCATTTCCATATACGCCTACCAGACCAAAGAGTGAGGTACCGGGGTGAGGAGGTCGAGGATGCACGCAGACGATCCACTCCGGCTCCGCACCGAGGCCAGAGGAGTCCCACCTTCATTTCGTGATCGTTCTCACCACCTGTCTCCTCCACCCACTGAGCCACTCGCAGCCTCCCGCGCATACTCCCGGCCCCCTCATATCTCGCCACACACCCGCCCCTCAACGGAGTATACACATGTCACCGAGGGCATGGTCGGAGCGATGGATGCGATCTCTACACTGAAGGAGCCTCTCAGTGTACCCCTCAAAGATGCACATGACCAGATCGGGCTCGAGCCGAGGCCACTTCGACGCTGCTATTCCATGCTTCATCGTGATCACATGACCCATCCAGTCTTCCTCATAATCCCGCCTGTAGAGAGAGCCCACCGATGCAAAGATTCATCTGGGGAGGATATCCCGGCAGCCACGGGCAGCAGCCACCACCACCACCACGCAACAGGTGGTTAAAGCCACGGCTGTGATATTGCTTTATCAATCGCTACTAATTTTGGATTATGATTCATATTAGCCATAAGAAGGATATGTTCAGGCGTAGCCCTCGTTTCTCGCATGTATTAAGCTATTTTTGGCTATTTCAAAAGCCGCCTCGATTATATATATATATTCGCCAGATATCGGTGTTATCGTAACCCCTCATGTATAAGTATGTGTTTTTCTTTCAAAACTACATAATTAAATCGCTTCTTCAAATTGAACAATAGAATTCGCTTCAAATCAACAATTGAATTGTTTTTGAGTCGGATGATTGAATCATCATTTTGTCACTTCTATGTTAACAAATGCCATGCTTGAAACACTTGTGTTCCGCCACCTGCTCCCAAGATGTTCAACTTGAAATTTCCTTATGCTATGCCCACAATAATCGCACTCCTGCATCGCTCAATAGGTTTAAATTTGTATGCCTCCTTCCACTGCAAAGCCTACTTAGGCATGTGTTGACAAACCCTTAGATAGATTTGAGTTACTGCAAACAAATGAAGACCAATGTTAAGTTCTCCCAAAAGGAAAAGAAAGAGAAAAAGAAAAGAAGAAAAAGAAAATAAAAACGGAGTTTGGCAAACCGAGCACGGTCCGTTGTGGTGTGCACAAAGCCAAAACCCGATGCCCTAAGCCTTAATCGTCGGGAGTCATCGATTCAGTTCGTTACATGGGTGGATAGGCAGAATTTTGAAGAATCTCCAGAGGTGCCTGATCATCATCAAGTCCTGGGTAAAGCCTTTTTTGCAGTTAGTGGTTCGATCCTTTCGCTTGATGCCCTTAAACCTTATGGTTGGGGAGTCGTCTGGTGATCCTCGCTACATGGACTTTGTGAAGTCGGATTTACATTGCATCCTACAATATAATTGAGAAAGCAAGAGAAGTAACTAGCCCCATTCCTTTAATTTGCTCAACGCTTAAGGCCATGTCAATGCTAGGTTGGGGGAAACAAATCTTTGCATTTTATCGACCAAATCTAGATACAAAATGAAACCATTGTGACTTAGGTAAAACCAAGTTGAAAATTATGAAAACAAAGAGCCAATGTTCTAAAATTCGTCCTTTTATGGATTTTATTCTCAGATATAGGTTTTCAAATGTTGATTAAATTGTTCAATTTAAAGTAATGCCTTTGTATATAAGTACAATAACCTTTTTGAACACAACCTTTGAAAATCACCACATGCATCTCAATTCTTATTTTGTATTGCTAAGGGACAAAGAACGTTTTTGCTGGGTGTGATTGCTCAAAAGTGCAATTTCAACCCTATATTAGATAGGTTTCTCAAGTGCTTGATCATTAATCACGTCATTTATCCCAATCAAGTGTTCATGTCATCTTAGTAGCACTTATGCCACTGAGGTGTTTTTGGTTGTTTCAGACTTTTATACACATTTGAACTTCAACCTCAATGCAAATGACTTTATCATGAGGTCGGAATTTTAGTCTCACCATCAACAAGCCCAAAAATCAATGGGAAAACAAAGGCAAAGGTTAAAAATGAGATGTGAAATAGCTGACATGACGAGAGGAATGCACTGTTGTGTAAACAGTAATTTCGCAACCTCATATAACCACTAATCCTTAAGGAATTCAAGAACCTGAGTCAGAACACCGCATCCAGCATCGCATTGCGAAATTCCGCTAGCCCACCCGCACCGTGCAATCAAGGGAATTCCGGCTTCATCGAAAAATTCGCTGGCCTTGCTAAATTTCGTCAGGCTAGCGAAATTCAACCTTGCCACCGCAACCCCTCGCCAATTTCGCTAACCCTGCCAAATTCACTAATTGGGGGCTGTACCTCCCCGAGCGAAACTCCTCAAGTAGCCCGTCATGCCAATTTCACGCAACCGCCTTCAAACTTGGTGAATTACTCTCCCAATCCTATAACTTAGCTTAGTTATTAGGTTTTTGGTATTTTTATACCCTCGAGGAGTCCTATAAATACCCTCATGTTTTGTAATAAAAAGGAGGAGGAGAGGAAGAAAGACAAGCTTGGGTGATTTGTAAGTTTTCATTTATCGCAGAAATAAAGTTTGTTTTATTTTTTAAGTTTTGCTTTATTTTCTCTTTCTCTCTCTTCTTTCTCTTTCTCTTCTTTCACTTTCCAATGCTACACACCTCTCAAGATGACACCCAAGAGATGTTGCTAAACCTCCTTCCTCAAGAGGAAGGAAGCTAGCTCGCAGCAGGCATGGCCGTTGTCCTCATGTACTAAAAAGCACGGCAGTATTTGGCCCTTATTCAAACTCAGTCGCATAACATAGATGTTGTCTCTCGCCAATACTCCATGCTTTTGCATCCGCTGCTTGCTTAATGAGGTACGTGGCCTCAGATGGTCCCTTACTCGCTCTACGAGGTAATATTCACATGTTGTGGTTCTTCAAATTGGGTTAAATAACATTTGCTTTTATCGCTTTCTGGGCCAATACTCCATGCGCTAGTCTCAAAGGTTTCAGCAGAGATGCACTCCAGGATTCTTGTATGGTCTTTACTAGCCTAGGGTCAATACTTCCACTTTAGTGGTCTGCTCTGGGAGATGCACCGTGATTCTTAGATCTTACGAGCCTCAAAATGATAAAAGAATGTTAGGTTTTAAACAAAAATATAACCACATCCCGTGCTGACCACATAGACACAAAACCCAGGACATGTCTGCCTCAGCCACTGCCAGCACCAAATCTCAGCAAATTTCTTCACTGCTGGCTCGCTTAACTCGCACACAAATTTCTTCCTGTCAAACCATCCCTGCTGAACAATAATCCAAAGAGTCCAATAGAAAGCCTTACCTTCAGCGCCCTGAATGCAAACCATTTTAAGAAGAAAACCATCCCCAAGTTCTAATTCTAGACCACTTACACCACAAGAGTCACTTACTAATATAGAGCTAAGATATAAACATTGCCGGGATTACACCTCAACGCAAGACAAGAACCCAATGTTTCTATCCATACGAAAAATCGCTTTGGACAAAACCCAGACTTTATAAGAGTGATATACAAGGTATGAGACATATAGAGAGAGAGATATACATGAGAGCATGGAGGTATGACATATGGCTACATGCTACACATATGCACAAAATGTGTGTGTGTGAGACACATATTCTTGCAGAACGCCTTTTTGCAATCTTTCTAGGATCCAGTCTCCAATCATGAGGATGTTCCTCTGACCCTCATCCATTAACCCAGCTGGAACCACAATGTACTTTCCTGAAATAATTCAGAATGCTAATCGCTTCAAACACACCAATATAATCATTCTTAACAAACTATTTATGCCATTATTATTTTTTCAAACATGAGATATATTTTTAAAAAGAAATACAAAAAAATAAGTCGCAGCTAAGTATACAAGATGGCCTTTTTTTACCAATGTGATCGACAAAGTTATTGCCATTGTTTTTACAAGGGTTGTAATTATTAAATACGCTCTCAGATGCCAAGTTTTCGTTTTATTGTAATTTTATTTACTATTAGTAAGATTTATTTAATTGTAATAAAACAAGAGACAATGCAAGCCATTTGAAGTCATGCAATCCAATCCATGACGATGGAGGAGCTAGGTGTCTATAGCGCAAATTGGTGGTCAACCTAGACATCATGGAGTCGCTATTACTACCTAGAATGAATCTGCTGACCTTCATTTGGCTTATGGAGATCAATTCAGATTATACATAATGTGATACGCTTATTATATGCATGTATGAGATGCTATGTAGATGTTACATGAGTATGTGATATTATGATGTATGATGAGATCTATTAATTGAAAAATTAAAATCGTAATCAAGATCCTCACATAAAATTTAAAGTTAGCATGCCATCCATATTTAAACACTTGTCAAACCTTATCACCTTAATGGGTTCTACTCAAAGTGTAAGTACATTAGGTTACATTAGTGAGACAAGATGAGTGTTTTGTGCTACCATATGTTTAAAAATGGTTTAACTTTATTAGGTTATCAAACGTAAGCTTCGGGGGCTCAATGGTACTAAGACGGGATTTAAACATGCCTGACATATGATGTCAAAACTCTGCCAAATATCTAAGAGTTGTACGAGATGTATTGGTAAGAGTTACCCACTCAAATAATTTAATTTTAAGTGTCATGCCAAAAGCCGACTTAAAGTTGAGTAAAAATATGATCTTAAATTTACCAGATTAATGCGATTATTCTTAAGGGTTGTTAATTTAGTAGAATCTTTCATAATCAAAATACTTATCTAATCTTTGTATCTATCAGATGCACAACAATAACAACAACAATTCTAATATGTCACTCTACCGCCCTGAGAAGGATAAACTTATCGGGACTAACTTCCTCGACCGGCTCGGGAATTCGAGAATCGCTTCCTCAAACAAGAAAAAGGAAGCTTTATGTCCCGATGAACCTCTCCCCGAAGAACCACCGACAATGCTCCAGAAATAAAGAAATGGTTGGTTATAGCTACCTATAATGACTTATTGATGTTGCATGCTCGATGCTAGCTACCATGAGTCTCGAACTCGGCGATCCGGGAAAATATGGAAGCTTGCGATATGATCTTCAATCTTAAGGAAATGTTCCAACAACAAGCAAGGCAAGTAGCGTGGCGAGACTACCAAGGCACCGCGATTCTTTGCAAGATGGTCAGGGTGCTTTTCGCCAGTGCTCATGTTCTAACAATGAAAGGCTATATCGGGCTAACCTCGATAGGCTTCGATTTCCATCAGCCAAGAGTCAAGTAACCGATTTTGATCCCGACCACTTCCCGGGAGTTACGGCCGCTTGTCATGAACTATAACATGAATGAAATGGACAAATCTATCTCCGAGTCAGATACGATGCTTAAAACCGAGTAGAATATTAAATCCAAGTCTCGCCATGTTCCTCATGGTTCAAAATGGAAAGGGCTTTCAAGAAGAAGCGGCAAGTATGGGAAGCGGCAAGCGGGCAAAAGGAAAGTCCAATGCTCAACCCAAACCCAAACCCTCCGAACCCAAGGCTAAAAGCCCCAAACAGGGTGTGCTTGTTTTCAAGTAATGAACCCGTCATTGGAAGAGAAACTCGCAAGTCGTATTGGGGAGATCTAAAAAGAAGAAGAAGAAGACTGTGAGACTAGTTCTTCACCTATTTATGCCATACGTATTAATTTTCTCCTTCTAGTTCCCGGGTATTAACATCGATGTGGATCTCACATTTGTACAAATGTGCAGGGGCTCAAAAGAAGTAATAACATAATTCACTAAGAAATTCTTAAGTCCAATGATTTAAATTCAACCTATCTTTGACATTGTCGCCACATATAAATGAGAACGCATCTCAAAACTCCATCAAGCTGACTTTGAATTCATTTGATTTTGAATCATATGATACATGTGAATTGGCTCTACCGGGTAAGATGACAAAGGATCCCTTTACTAGACACAAGGAAAGGGCCAATGAATTATCGATCTCATACATACTGCATGTATGTGACCATTAAGTTCGCCATGTTGAGGAGGTTACAAGCATTTCATTACATTTACTGATGACTGTATGAGATATGGTTATGCCCACTTGAGAGACATAAATCTAAATCATTTGAAAATGTTCAAATCTTTTCAAAATGAAGTACAAATCAACTCCCCGAACACCACAATGGAATGGTGTGTCCTGTATGAGAATCGAACTTTTATTAGATACGATTCGATCATGATGAGTCCAAATCGCATCTTCCATTTACCTTGGGGTTATGCACTTGAAATACTATGCTCACACTAAATCGAGTTCCTATCCAAAGCTGCTGAAAAGACAATCTTCATATGAGATGACTGTAAAAGGCCTAGTTTCGTTTTCTTAAGATTCGGGGCTAGATATAAACGTCAAGTTTCAAATAAGCCGAGCCCCAAGTATGATAAATGTCCTTTGCGGGTATCCTAAAGAGACTCAAGGGATACTACTTTTACAATCCCATAGAGAACAAAGTGTTTGTTGCTCGTAATTTGGTGTCTTTCTAGAAAGGAATTTATTTCTAAAGGAACCAAAGCCGGGAGTAAGGTACAACTCGAAGAAGTTCAGAGAACCACAAGATAACATTGAACCCGCCCCGTGGATACCATAGTCAACAAAACCATCGCTTCGACACACTTCCATAGCACAAAATTCTACGTGAGATTTGATAGGATACGCCATGAGCCCGAGAGATAAGTGAATTTCTATGACCGATAACCATGATGTAATGTTAGTGGATCAAAATGAACCCACTATCCATCAAGAGGCTATGTTGGATCCGCACTGAGAAATGGTTGCAGGGCCGTTTGAAGTCCGGAATTAATCCATGTATGATAATCAAGTATAGACCTGATCAATTCAATCAGTACAAAGACCATTCTGGCGCAAACGGCTTTTAAAAAGAAAACCGACACGATGGCAAAGTGCATACTTACAAAGCAAGGCTAGTTGCAAGCGCGTTCAAACAAACTCATGGTATGTAATTATGATGAAACTTTTCACCGTGAACTATGCTTAAGTCTATCGGATTCTTATTGCTATCAGCCGTATTACGCGATTTCTTATGAGATTTCGGGCAAATGGATACAAAACCGCGCTTCTTTAATGGAAACCCTTACTGAGGATGTACATGACACAACCTGAGGGTTTTGTACAA
Organism: Tetrastigma voinierianum; assembly: GCA_016808115.1. Lineage (NCBI taxonomy): Eukaryota > Viridiplantae > Streptophyta > Magnoliopsida > Vitales > Vitaceae > Tetrastigma > Tetrastigma voinierianum. The sequence goes on from JAEQBH010002708.1 coordinate 203,135, forward strand.
CCTAAGAATTCTGGTAAAGTATGCAAGCTTCAAAGATCCATTTATGGTTTGAAGCAGCGCCTCTAAGTTGAAATCTCTGTTTTTAAGAATCGCCAAAGGGTTCGATTTGTCAAAATAAAGATGAGCCTTTGCGTTTATAAAGAAAATTAAGTGGGAGCACAAATTGTATTTTTGGTCTTATATGTTGAGCTTATTTTACTCATCGAATGACACATCCCCACTACAGAATGTCAAGTCTCGTTAAGGAAGTGTCTCTCAATGAAAGACTTCCTAGGCGAAGCCGCTCATATCCTAGTGGATAAAAGATCTATGAGATGTATCTAAGAGCACGATCGTCTAAGTCAAAAGTGCTTACATAGACAAAGCACGAAATCCGCTCGCATGCAAGATTCCAAGAGAGGATACTACCATGTCTCATGCTATTACTCTTAGCAAATCTCGTTGTCCTAACACTAAAGATGAGCGAGCGGATGAGCAAGATTCCTTATGCTTCGCCAATAGGATTCATCATGTATGCCAAGTGTCGCGGCACTGCACTGCATGGTCTGGCGCTTTAAGCATAACTAGTAGATACCAATCGCATCCCGATGAGAGTCACTGAGCCAAATGCGGCCAAGAACATTCTTGGGGTGACCAGAAGGTCTAAAGATATGTTCTCGTGTATGGCGGATTGAAGATGATCTCGTCGAATGGTTACACAGACGCAAGCTTCCAATCCGACAAAGATGATTTCCAATCGCAAATGATATGTGTTTTGTTTAAATGGTGGTGCAAAGAATGGGAAAAGTTCAAAGCAGTGCCACCACGCTGATTCTATAATGTTGTCGATCCATCACTCAAGCCTCTACCACAAGCGTGCCAGCGATTTGTCATGCCAGTTCATGTGCATGCATAATATCGATGAACTGGCTCACAAGTAAGCCGGAGATTACAGTAATAGCTGTTTCAGCCTTATCGTATGGACATGGTATTTGACTATTTATGAGAATTTATTATTATGATGATTTGCATGTTTATTATATATAATGTCCTCAATAATATTATTAATTATTCTAAATGTCCCTAATCTAAGTATTTACATGGGAATAACAATGAATTAAGATTAGTATAGTGTTTAATGATATTCATGGATGAATATGTGTACGAGATACAAAATCAAATTTAAGTATCTATTTGTTGAGAACAAATATTGACGACTGCCTTGAGATTAACACATGGATCAAAGTCATAAATTACCCTCAATAGTTGTGCTCATTAAATCCGACATGAGATCGCTATAGTTCTCAACATATGAATATTATGCTCTTAAGATATAATCTAAACGTTGTCTTTTAATCTGGGATGACTATAAAGGTTATACTTGAACATAATGCTGAAATTATGTAGTGAGATATGAGGCGCATTAAAATGGAATTTGTCCCTCTGATTATAAAGAGAGATATCTCTCAGCCCCCACACCTGAGAGACTCCATGAAACGCATGGCCGTGCTCAAACAGAATTGACTGGAGATCAATGTTATTTGTTTAGTCAGGTCTAATCGGGCTCTGGTGCAATCAAAGATAGAACCATATAAGGTCACTGTCCATGCCCTATATTCTACCAAGATATCACATAGACAAAAGGATTATGTCACATAAGTATTAAGTATTGTTTTTATCAGCGAGCCATTTTAACAATGCAGTCATAATGTTCGCTAGAGGCCACTATGACTCAGAGGATCAAAAATGTGATTTAGGCTCACGCCAATGTTAATTGAAACCCATGTAGGTCGCCACATTAAGAACAAATAATAACGTTATGGTTTTTCACTCGTAATAAATTCCGCTTTATTACATAATGGTTACGGTTACTAAAGGCGGTTAAATATATAATAATAAATTCAAGCTTTCCTTATCCGATAAGATTTGAATTTAAATTGTTATTTCAAAAGAGTTTTTAAATATATAATAAATTGCCTTTATTCGATAAGCATTTGAATTTAAATTGTTATTATTTAAAAGAGTTTTTAAATATGCAATAAATCAATGTTTTAATTAAAAACCCTAGAAGACTTATATAAATATATATGTGAGACATATATATTTAGGAGTAGTTGTCTTTTACAAAGAGAACTCAGAATCCAAAACAGAGAAAGAAACCTTACCAGCTGGTGACAAACCCTAACTAAAGATTCAACAAGATCGCTCATTATTTGTCTGTGTGATGGCTGGTAGGTGGCTCCGCTTAAAGGCAAAGACTCGGAAGATCCAATAAACCAAGACGCAGCACTTTGAAGGCTCGATTAATCGATTCACAAGAGGTAAGTTTCGCTTAACCTTCCTTCTACATGAAACGATGCGATCCTCGCGTGGTTATGACAAAAATTTTAAATTCACAGATTTATGTTCCAATCGATTGATATTCACCGAACCCGGGTCAGCCCCATCACTTGAGTGTTTAGAAATGGCCAAGGTTCGTTAATCGCAGTAAGTCGGGTTCAAGCTCAGCATACCCCTTCGAGATCACATGTATCGCCATGTGGTGACTAATCTGAATTGGTTTCTTGAACACCAAGGAGGTGACTCACTATGTCATCCCCAACTCATCCAAGTATGTACCCTCGAAAGCATCTAACAACCTAAGGATTCTTTCGTTATCAGACCGGTGGTGTTTCTCGAGAATTCGAAGAGGTCAAAAAGATCCCTTGATTGGCAATCCACATAACCACACATACCACCCAACACCTACCCTAAAAACATGAAATTAAATTGAGACATCCTAACACACAAACCCAAACGAAAACTGTGAAAGTACAAACATAAACATAAACAAAATACACAAACATATCCTAAACAACGAACATAGGCATAAACATAAACATATCCCAACAACATAAACATATCCTAATAATAAAGTAAATGATGCTAAACCGATCACCCACAACCACCCCTCAAACAAAAACTTTGCCAATGTCCTCATCGCAAGAAAATAAAAAGAAAGGATGGGGAACCCTCTGCCGACATCCTGGGGATCATCAAGTGCAGTGGTGCAATGGAAGGCAAGGTACCGTGCGCCGGCCGGCTTCGGGATCGTGTGTGCGCTGCCCGCCCGAGTGCACATCCGCCGTCCTGGCTCATGGTGACCCGGCAACCCTGCCCCCATCCCATAACGCATCAAACTTGGAAGTGAGGTCCTGAACTTGGTCCCTTCCAGGTAGAGAAGTGACTTTGGGACATCCCGCTCCGCGAGTGCTGAGTGGGCTGACGGGTAGATAGCCAAATGATGGTCGCCTTTACTTCACTGGCCCCCTCACGCAGCAAACAAAGTTTGGTATGTTGTCAACTCTTCTCACCCGACACTAAGCTCATGACCCAGTCATAACCGCTTCAAATCGAGAAACGCCGCTTATTCCTTCTTAACGACGATACTAATGGATGGTCTAGTTTCAGAGTTAGCTTCTTGAAGTAAGACTTCATGTTTTCCTACATTACCATGATGAGAAAAAGTTCCCAAGTTCGCCGAGTCCAAATTTTTATGAGATGGTCCTTCGCACCCACCCACATCACCATATGTCCTCAACTATGGGCAATTATAATGCTCTATCGGTTACCTCAAATGACTGATCATCATCTAACTATGATAAGAGAGGTGACAAATGAGTCAATAACTTTGAGACAAATGTTATTTGTCTCAAACACCATGTTCTGGCTAAGCCACTTCCTGACCACCCCAGATGTTCGTGATAATCCACTGATGATCCAGAAAGGAAGGAAGTGTCGCAGCTTCGCACAGTGGAAGCCCCGCGATAACCGTCATGTCAGTATTGACAATGATGAGATCCCACCAAGCCCATCAAACACCTCATGGATCTGATCCTCTCCTAGCTATCACTTAGGCCTCAGGTTAGGCAGTAATTCCGCTGATAACCCGATCGTATATGAAATTTTTTACCTGGTCGGCATCAGCACATCCCATCCTTCCCACAGGTTTTCAAAAATTCGTCAGATGTCGAACCCTTCTCCGAATGAACGAGCCATTAGTTAGATGAGATTCCAAAATTCTTACCAGGTTCTCACGAGCCAAACTTATTCACGGCTCCGGCGAAATCTTGAGAGGTTCCTTACCGTTCACACTTTTCTATCATTTTTCGCGTTTATCAACATTAGCACGATGCGTGTCGATTATCCGCGGCAAACCATGTTCTTAGTCGCTTCCCGCAATTCCTTATCAGAACTGTTCCACTCACTAAAATCTGGTCCCAAAAGAGTCACCAAAACTACTTAAAGTGGTGCTGAATGTAAATACTCCAGTGAGCACCAAGGTTTAGACGTGGTCCATCAGTCAACTGTCTGACATCCCCCAATCAAACCTTATTATCCTTCTCCCAATAATAAACAAATGCAGGTATGGCAATATAGACAGAACCATTCGAGCCGAGCGGCAACTATTTTTAAGAAAGGTCTCCAAAGGATCCGCGGACACTAGTGTACTCGCCGATTCAGTCGCTAGGGCTTGGAGGTTGCTAAGGATAGCCGAGATGAGCTCGAAGGGATCGTACTTCGCCACCTCAAAAATCTGAGCACAGGTTTCGGTGCTGTCGGCTATCAAAGTAATAACGCTTATATTATTCCTAAACAAAGCTAACATCAGAATGTTTCGCCAACGTCGACGCTCCTAAGAGTTGCTTGAAAGTCGCGACGCTGGGTTCAAACATCGCGACGCCGTAAAGAGTGTTGATTTTCCGCAACGTCACACGCTCTCGAGACCATCAACCAGATTTTTACAAAATTTTCGCGTAGGAAACCCTGCATTCAAATTTTTGCTCTTTCCCCAAAGCCTCTGATAAAACTTTTTCCATGCTATTTCTCCTCAAGAAAAACAACCTTTGGGAATCTCAAACACTCAAGCAAACATTTTGTAAACCCAAGAAAATTAAACAAGCAAAATCGGGAAACCTAGCAAACTTAAAACAAAACTACTTAATCAAAATAATTTAAAAGGCTCGGGTTGCCTCCTGCGGCGCTGTTGGCCCCAGGCCGCTGAGCTCCACCAAGTCGCGGTCTCCCAATCGGTCCTCAACCACGCGAAACCGCAAACAAAATTCTGCGGTCCCTGAGCATTGTTTATGTTGAGTTTCAAACCTGGTGGGTGGACTCCTGCTCTTCCTTTGAATTTACCACCAAGATAAGGCTTCACTCGCTACCTGTTCACCTTAAATCGACCTCTCTCAGATGCATCGGGCCACACTGCCCAGATGAAAAACACAAGTATTCACAAAACTGGTCCATCATCTCTCATCCCAGTTTCTTCACCACTCAATCTGACCTAATATTTATCACTGGTTGGTTCCTACCAAATTATTACAGAATTAGATGCTTGCTAAGCCACGCCTTGGCCCTTCTTATAGATCCTCACTGTCATATGCATTTGCACCATGTTCATCCAAATTATTCAACTCGAAGCACCTCTTTTTCGCTATTTCGGTGATCTGCCCAAACATTCTAGTCGCCTACAAGATGCTTTCTGTGCTCTGGGCCTATTGCAGGTGGCATGCCTTACCATAGACTCCATTCTCCTACATGTGGACATTTCCAATAAATCTCAAAGCCGCTCGCATAAGCCCATAAACTATCATCAATTTGTTCACCCCGCCTTCCTCATCACATTAACTGCCTTTCTAAGATTTTCGATCTCCCTATTCGACACTTCTAGCTTGCCCATTGCTTTTGGGTGGTATGCAAGTGACACCATGTTTCACCCGGTATTTGGCCGAGGATGCAAACAATTAGTTACATAAATGTGAGCCTCATCGAAGGATTACCGCCTAGATTCCCCGAACCTTGAAAAGACGCATTCTAATGAAACGCAGCACCACTCGCATCACAAGCAATAGTTGAATGGCTTCCCACCCTTACTCGACACTTAATCCACTACCAAGAGTATGCACTTATGCCCATAGATCACATGGAACCAACGCATAAAGTCAATGCCCCTCAAACATAAAAAAAGCTCTACCTCTGTATTCACAATGGCATTTCATTTCTTCTTCTAATGTTCCCGGTCCTTTTCGACACTAACACGTGACTTTGCAAACAAGCGTGTATCTGGTCATTAAGAGGGCCAATAAAAGCCTCGATCAGAAGACTGGTCGCCGATCTCTCAGGCATTGAAATGGACCCCACACTCTAAGGAGTGGCAATGCATCAATATCTCACCCACTTCACTTTCCGGCACACACCTTCAAATATTCTTATCGGCGCACTATTTAAAGAGGATTGGGTCTTCCGAGAAATAAATCCACTCGCAAAGAATCTTTTCCTTTGTTGATAAGTGAGGTCAGGTGGAATAATACCTGCAGAAAGATAATTGGCTATGTCGGCAAACCATGGGGATGTTTCAGCATGTGACAAAGCTAGTATTTTCTCATTTAGGAACTTGTCATCAATCTACAATTGATGTTTCTGCACTGTTTCTAGAGTTTCTAGTCTTGATAGATGATCGGCTACTATATTTTAGGAACCCTTCTTATTCCTTTGACCTACATCAAATTCTTGCAATAAGAGTAATCCACCGAATAAGTCTAGGTTTTCAAGGCCTTTCTGGTCATCAAGCATTTGATTGCGTGCACGATTGCGGAACATAATAACTTTCATTTCCTATAAGATAAGGTCCGAATTTGTCAAAGGCAAACATACAATGGCTAATAGTTCTTTCTCCGTCAGGTATAATCGGGAGTCATGCGATCATTTAACGCTCTCTCGAACGCCATAGATGGCATAGAAGACTTTTCTTTCTAAATTCTTAAAACTACTTCCCCAACTTCAAAGTCGCCACATCACACATACAGTTCTAAACAAGATTCCAAATCCGGAGCGACTACTATAGAGGTAGAGGTATCAACTTCTTTTTCAAAGAACTCAAAAGCATTCACGTGCATGGCCACTGAACTCAAACTTAACACCTTACATAAGAAGATTAGACAGCGTTCGAACTGGAGAAATCTTGATGAACTGGTCCATAAAAACCCGCGTGGCCAAGGAAACTACGTACTTCCCATCACGCTGAGCCAGCTCTATGATCTCAATTCAGTCTGATCAACCTCGTTCCTTTTCTGATACATGCGATGCCCCAATACTATGCCTTCCTCACCATAAAGTGGAGGCACTTTTCCCAATTTAAAACTAAATCGGGTTTCATGCACCTCGCACTCAAAGTCGATTATGGAGGCAGTTATCAAATGTAGAACCAATCACACATAAATCATCCATGAAGACTTCAATGGATTTTTCAACCATATCCGAAAATATTGCCATCATGCATCTCTGAAAGGTTCCCGGGGCATTACACATCCCTAATGGCATTCTCCGGAAAGCGAATGTGCCATAAGGGCATGTGAAGGTGGTCTTCTCCTGATCTTCCGGGCTAAATGGTGATCCGATCAGATCCCAAGTATCCATCCGTAGTGCCATACTCATTCCTCGCGAGTCTATCTAACATCTTATTAATAAATGGAAGTGGAAAATGGTCCTTTCTAGTCACTTTGTTCGCCTTCGTGAGACAATACAAATTCTCCATCCTCAAACTGCCTGCCCAAAAGTACCATTTTGTCATTTATTATCACCGTAGTTCCTCCTTTCTTAGGCACCAGCTGAACAGGGCTCACCCATGAATTGTCAGAGACGTATATCACTCCCATATCTAACCATTTAAGTACCTCCTTCCGAACTACCTCTTTCATTGAATGATGTAAGCGTCTTTGGAATCCACTATTGGCTTGCTATCTTCCTCCAATAATATCCTATGCATACACATAGATGGTCTAATCCCCTATATGTTAGCTAAGGACCGTCCAATCGCCTCTTTATTCTCCTTAAGGGTCTTCAACAATTTCTCCTCTTCCATGTTAGAGAGGGAGGATGAAATGATAACTGGTAGTGTAGATTCCTCCCCATGATAAGCGTATCTCAAATGATCGGGGAGTCAGCTCTTCCACAATAGGGGTTTCTCAATGTGAGGGAGCACCTACTGGGGCTAGATCCCAAAGTTTCAAAGTACTTTCTTCTATTTGGGCCAAAAGAATCCATCCATTTCACATACTCCTGAACTGTCTCGTCTTCACAAGAGGAAGGGTTGTCATGAGTCAGGCTAGTCTCCAATGGTTTCAGGCCCAATCAAGCAGACACTATAGCCTCTAGCATATCCACTGGCTAAATCACACATCGTGTGGGTGCTTTATGGCATTGAAAACATTGAATGTCACTTCCTCTTCTTGAACTCTCAACCCGAGTTCACCTTTTTACACATCAATCATTGCCCTTCCCATGGCTAAAAATGGTCGTCTAAGGATAATTAGGGCCTCTTTATCTTCTTACATGTCTAGAATGATAAAATCTGCAGGAAAGATAAATTTTCCCACTTTCACTAACACATCCTCTATGATACCACGCGAATGAGTTAGTGACCGATCTGCTAACTACAAGGTGACTGTATTTGGACACGCTTCTCCCAATTTTTAGTTTCTTAAAGATCGACCACGTCATAAGATTAAAGCTCGCACCTATATCACATAAATATTCTTTCAACACGCATTCCCAATAGCATTACGGGATCGTGAAGCTACCTAGATCTTTCTCAACTTGTGGCAACTTCGTAATATAACACTACATTCTTCCAACAGTTTATAAATTTCCTTGGGCCTCCCAACTCTTTCTTAGACAAGACGTCCTTCATGAATTTCACGATCCCGCATTCGTCAAGTGTCAGCGCAAATGGGATGTTGATGTGCGAAGCTTTTAAAGATCCATGAACTTACTTAAACTCGCTTATCCAATTTATTCTTTCCTAAACATGATACTGGATAATAAAGCTTCTCATCACAATGAGGTTTCTCGATCTTTAATTTTCTCCGGTGTGTTTGAGACTCCGGTTCTTTACTAACTTTCAAAGATCTTCTACGACCCGACACTGCTTTTCTCACTTCCCGCGGGGTTTTCAACCTCTTCCTAGGTCTCAACTGATTGTTCTAGAGTCCTGCCACTCCTACGGGTTACAACTTTGCGTTGCCTTAGCCTCCTTCACCCTCGGTCGACTCTTAAGTACTGTGCAAATCTCTTGTCGCCATCGCTCAATAACAAAGCCATTTAGCCCATCTGGACTTCCAAATTTCGTGAGTTTGGTCAAGCTTGATCAGCTCAGCTGACGTCGAGTCCCATTCCCTCGAACTTATCATGTGATTCATCATATTCATATGCATATCACCTAACTGCTCCATTTCTTTAGATCTAGACTTAATTTCTTCTTTGTGTGATTGAGGGTTCGTCATTCCATAGGATTACCCGCATTTTGATTTTTCCATGAATGGATGGTTCTTCCACCTCAGATTGTAATTTTGACCATATGGGTTGAAGTTTTGATTTTAAGGGAACTTCGCCATATATTGAGCATGTTCAACAATCAAATCTCCCATGGCATTGATCATTAGGCATTGAGAGGTGGGATTAGGTCCATGACATTGCTCGCATGCAAGTGGGCTTTCTTCAACCTTATGTGTGGATAATTGAGAACCTAATTGTCGAAGCTCAGAGTTGTTTGAGAGGCAGACACTTGAGCAGATAAGTTTGTGAACATGTCTAAGTCAAACACCCCAATCAAGCTCTTCGGTGCTACTCTTCAACCTAGCCATCGATAATCATTCACATGATGTCTTCAATAAATTGATAAGCCTACTCTATTCTTTCCTTACAATCATTCCTCCAAGAGAAGATCAATAAGAGTCCTAGTGGGATGACTCGCAAACCATTGTAGAAATAATAGACTTGCATCCATTTGTGAAGCTTTACGGTGAGGGGCTTTCATTTTCTCTAACAAATCTTGAATCTCTCCCACGCCCGTAAAATGACTTCAGACATAAAAACTACTAATGTCAATTCTCAACTTTGCCGCTTTTTCTAGTGGAAAGAATCTAGCAAGAAATTTGTTTGATAAGTCATCCCATGATGTTATCAAATCAAGACTCGAAATAAGCCAATGCTCGCTTTCCTTCAATGAAAATGTGGGAAACAATCTAAGTCGTCAAAGATCATCAAGCCACCCTGCTATATTTCACCATATCACACACCTCCAAAATTAGATACGACATCTCGGTCCTCATGTGCGAAGCCTGCGGAATTGAATTCCTTGCAAGAAATGGAAAGCAATGGACTCGAGCTCCAAAATTATCGCTCAGATACCGCCTCCTAATCACAAAAAGTAATCGCAGATGGGCGACCATAATCCTCTCGATAGGTGGCAACATAGTATCCATATTCGTCGCATCAGTGGTATATACTACCTCCTCACCGGGAATCTCAACATCATCTTCTATTTTCTTCCAACGGTCCCATAGGTAGTTGTTCCATTCTAGCTGCTTCTCTCTTGTCCCTCAGGATTCTTTTCAAAGTTCTCTCGATCTTAGGATCCAAAGGAATAAGATTTTTGGCAGAATCTCGTCGCATACAACCTAACGTACCTGGAAGTTTTTCACAAAAATAAAAAAATAAAAAATAAAGTATCTAGAATTAAATCAAAACAAATGTCTGAAGTACCAAAGAAGTACTTAGTGTTGATATTAGCATAAACACCACGATGAAATAAAAACTTTTCCCCAACAACGGCGCCAAAAACTTGATAGGCGTTTACGTGATTGTGTTTTTATGGATATGCATTAAGAAGTGCAAACTACCTAATCGCGCAAGTATACACTCATCAAGTAATATAGTTTACTCACGGTACAGATATCGATCCACAGGGAAAACCTTAATCGTAGTGGGCTAAGTACCAAAATTATAATACTTCTTTAATATTCAAACTAGCAATCATGATGACTAAGCGGAAATAAAAGCAGATTAAATTACTACTAAAGTAACTGTGTGCTTCAGATGTAAGAATGATCAAAAGGTTGCAAATAAGTTAGGGTGTTAGTGTTGTTGGATAGTCCTACTATGTAATGCTGGGATTCTATTCCCTTATATAGTATACATGTTCTTCAAGGCGGCTCTTATCTATTGTAATTAAAGCCTTCACAATATTTAACCTCCCTCTTTATCACTAGGGTTTCTTGCCTGCTCAACCTCAAGCATTAAAGGTGAAATGGAATGCAAAGAACTCCTAAGCCTCCTAATTATTGATAACTTATATTACCAAGTTTATTAGGTTAACCTAACTATGTCTAATTCTTCATTCACTTCCTCGGATCTTACAAAGAACCACTCACATATTAAGATTGATCGTAAATTAACATGTTGATTTCAACCAAGCATGAGTTAAATGAATAAACATATATATATATATATATATATATATATATATATATATATATATATATATAAGATAATGGAATTATGAAAAGTTAACACTTTAACATAGTATTCATGTACAATTCACTACCAACACCCTAAACCACGAAATTAGAACCTCATGATGTTCTGTTCCATGACAAAAGAAAAGAAAGACTTAATAATAATGATAGAGAAAAATTCAAAGATCGAAGGAATGACGGTCTCCCGAATTCTTTAAGTCTCTCTCTCTAAGATAGGCCTTCAAGTCTCCTTTCCTCTGTTCCAAACCTAAGTTCTTCAAACCCTAACACTGCAAACGTTTTTTCAAACCCCCAAAATTGGATTCTCCCATTCCTTTTATAGCTTCTTCATGAGATAAGGTTTGTTAAGTTTTTCCCGCAATGTCACAATGTTGGAACGTCACGACGTTAGGGCATCGTGACATTGAGGTAATTTCTGCACCATTCTTCTCCAGGACTCCTATAAGGCTCAATTTCCAGCATTTTTCCTGCAAAAACCCAATACAAACTAAATATTAGAAAATTAATCAAAACGAAGTTATATGTATATGAAACTGATCCCAAAATCTCGCTAAATCTTGGGTTTGTAATGGGTGTTTTTGGGCACTCATCAAGCAATCACTAGTGTCATTCCCAAGAAAGGGTGCACGCCGAGACTGGGACAAATAGGACTCCGCTAGCCTAGTTGATCGCTCGGGGAGCGCTATGGAGCTCGTAGCTAAGTGCCATCCTTACTGAAAGGCAGGTACTGAGTCTTACGGTAGGACGCAGATATATCATCCATCAAGGACTCCAAAGATACTGTGATGCAGTGATTAAAGGTCGGCCATCCATACGTATGGTAGTGTTCGATATAGGGACTCCGTCATGGGTTCCTTAACCGACCGATTTGAGATAGGAGATCCTCCGAGAGTTCTACTACTCCCATTTTGTTGTGCATCCAGGTGACACGAAGATGTACCGAGATCTTCATCGCCAGTATTATTAAAGCGGGATGAAGCAAAACGTTGGAGATTTTGTTCATAGGTGTCTCACGTGTCAGCAGGTAAAGGCCAAGCATCAGAAGCCAACAGGGCTACTCCATCCATTAGAGGTAGCTGAGTGGAAGTGGGATCATGTCACTATGGATTTTGTGACCCACTTGCCACCTTTAATACGCCAGTAGGCATGATGTCGACGGGTTATGACCTACATTAAGTTTCAAGACACTTCTAATGCAAGGTGGATGACCTTCACACTAGATGAATTCTGCCGGTTATATATTCGTGAGATTGTCTGACCACATGGAGTGTTAGTATCTATCGCATTCGATGATCCTGTAAGCTTATGTTCACACTTTCGAAGAGTTTCCAAAAGGCCACTGGGACACAATGACTATGAGCACCGTGATTTTATCCCAGAGATATAATAATGAGAGAACTATAGATTTTTTAGGAGGACTTGTCAGGAGCATAGCCCCTGATCTTAAAGGTAGGGGTCAGGGGAGAGCACTTTACCCTTTATGGAATTCACTACAACAACAGCTTATCGGGGCGAGTATTCGGGAGAAAATTCTATGAGGTTCTATACGGGAGGCCATGCCGCCCAAAATTTATCGACAGAGGTGAGAAAGTTCCACACCGGTCCGATATAATTAAAGACAATCTCCTAGAAGGTGGATTAGTCGACGTAAGAGTTACGCCGATAGACACAACTCCCAGGAGTTCGAGGTGGGTGATCACGTCTTCTAAGGTGATGCCCCAAGAGAGGAGTTGGTCGACCAAGAAGAGAGAGAAGCCAATCCCGAGGCATACGGCCCTTCGAGGTCACCTGGGCAAGAAGGCATACTACAGACGGCTGCGCTACCACCGAGTTTATCAGTGTCCATGAGGTAGCTCACGCCCATGTTCCTGCTACTCCATCCGCCATGAAAGGATCGGGGAGAGATTACCGCTTGATACTCGATGGAATCTCTTCAAGGAGTGGACCAGTTGCATATCTCGATACCAGATCGCCTTGCAAACGCAAAGACTACGCTGGCTAGTGAAGGAGTCGTGGCAACACCGAGGATGGAGAAGGCAACTCTGGGAACGCGATGACACGACGTGGCCACCTATCCTTTTCATTCGAGGACTACAAAGGTGGGTCTAATATTTGACACTAGAACACTATCGTGATATGAAATTTTTCATATATATGTGTGAATTTCTGTGGACTAAATTCTATTAAGAGGGGAAGAATGTAAAACTCAGAAAATTCACCCTTTCAACAAGGGTAAAACCCACTCTGAACAAACCGGAAATTTTATAGACTCGGATGACTTAAAAACAGACTTCCACTACAATTGCCCACGAATCTAGCTATTACTGGCCGACCTCGCTTGATTCCGAGACAATCGGAATTTCACATTTTTCTAGTATCGTGGAAGGCTCATGACATGGCAAGATCCATGTGGTGCACTGAATAAATGGCTCACATCGAGCCATGTGCCACGTGGATGTAATAAGAAGGAAAAGAAAATAAAGAAAATAAGGAAGAAAACATGGTAATGACAAGTGGCGGCAGATAGCTGGGGGAAGTTTCCACTCGATCCATACGGGTGAGACGCTGTATGAGGAGAGAAAATAGAAAAAGGAAGAGAAGAGAAAATGAGAAAAGAGATGAGGATGGAAAAAACAAGAGAAGGAAGTGCGAGTAGATAAGGAAAGAAAGAAAAGAAAAGAAAAGGGAAAAGATGCGAAGAGCAAAAACAAGGAGTAGAGAGGGAGAGTCTGACAGGAGAGTAGAGAGAGAAAGGAGAAAGAAACAAAAGTGAGATTTTTCTGCATTCGACGATCGAATCTCACCTCTGTCCGAGAGTAAGTCAACCACGCACGCGGCTAGCGCTATGGGTATCAATGTAAAAATCACCTGAGCTCTCACAAACCCGCGAGGTAGGAATTTTCCTACTTGACTATTTTTAGCCTAGTGCCATGTAATAGCATGAAGTTTTCTCTCGAGGCCATGTGCCATGTGATTTGGTCCTAATATTTTGGGATTGAATATTGGAAATTTTTAGGACTGGTTTTGGGCAGTCCCTAACTGTGTGGGAATTGGTTGTGAACCCGGGACTGAAGTCTCCGAGTTTTGTTGTATGTTATGATGTCACAGTGATTTGGCGTCGAATGGAACAAAAAAATTATTCATGGTCGTGAAGGGACCAAGAGGTGCCTTGTTTTATATGGGTCCGAGATTTGGGTCATTTTGTTGGAAAAATAAATAACATGCTGTTGTGTGTAAAAATCATGTTAATATACTTGCTTGATGTATTAACATGAAATTGTGGGACAAATAGAAATTACATGTAGGGAAATATAATTATCCCACTTATAAATATTGCATGTAACTCTTTATTGTGCATGTAGTACGACATCGCATGAATGGCATGACGCATTTCATATGCACTGGCCACATCGCTGGCCGAGTCGTGTGGGTGCATGGTAATCGTATTCACCATTTTTGTGAACGGGGCGGTGGTTCTAAACGGGACAACGCCCAAAATCTGACTACTATCAGATAAAAAATCATAAATTTTGTGTGTTTAGTGAAGCAAGACGGGCATTATCCCCCCCCCCAAATTTAGGTGAAAGTCCCAAATTTTATTCTCGTCGACATATGTATCCAACGATGAAAGTTCATGTAAAGTGTTAAAAGGTGTGCGAAGCCCGCGTGAGACCTCCCGAAAAATTCGTGGACCCAAATAAACACACGAGATTTGGTAAATTAACAAACATCGAGGGTTGTCCAACGTGGTTGTCATGGGTAAAAACACCAATGGCTAGTTTTTTCCACTCGGGCGCTGCAGCGAGGAGCTGGTCAGACCTCCTGGTCAGGAGTACGAGGCTTCTCTCCTACGTATGACACACAATATTCCATATGTGGATCGCATTATTTATAAGGAATACGACTGATGTTTTATGTATGCCATCAGATGTGCATTTTAGGTGGGGAGTAAAATTTCTCAGGGAGAATTTTCTACTTGGCATTGCTCACCCCATTGTGGGGAAATAATTTCCGTGCATCGCAAAGGCACGAGCTTGCTCAGGTCCAATGCACTTATCGTGAAAAAAGCTTGGATTGTGGCCTATTAAATTGTTTTGTGATATTCGATAGAATATCCAAATGATATATGTAAATAATAAGTTTTGTAATAGAAACTTAGTTTCTGATTTGCCTGAAGGTGTTGTTAACATTTCCAAGACCTTTATTGTCTGTATCATTTTCAGCGAGTGATTAGAAGAAATATAAAAAAAACAAAATGCAAGGCGGAGAAAGAAAAAAAAAAAAAAATGGCTCCTGCTGTTGAAGCTTCTTTGGCGAGACTTTGGGCTCCTGTCGAGACAAGAGCCTAGAATCACGAAGGAAGCCAGCAGCGCCTTACGGTCGATGCGTGCTGCTGGCAGAGAAATCTGCGGCCACCGCACACGTAGTGGGCGACCGCTGGGCGTGGTCCGACGAGGAGGATGTCACGGGGCGAAGATCTTTCTGTCGCCAAATCGTGCTGCCTTTTTGTAGACCTCTGCGTGGCACCGGGGCGGGCGCCGCAGCCGGAGCGATGCGCCTTGCGCGACACAGCGTTGGGCTCGCAGCGAATCTAACCTTATCGCGATAAAACGTCAGTAACTCGAGTGCCTTTGTGTTTGTGCCTTTGTTTGAGCTTCAATGTTCGCCCGACCTTGTTCATGAACACTATACCCATGGTTTAACGATCGATTTTAGTTGATGGGACCCGAATATTGAGAAAAAAAGACCCTCGGAAAATGGAGTGTCACAAAACCTAATCACTCATAGTGGAATTTAGAGTGAACTCCCTTCATTCCCCTCTCAAAAGCATCGCATACCCATAACCCACATTACATTTATATAAAATGAAGAAAATAAAGAACAACATCTTTCACACAAGGTGAAAGGCTTTCAACGTGCAATACCTCGGCGATATCTACTACTACACTGTATACGTCAAACCTTGTTCTTTGCTTTAAGTTTTACTCCACAAATCCATGATGAGAACTTCCAATCCCACCGATTGGCGCACAGATTCAGTTCTTTGATCATGACCAGTGGATCATTATCTGTGTGACTTGATTCTATCTTCTATTTTCTATATTTGCCTTTAAGCTATCACGACGAAAATAGGAAACTTGTTGATCAATTATCATCTTGAAGGTAAGTAAATTTGTTTCTAATTCACGGTTTGATGAAAGCAATTTAGATCTTACGTGATTTGATCACTATCATCATAGTGAAATGGATCCTGGCTTATGTTTGTTATTCTCAGTACCTTGGCCTTAGACTTATGAGGGTGCCTTGCATCAACTATCAGCTCTACCTCTTTAGTTTGGCCTTCCCAGTCTAGCATGTCTGCTACATGATTACATAGTGAAATATAGCATGTCCTATTGGACTTTATAATAAATTCATCAAATTTTCATCAAACTCATTATCTGCTTGTATAACACTTGAGATGAAGATATGGACAATCTTAAACTTAACAATTTGTATTTAGAAAACTAAAATTATTAAAAATAATAATAATTATTATTAAAAAAAATGAAGTATAAGCGGGGTTAATGGTGCATTGAAACAGTTACACTCACCACAGAAAAAATTTTTATGTATAGAGCACTTACTTCTTGTATGCTCTGATATATGAGTCATCTATTATCATCTGATATCTCAATCGATCTCAATTTAGGGGCAGTTAAAATATCGGTTTAATGAGGATATATCGGTACTTAGTTTTACGGATACTGCTCGGATATATTAGTGGATATTTTTACACGAATATCGATATATCGAAGTGCAAAAATACTTTAAATTTCATGGAAATGCTTTGTAAAAGTGTAAAATGACATTAATATAAGCTCGATATTACGTACAATGGTCTTTCAAAACCAAAAATGAATATAGATATGACTCCGATGCAATCTTTGATGATGGGATCCCATCCTAATCAAGACAACCACTACCCTTGGAGAATTTGTCAGGAATGAATCTGATGACATACTGAAATTGCATATAAAAATAAGGCGATAAATGATATAAAAATCAGTCTGATTAAATATGGAGGGAAAAGGGGCATAATAGATGGGAGAAGTGGGTAGGACTTAGGGAGAGGAGTTGTTGCTATCGAGTGGCAAAAATCTTCTGTAAAAACACTCCATCGTTGCTTTTTGGGTTCTTGACATTTAGTTTGCGATCTACAATGCATCCCGGGATGCGCTAAAATGAATCCCTACACTCCCACTTTTTATACTCTCTCCTGAACCCACGTGGGCCACTCACGCCTCATTGGTCATATATCAGCAGAGTGATCGCCGTCGATATATCGATGAATAATATATAAGCGATTTTGGGTGATAAATCTATGGAAATTTAAAAAAAAAAAAGCCTAAAATTTCAGGAAAAATGTTCTGGTAAAACATTATCATCGATATATCGACGGTGGGTAGATGTCTATACCATACGATGTCATGACTCTTGATCGATTTTTGGGCGATTTTCCTCAAGCAGGCTATCTCGAATTACGATATGTTAATCGAGGAAGGCGAACTTGCAGATCTCTGACGAAATATATCGATCGATATATCTCGGTCGCAAATCCATGATGATTAAAAATTCGACATAGATTGGATTAATTTGGCGAATTGCCATTAAAATAAGGTGATAAAATGATTTTCGATTTAGTATTTATATAAACTAAAAACCTAACCAACAACATGATTAATCAAATCATTGGTTAACAATTTTTTCTATTAACCATATATTATATATTACATACATTGTATTTTACTATAATTTATAATATGAAAACATATTATATATTATACTAATATTATAGATTAGATACATTGTATTTTATAATTTTAATATAACATTAGTATTTTTTTTTGTTGATTTACCGAAACCACGATTTTTGTATTTTGTGAATCGAAACCAAGATTTGTATAAAACAAAATCAAGTCAGATGATCGGTTCAATTGACTATTTTGGTCGGTTTTAGGTTGAAACCTCTCAAAAGTGGTTTGGTTTCTTGAGTTTGCTCCACCTACTCTGATCGTGTTGTTATTGAACAATATTTACAAATATGTTTGAAATTTAACTTAGTGTTAATTAATGAAATTATTTTACTTATATTGATAAGAGATAATAAAAAAAGAGATGAATAATTTTAAAATAATATATTATTATTATTAAGAATGAATTAAGAACCTTTTTGTCTTATAGTGATCTAATTCCATATTATACATGGCTAGTTAGCAACACTTCAATTTAACAATTTTGATTAAGTACATATCATCACTCTCTTGATTTAACAATTTTATTAAGCATTGGAACCACAATTAAAGAAAGCAATCTAAAATTAAAGTATTATAAATAAAAAAGAAACAACAAAAACAAATTACTAACAAGCAATTAATTTCATTAAATATGATAAAATTGGCTAAGTAGAATATTGGAGTAACTATGAACTAGACGATCTATATACTAATTGAAATATCTATAGCAAACTCCTATATTTCTTTCATTCTGGTATTTTTGAACAATGTGGGCTAACATTTTGACTATAATCATTTCATTTAAAAGGCGAGACTCGTTTTTATATTTTAAAAAAAAAACCATTTTAAAATTGGTTTGAAATCATCACTTAATTTTGTTTTATTTTAAAATAGAAAACAAAATAAGAAAGAAAAAACCCTAAATGTGACTCCTAGTAAGAAAAGGCGGGTCTAAAAAAACCAAGTTTAAGTGGAGTCCTTATTACCTGTGGGAAGTCTGATATTAATTATACTTACCTCTTAGCCCCTAAAGCTAAGTCTCTACTAATCAAATTATGAAAACTATGGCAATCAATCAATTAATTATAGACACCAAAAAATCCTACAGTTAGTAAATAAATGACAAAATTAAAGGGAAGAAATGTGTACCTTGGAGGCGAATCGAGAGCGCTATCAATAGAAAATCATATTAGTTCGACACAACAATATAGAATATTCACATTTAATTAAAAATTGATTATAGATCGAAGTCAAATTGTTGTTAAAATGATACATGAGATATTAAGTGTAACGCCCAAAACTATACAATTTTTATAATAATTTTGTCATACTGTTTGGGATATGATAGGCCAAATGGGGATTTTAAGGAATTGATAAATGATTAAGTAGAAATGTTAAAATGTATATATGATCAGAAAATGAGTATAACACTGATTAGTGATAAATACTAAATGTCAAATGATAGAACAGAAGATTAACAGTGGAAAAGATAGAAAATGGAAATTCATGAAAAGATTACTGGGTCATAAGAAGTTATAAAGGGGCTCCTTAATGTCTAGGTGTAAATATAGTTAAGTACAAATGAAAAGTATGGGCTATATATGGAGTAGGGAGAACTTAACTCCAAAAGTTTTTGTAGGTAATAACCTTCACTGAGTTTAAAGACTTAAGACCAGCATTTGGTCTTAGAATGCTATTTGGGAGAAGGCAATATTTAAATTGGAGGGAGAAAGCTAGGAGTTTTGGAAAGTGAGATTTGGTGCAAAATCCAGCTACTTTGAGTCTGAATCTTAGAAGGAAGAAGAAGAATTTGGGGCTTGAAAGCGGAAAGGTCGGTATGAAAACAATTCTTAACTCTGCTTGTGTTTAGGTTTAACCGAAACCCCAAATGCCGATATAAAAGTGTTCTTTGATGTGGTTTAGATTCAGTTTGAGGTTGTTTTTGCATTGTTTTGTTGGTTTTGAGAATGGATCTTAAAAAAGAGAATATTGTGGAGTTTCAAAAATCTTGTCAAAATTTTTGTCAACTCATGTTCTTACTAGCTATAGTTAAGTTATAATCATCAGATCAGCGATGATTCTAATTAATCAGAACCGTAAGATACAGGGCTACTAAATGTATAGAAAGGGACCAGGAAAAATTCAAGCTCTAAGGCTCAGGAATATGGCTTAAAGGTGAGTTAAGATGGCAGCTCACGGGTATGCTCTATTTGGATGTTATGCAGGTGTTTGGCCATAAGTTGATTTCTGCTAACTCCAGTGATGATTCAAAATTCTAATAAAATATACTTCTAGGTAAATAGCATTTACTTGAAGGAAGTGTATGAGAAAATTATTACCTAAAGTGCCCAAAAATCTATCGAGAGGTGGGTATGTGTTAGAGCAGTTTGATTACCCTTGCACAAGTGGAGTAGTCTATACTCTGCAAATGCAATAACTTCCAAATTTTGTTGATCAAGTGGATGATTCCCAATTGGAGAAGAAACCTTTGAACCATATATTCAAATAAGTAGAAGGAATCATTACCAATTTATGAAGTGCAGACCCAGGGAAATGAGAATAATAGTAAGCGATCGGTGAGCCTAACGTTTGGCATTAAAATGCCGTAACTTGAGCTTGGAATTTGTTTTGGCTAAGTGTGTTTGAATTGTACTGAGAATAGATTGTTGAATGATCAAAGGTGTAGGAAGAATATATGTCTTGAAATAATAACTTTTCTATTGGACAATTTATTTGAGAATTTATTTGATTTTGAAAGTGTTTTGTTATAGGCTGTCAAAGTGGACGGAGTTAGGGTTTTGGGATGTTAAAGTTAAAGCTATGGACAGTAGTTTTTCTCATCCATTTGGTTGTAGCAGGGGTTGATTGAATACCAGATGCAAGCTAATCACAAATCAATGTTTGAAGTTAATTTTGAATGACATTAGGATTGATTTTGGTGAGCGTTTTAAAATCTTTATGATCCCTAAAGAAAAACATCACTGTTTTGGCATGCTGTAGTTGAGGAGCCTTGAAGGTACAAATTAGAAAGATTTTTTTAGAGATGTCATTGGATGTGCAAGGACCTAAACTGGAGATTTAATAATTTTGAAGACCGTTTGAATAATTTTTGAATTAATAAGTCGGAGGAGTACAAAGTTAGAATATGGATCTTACATGTAGTGTTAGTATACGATGGGGTTTTGACTTAATCTTTGGGATGGTTTAATTGATCAAAATATCTGCATTGGAAAATGATTAAAGGCGAGGAGCGAAGTATATCACTTTGGTTATATGATCAGTTGGTGAGGAAACTAACAACCATCTTACAGGGCTTTATATCTTGCCCATATTTTTAATGAGATTAAGAAATCAGTGTATTAACTCTGGCGGGCTCCTAACCAAAATCACTAAATGTCATAAAATGTATTGTTCTTTAATTGTATTGGAATAGAGGACTGTGAGGGAGAAAGAAACTGAAGCGAGATCGAATTAAGTTGGAATAAAGTACAGCTTTTAGGATTGTTTTCTCTGTTTGTTTGAATCCCTATCTCCAAAATGTTTGAATTACATATTGAATTATTTAAAGTGATTTGATGCAAATAAATTGTGAAATGAATTGCAAATTGATTTAAGTTAAGAAATTTGAAATTGATTGATTGAGGAATGAATGACCTTGAAAAATTGTAAAGTATTGAAATGGTTGTTTGTATAAAAATATATCTTATGTTACTATTTTCTATATTGATTTGAATGCCCCTTAATAAGAGCACGTTAGTTAGAATTTGAGATTAATAGTAGATTGGAAGGTATACTGATAAAAGTGGTCAACGTACTTCTATTGTGACATAAGTCATTAGCAGACGAGTATCGGCCGTGTACACCAGCAGAGCCATATTTTTATAAGCCAGTGTTTACACGGCTTGCGACCAGCCCGGGTGTGCGGTGGTAATTATCTTTGTGCATCGAAACATGAGTTAAGTATATAAAGACTAAAATGCAAAATGATAATGAGAATGAAAAAGTGCATGATTTATGATCTAAATGATTTGTTGCACATGAAAATGCATAGTTTAGGAATCTGATAAATTGTAATTGATTAAATGGACATATATCTTTATGTATGTATTGTCTTACATTGGTCGTTTAAGAAGTGCGAAAACATTGTCTTATGAGAAATTGCATGATTTGTGATTTAAACTTAAATAAAGAGAATCGTATAAGAACCACTAAGCATGAAAATGCTTAGCGCGTAGTTTTTATATGCCTTGAGGTGCAGTGACAGACGAAAGACAAGATCGAGGCGTGAGTCATCAAGAAAATTTCGCGGAGTAAAAGTATACTCTGTCATATGCATCCATCATATTTTTTTAACAATTGATGTTTTGTGATCAGAGTTAAACTCTGGCTTGATTTTGTATATTATTTTGAATGTGCATGGAATGCCTTCATTTGTAAATAAATTTTTTTTAAATGTAAATGTTTGTAAGGCTTCACCAGAATTGAAATGAACTACACATGTTGCAGAGAAAGTGTTTATACGAGAAATGGAATGTCGACTAAGCGGTTTGTTTTATTTTTGTATATGTTTTGGTAAAGAGCTGGCTCTTAACCGGGACTCGGTCGGATCACGCCAATCGGGTTGGGTAGAGATAAGTCTTCGAGCCCACGAAGCCCGTTATATGTTACACAAATTAACTCCATAAGATTCCATTTTATAGAAACATAGAATTAAGCATGTGGTAGTAGAATTTTGGCTTGATTTGAAATTGAAGTTTTGAAAATTAGAAGTTTTAGAGATGAACAGGCATTGAAGGCGTAGGCACCTGGTCGGGGACCACCCTTTTCAATGCGAGGTTGTATATCGATCAGAGCGATGGGATCATTGGCGACTCCGTGACTCAGGCCAGAATATCGGGTGAAAAAGCACCAATCGATTTGGCGTCGAGGTCTTTGGCATCATAGCGATTTGGATCGTGTAGGCGAGGTGTTCTGCTATTAGTCGAGTTGTTGTTCGGCTCTTAGAGGACATAGGTGGGTGTTTTAATTCATCTCTGCATGTCGAGCTCATCCATGTGAATCTTGTCGTGCTTTCCTATTTCATTGACATCAGTAGCACTCTGGCTACCTTACGGTCTCTCGAGACCCATTTCTCTTTTGTTCTCATAGGAATTTGACAACCATATGATAGGTGGAAGGGATGGCCCTTATGGCATTGAGAGAAAGCCTGCCTAGTAACATGTTGTATGTCGATTGGGCATCCACTATAAGGAACTTTATCATCATTGTGGCCTGGCATGGGGGGTCTCCCAAAGTGAGTACTAGATGTATTCAATACAGGGGTAGCATTTTTCTCTCGGAGAATCCGGTAGTGGGTGTTCTTGGTTCCGGCTTCACTCGCCAGATGCCCATTTTGTCAAGCGATCTGAAGATGATGTCAAAGCTCCCCATTGTCATCGGGACCACGTGAAGCTGTTTTGTTATCGCGTGACATGTACCAATGAGGTCATCGGGGATGTTGGCGACCTTCCATCGTCGAGTCACGAGGAAAGGTTATGATGGTATCGGCCAAGGGAGCTTGGACCGACCTGCCACCTGTCATCTCCCGCGACGATGTCGGCGTAAGTGAGCCTTCCTAACCGGGGCTGATTCCCACCGCGGCGAATCCCGGAGATCACATTGATCTCTCAGGGGGTGCGATCTTGACTAGAGTGGCTAATGAGGTGGTGAAGGAGGTGTCAGGTTCCGATCTTCTTGAGCCACGTAACGGAGATGTCCCACGTCGATTAAATTCATTCTTTCTTCAGCCCCAGATACAATCCATATTGATTTGCCATGATCTCACGTGGAACTGCAATATAGTTATGTCATCTCTTTTTTCTTGCTTTGAATTAAATCCTTATACAGAAAGGTCACCTTAAAAACTTCTCATGTTGCACCTCGTATAGGACTTGAGATCTGGGATGTCGAAGTGGCGTGAGTGGGTATCGCGATTACGACTCGAGTGAGGTGGACTCAAGCGGTCCCTGACGTTACCTCTTCTCTTTGGAGATTGATCTCTGTCTTCTCTGTTCGTACGTGGGGATCTGTCTTAGTCTCTTCGTCTTCTAGGGCTTCGGTCCCGCTTTTTCTTGTCCTTGTTTTTCTCCTTTTGCACGGAAGAGCTTCCCTGTTTAGATAAGAGGGCCTCCTTCCCGTTGATGTACTTTTCTTCTTTGAAGAGCACCTCGACCATGCTCGCCTGTGGGTTCTTCGAAATGGAGAACATCAGATCTTTGGGTAATATGCCCTAGCCCGCTAAGGCGGTGATGTAGAGCTTTCATCTGAATATCTGCCCTCAATGGCTTGAGTTGAACCTGCGGTCATGGGACCTCGAAGGATTTTTCTTGTGGGCCTTTGTTTTCTTGTCGGCTGGGGTGGTAGATCGACAGGTGCGTCAGACTCAGATGAAGTGGGACCTGCTTGATGGAGAGTTCTTTGAAGGATGAGATCGAGGCTAGCAGAAGCCTATTGAACCATGCCAAGGCCGAGCCCTTAAGTGTGATGGCAAAGGCTTTGCATCTCACGGGATCCTTGTATCCATGCGACTCCGTCGATTCTTGTAGATTTGAGGTGGTCTGAGGGGTCTTCGTTCCAGTGAAAGCGACGCGGCGTGTTTTATTGAGTGTAGAACCAGGCCATGGGCGGGATTCCATGCTATGCCGGGAAGCATCCATTGATCTTGACTCGGCCCTTTATGGCTCCTTTGTGGTAGGCTCTTGTGGATGCCCTAAAAACGTTGTTCCAGTTGTGCCTTACTTTCAAGTTGGCGGGGGGCGGGATTGTCGTATGCGTCGTTCACCTTACGCTCCCGGTATTGACATCACCAGTGGATTTGTAGAGGTCGTGCCTCCTAGTCCGACTATTTTCTCCTTCATCATCAACGTCTCGGGGGGCGCTGATACATTGTTGTTTGTTGGATACATAAAAGTGCAACATTTCTATAGGGTTTAATCCCACTTTAGGCTAATGTTTTGCTCTCATTTTGTGTAGAATAGAGTGCTTTTGACCTTTTCTAGTGTTTTATGCATGTGTAGGTTTTTAGTCAAGTGCACATTTTCGTCGCGGATTACAATTCCGAGGAGAACAAATGTAGATCATTGTTATGGAATTCTGATATTTGTTGAAACCCAGGAGCGTGCTATAGTAAAGAGGATGAGTTCTGCCGAAGGTACGTGTCACAAGTGCTAAATATAGTGATGCCAGAGTACCCCAGGACCAATAATACCAGTGCACTTTTGGTGTCCCGATACCACACTTCTTGGTCTGCAGAATTGCCAACATGCGATCTCTGCGGGACTTGAGTGGAATTTCAATCTTGGTGCAAGGGCATGCTCGTCTTCGACCACCACCGAGATCACCGTAGGGGTGTATTTAAACGCAGAGGCGAGTTAGGACAATGGGATTACAGGTTGGTTTTGACGGTTAGTGTTTCTCATAATTTGCTAAGGTTCATAGTAGAGTGCTAGTTTTCTTCGATTTTGAGTTTTTAGTCACTTATGATCTTTTCGATTGGTTTCTATAACTTGGTATTCTTCTGGGATTACGTGTTTTTTATATATCCTAACCTTGCAATTGAAGTATACCATTTCTCAAGTCATTTCACGATTTAGTGTTTTATTAATCATGAATCGACTCTCGGTTTTAATGGAGTTCTAAACCCTCCATGATAGGGTTCTAATGGTGGAAACTCACCTCCTTCAAGGTAACAGCCCTCAATTCCTCTTTTGTGCTTCAATGGGATTGTATGATGCTAAACACTTGTGGAAAATCTTATAAGACCTTAGTTTGGCATCTTGTGACAGCGTGTGAGCGAGAGACTCTGGTACCGTTGTGCCTTGACTCGCAAATGCAAACCCAGAGTCCAAACCAAAATCGTCTAAACAAAGTGTTTGTTATCGCTGGTGTTCTTTGTCTTATAAGCTTGCCAATGTAGCGATATCTTTAAGTCGAAGACCCATTCTGTAATGGCTCCTAGATGAAATTGTGGTAAGAATTAAGGTATTACCTGATCGATTGGTGGTAAAACCTAAGGATCCTTATCATTCGTCCTTCTTGTTTTTAATAGTTAAGTTAGCAGGTTTTCGATCAATCGATCATTAGATTTTACTTTAGCGCACGGTCTATTTGGATAATGATCACGGATCACACCTAGAACCACCCTCCTGTTGGAAATGACTGTGGACTCCCACGGTAGTATGTCCTTGTGACAGTGAGTTCCTACGGCAGGGAATAATTTCGGCATCTGAAATGAGCGAAGCATTTTGGCGCGGATTCTGCAGGGAGTGGCGAGCAATCTAGTTTATCGGAGGCTAGTGGTAATTTGCAGATTGCACGTGCAAATCAGATGCGTTCTCTACCTTTTTAGTCGTTTTCATAAATAATCTAGTGGATATGCATGCAGTTGGGATTAAGCTTGGTGCATGTCGGTTTTAGACTCATTTTTTTTTTCCCCATGCGGTAATGCCGACTGTAAATTATACCTCGAGACATTCTGAAGAATCCATGGCAGACATTTGTTTTCAAGAAGACCACTGCACCTCAAATGAGACCTGTCCAGGGAATCAAATGACTCTCTTTAATCCAATGCCCGAGATTCTTGTGACTGAACTCCGTGAGGCCTCCTGATAAGGAGATGATTGTTGCACCACCAAGCGACCGAAGATGACGGGAGGAAATGTTGATTTCGGCCTGATTAATATCGGGCTCCCCCTGCCCTTTACCCCCAACTTGGAAGGCCCTCCAGGAAGTTCTCGACCTCGAAGGAACCCTGACAAATTCAATATACGATCGCCTACTGAAGAATTTAGCAATTCCTTATGAAACGAATGATTGCCCTTCTCCACGATGGCCATCAGAGGTGGTCGGGAACCACTGCTATTCGTAGAGAGATTTTGAGGATGTTTGCGTACTTCTTTCTGAGGATCGCCTCCATATAATTTGTATGGTTTTATTCCCATTCTCTCTTAAGGAAAAGGCCCAATGTGGTTTTAGCTCTTGCCCAATTCATTTACTTGGGAAAGACATCGAAATAATTCTGAATAAATTCTTCCTTCCCGCACGTACTAATGCACTCATGCGACCAGTAAAACTTTACAAAATCGGTGACCTTTTCTTCATTGTATGGGAATGATATAAGGGCCTTCACGCTCTCCCTCGTCATGGTTTGGATATTGAGGATAAATTTGTGTGTTTCTGAGAATGTCTTGAATAACAAACAATACATCCAAATGATGTGTGCGGGGGAGTTCTATGAGAAAAGTGCCAGGAAGGCAGTTCAATTTTTTGATACAATAGCAGAAAATGCTCGAACTTAGGAGACTAATACTTCCTTAGATACCGCTAAAGTGCATAGTACACCTACAGGGGGAGAATCCATCGGCAAGAAGAATGATGACTGCGAGCGAAAATATCAACAACTAGGAAGTTTGGGGTGTGGAGTGAAAAAGGTGAATAGGCTTATTGTACCCAGTACCTTAAGTGCCTATGGGACTGGGTGGGAGGAGCCATGCATCATTGTGATGACCTTACTCCTCAACTATTAACACCACTAGCTTCCTCAGAAGTTGAGAGCAATCCAAATAGGCAAGCTAATGCTCTTAGTACCAAAAGCCCTTCAATTCTCAATACTGCGAGGCTTTTATAATCCCGGGGTGGGGGTGGCACCGGAATTTTGGATTGGAGGGATGGGAGGCCCGCACAATTTGCCAAACCAAGGCCAAACTTCGGCTTGAGGCTTTTCAGCTCGAGAGCCCTCGGTTCCAAAATCAAGGTCCTCAAGGATTTTCAGTGAACCCTAACCAAGGTTTGCACCCCTCGTCTTAAGGGAATTCAAACCTGATATTACAGTATCACATAAGAAGTTTGGAGGACATTATGACACAGTTTGTCGGCTCAATAATCCTGTAGCTGAATTTCAAAGCGCTTGAATGATGTCGGATCCCAAATCCGCTAAGGTGACCTCTTCTATGGGAAATTTTCAACGAAAAGGAAACTCCTTCTCGAGCCATCGAAACCCCCGAGGTAAAAATAATTGTTGGAGCCTCCAGGTCCAAGCGATAGCACCTTTGAACATTGTAAGGTTGTCACCACTCTTGAAGTGGAAAAATAATTAAACAAAACAGTGACCAGAAATAATCTAAAGATGTGCAAAATGAACCACTAAGGATGATGAGGTGTGATAAGCTTCATGTTCTAGAAGCCGAGATGTTGTTGTGTTGGAGGCGAGAAAAATGAGGCCTCCCACATTATCATCTGCTCCCATACCCTCATAGGTTGAGAGCCCCGAAAGTGAATAATGCTCTGGAAATCATGAGTTATTTAAACGGGTTAAGTGAACATTCCTTTATTGGATTACCATTAAGCAAATCTTGCCATATGCGAGTTTTGAAAGACATGTAAAGAAAACTAGGTGTCAACAAGGATGCATTCATGTTTGAACAATCCCACCTCCTTGATGCGGAACAATTTGCCCCAAAATACAAGACCTAGGAGCCCACTATTTCCATAGTGGTGAGAATTGAGAATTAGGACATGCTGATGGACTTGGGGCGAGTATTAACTTGTTGCCATGCTCGGGCATATGTTGAGCTAGGGTTAGAAGAGTTAGAAGAGCAGGCTAATATCACCCTCGACTAGTAGCCAGTAGTGTGAAAATTCCTGGGGGATAGTGAAGGATGTATTGGTGCAAGTAGACAAAGTTCTACTTTCTTTGTGGACTTTGTTGTTCTTGACCGCTCATTTGTGGTGAATCAGGGGACTCGGTTCCGGTGATTCTTGGTAGGCCATTCTTGGCCACTACTAATCACCATCATATCTGCTTGTGGGGAGGACTAATGACATTATCTTTGTTAACATGGCTGTTAATTTGAATATCTTTCTGCAATGTTGTCGAGGGGACCGGGGATGATGACGTCACGGCGAGGTAAATATGATGATAGACTCACATTGTCATGAACTATGTAGATCATGTTTCATGATGGTCCTCTCAAGTCTTGTTTAGTAAGCCCAAGTTGTGTGTCAAAGGAGGTAACCACATCGAATTGGAGTTCTGCGCTCCTCAATCGACCTGATAGTCTTAGAAGCAAATGGGTGGCGCGGTCAGTGCCACGAAATTGAGGACCAGGTGTACCTTCGGAAGAAACCTAAACTTGAGTTGAAACCCTTACCATTTGATCTCAAATATGCATTCCTAGGGGTAGAAGAAACTTTCCCGGTAATCATATCCTCCTCTTTAAAGTCAGATCAAGAGAATAAACTTTTGGAGATATTGAGAACCCATAAAACCGCCATAGGATGGACAATTCCCGGAATATTGGGGAGATCGCCCCTTGATTTTGCACACATAATTCACTTGGAAGAAGATGTAGAACCACTCTGAACAACCACATTGACTAAACCCGATCATGAAAAAATTGGTCGAGAAAGGGGTCTTAAAAGCTGAATGTAGGTGTTATTTGCCATTGTAGATATAGAGTGGGTCAAGGTCCAACAAGTAGTTCTAAAAATAAGGGGTTACTATGGTAGCAAATGAGCATAATGGAGGTTAATTCCCGAGTCACCACGGGTTAGGGTGTGTATGGAGCTATAGGAAGGCTTCAATGCGAGGCGAGTAGGAAGATCATTTCCCTCTACCTTTTGTGGATCCAATGCTAGAGAGAGTTGCAGGGCATGAATTTTATTGTTTTGAAGCGAATTTTCAGGAGTGCAATCAAGTGAGATAGCCTTAGAAGTCGAGAAAATATGTTCACCTTACTTTTGGAACATTTGCCTTTAGGAAAATGCCCTTCAAATTATGTAATGCGCCAGGAACCTTCCAACGGTGCATGATGGGGATTTTCGAGTGATATGATGACACACATTTTGGGAGATTTTCATGGGCGATTCTACGTTTTTTGAAGTGCATTATGAGGGATGCACAGGAGATTTTACGAGAGGGTGCGGAGGTGTCGGAGAAGAATTTAGTCTTTGGTGGGAGAAGTGTTGCCTTCATGGTGACACAAGGGATTGTGCTAGGACATAGTGTCAAAAGAAGGAATAGAGGTGGATAAAGCCAAAGTTGAGTAGATCTCCAGGCTTACCTACTCCCCAAGTGTGTTAAGATATACGATTAGTTCTTAGGTCATGCGGGATTTGATAGGAGATTCATAAGAGATCTTAGTGCCATAGCCCGTCCTTTGTGCAATTTTCTTGCCAAGGATGTCACCTTTGCATGGTCACAGGCTTGTGAGGGAGCCTTTGATAAATTGAAAACTATGTTAGTGTCCTCTTGTCATCAGATCTCCCTGATGGGAACTCGGCTTTTGGATCATGTGTGGCAGCTAATGATTATGCCATAGAAATTTGTTTTGGGGTAAAGGGGAGAGAGATAAAAAAGCTTTGTGATCTTATGCCGATCAAAACTTAGATTCGGCACCGATCGATTGACTACGAGAAAAAAAAGAGTTCTTGATTTATCGTCTTTGCTACAGAAAAGTTCGAGTGTTACATTGTGAGTCTCTTGTAACCATTTTTCACGGATCATCTGTTATTTGTTACCTTGCTCTAGCGGGATACTAAGCCTCATTTGACTAGGTGGACCTACTATGTCGAGAATTTAACGATTAATGGGATAAGAAGGAGTTGAGAATGTGGTAGTGACCGCATCTCAGTTAGTTGGCAGAACCACTTACGAAGGTCAGCCATCGACACTCCTTGATGAGCAACTTTTGCTCTTGTCACTTGCCCATGCAGGACATAGTAAACTATCTAGTGTGAGGATAGATTCCACCCAAATGGACCTCGGCAAAGAGAGGAAAATTTTATGGACATAAAAGAAATATTACTTTGATGACATACTTGTTTAAATGTCACGACCAGTGAGTGAGAGGGTGTGTATCAATGACGATCAAATTGGGTGCCACATACGCCACTCGAGAAGCTTGTGGAGGAATATAAAGTAAGAACGACGGACAAAATCACAGAATTTGGTTTTTATTGGCCCGCTCTTTTTAAAAGCCCCTTTGATTTTGCAAAACTTGTGCTCGGTGCCAATAATTAGGAGGGGTCACAAAAAGGAACATGATGCCTCTTACTCTTATTTTAATCATTGAGATCTTCGATTGTTGGGGTTTAGAATTCATGGGGCCTTTTCCCCCCTCTTGTAGGTACCTTTACATTTTATTGGCAGTTGATTAAGTTTCTAAGTGGGTGGAGACCATTCCAACGAGAACTAATGACCACAAGGTTGTTTTGAAATTTTTGAAAGTACATATTTTTCTGGCTGGAGTGCACAGTGTGATCATTATTAGTGATGGTGGGCTGCATTTTTGTAATCGACCCTTAGAGAATTTGTTGAAAAGTATGGAGTCACCACTTAAGTTTCCCGCGACACCACCCCCGGACAAATGGTCGAGGCGAGTGTGATAGGGAGATCAAACATATTTTGGAAAGAAAGCGGAGTCTTAAATCGCAAGGATTGGTCGCTTCGACTAATCGACACTCTTTAGACATCGTCTGCTTTTAGACTATTCTTAGTATCAATATCCTTATGGTGGTTATGGAAATGCTTGTCATCTGTCGGTCGAAATGGAACACAGGGCATATTGGGCCATTAAAACTCTTAATTTTGATTTGTAGGCGGGTAAATGAAGTGCTGCCCAGGATGAGCAGGCTTGATGAATTGCGGCGTGAGATAGTATGAGCTCACGAGATCTACAAAGAGAGGCTCAAGCTATTCCATGAAACAAAGAACATTGTAGAGAAAACCTTTGAACCTCACGAAAGGTATTGTTGTCTGACTCTCGTTGCACATTTTTCTAGGAAACTCCATTCTAAGTGGGGTGCCCTTTCATACGTCAAGGTAGTTTACCCATAGGCGCGTTAGGATTGAGAATCGAAAAATGGAGAAATCTTTAAAGTCATTGGCCTAGCGCTTAAAGCCATTTCGCGAGAACTTATTGCTTCGGAGAGTGTTGAGGTGATAGATCCGCTCACAGGGATGTTCAGCAGCAGTAATCTCTATCCTACCCCTTTTGTATATAGTTTTTCTTTTCCTTTCTTGCATTTCTTTACGCTTTATTCATTTATTCTGCCTTTATTACTAACAAAAAAAAAAAAAAGACACAAAATACAAAAAATTTATTTAGAGGGTCCCACCATTCTATTCTCGTATTTTTTGCCCTCTCTTATAGTCTATTGGGTGTATCGTCCATGCATTGAGGGTAATGCCTATTTCTATGGTGGGGGTGGGCTTACACTAGTTGGAGCCATTTTAGTGCATGCTATTTGGTTTAATTAAGTGTTCTTAGAGGATTAAGTGCATGCAAAATTTTTGATTTTCGGCTCTTTTGGGTATGGTACTTGATGCGCGATGTATCACGGTCCTTTGTGACCTTATGTATGCACTCATATAGTCTCATAATACCATACCGCAAATATGGCGTACACAAAACTTTTTCATATTTGGGACCATACTGACCCCAATTCTTTTCTATTCTCCAGAGTCAATCTTAAGCGGTATCACTCTCATTCATACGCTACACAAGTCATTGATTTCACCTTTGAGCTCATTTTGCTATTGCTTTGAAAAACGTGTGCATTGTTTTAGCATTCCTTGTCAACTACATGCATCTTATTCTCTCAGGAACACCCATACGTAGCTGAAAGATGATTTTAGGCCATAATTTTTCTATTAAACTTCTAAATCATACTGAGTCAACCCTTTGCACCCCTCTGATTAGTGCCCAAAAAGTGCTATTTTGAGCCCTATTTATTATAGGTTTTGAGTGCTTTTTATGTACTAATCATTCTAATTAACCCAATTTACACATTAAGGTCCCTATTATCCTACTGATCGCATTTTGTGGCAAATTTTACAGTTTTTGCAAGCTAATAGTGCCAAAATTGTTGAGTCGATCAAAAGCCGCGAAGAATTCGAGGTCAAGCTCGGCGTACCGTCGAGAGACCGGAAGGAAGAAGAAGCGAAGAATGCAAGAAAATGGAGCATTGCAATTTTTGGTTCATGCGGAAACGCTGTGCGTCCTGCGAGCAGCGTTCCTCCAGCGGCTGTTCTCTGCATTTCACGCCTCGGTTTTTGTTACATTTTTGTTTCTTGATTGGTCCTTGTAATAGTTAAATGTTTTGTTGTTTTAGTATTTCACTTGTCTTGGCTATATAAATATTTGCCTTCTACTTGTGATGGGGCGTTTTTCTTTGTGAAGAAAATTAGGCCTTGATTCTTCATTTTCCTCTTTTCTCCCATTTTCTCTCCCTTTCTCGGCTACCAAACACTCCTTTGAGGATGACAACTCAAAGGATGCTTGGCTAGACCTCTTCCTCCTTGAAGAGGAGGGCTGCTGGCTAGGATTTGAGGTAAACCGATGGTCCTCTGTTAACGTAGGCATATTTATTTTCATTTATGTTCCTGTTCTCACTCTAGGTTAGAACTCCTTTGATGTGCCTTCTTTGATCGGTGTTGGCAATCTTTTGGGGTTCGGTGGATGCTTGTGCTAGATCACTAAGATTCATTAGTTGCTTTCTATTTATCCTTTGTGAGGTAGATCCTTGAGGCACGTTTTCAACGTAAGGAAGTATTAATGTTCAATAAATCTTTGTTTTCAAAGGAAAATCATAGGGTTTAGTTTTTAAAGCTAAATGAAGATTCGGTTCGAAATGACTATATGTCATCCTCCCAAATGCGAGGGAAAAGACCCGAGGACATGTTGGTAGCCTTAAAACCCTAAACCAGTGGCTTGACACTTCAAGGGGTTCTATTTTGCATTTTTCTTTACTTATTTTATTTTTAATCTGCACCATCCAACTCCCCTGTTTTTACCCAAACCTGAAAATCCAAATTAAATTCACCATTTTTGACTTCACTTAAATCATTTGTATGAAGAAAACTCATCCCTGTGTTCGACCTAGAGGCAGCTATCTTTGCAATAGTTTTACTACGGCGGTAGGAGAACACAGAGTATAAATGATTGATTAGGATCACCTATTGTAGCCTTGAATCCAAATGGCGTCGATTGTCGGGGATGTGCCTAAGTGCATTTGACGAGCTATGGAACACTGTGATCCTCATCACAGTTTTGGTGAAATTTCCTTTTATCATTTGCGTCATTTGTTTTTGTTCATTCAGCGTAAAAAAAAAAAAAAAAAAAAAAAAGTTCTTCTTGAGGATTGTTTTAGGTTGCCACAGCACTAACACGAGGAATCCATTTTCAGTGGATTAAAAATTCTAAAGGCAAGCAGTTTATTTGAGGTTAAGTGGAAAAATTGACTGTGATCGAATGGAAGAGGAGAACAATATAGTGAATAATATTTAGTGGAAAGAAACCACTGGGGCATACATGTCCATGAGGGATTACAGGAACCTTCCATGGCGTGTGCTTGACTTTGTAGAGAGAAATCCAAACCGTAGGTCTATGAGGGAATATAGAGACCAATTGATGATGGCCTCCTACGAGTGTTACTGACTTATGCACCTCTGTTTCTCCACATTTACCTCAACTCCTCGATACCACAACCACCACGAGTTAATTTCTCCAGTTGAGCAAGCAATACTGAACTTGAGAAAACTAGTGGATAATTTCAAAGAAGAGCAAAGGGTAGTGAATGTCCAGTCCAATCAAGAAATTAACACAGTGGAGAGCTCCTTGAACAAGAAATTGGATGGGTTCCGAAGCGAAATTGATCAAAAATTTGACATCCTGCAGGAATCCATCTCAAAGCTCACCAATCAGCTTGTTTATCAAAAGGAGGAGAATCCAGAAAAAGAGTGCCTGATCGACACCACAGTGGAGGAGCAATATAAAATGCAAGATGAAGCAATCTCCCCATTGCTAACTGAGGAGGGCAGTGGAAAAGAAGTAGTGGAAGAGCCCAAACAGCATGTTAAAGCCATTTCCCATATAATTGAACCCCACTTTGCCCTTGCCCAAGTCACGAAAGCCCACGCGATAGCCCTCCGGCCGGAGTGTATGTGCACTACACGAAGCACGGCCAACCCACACAAGCACCCAAGCTAAGGCCAGCCCATCACTTTATTGCCATGCAAAACTTGAGAGATTAGTGGCCTTTGTACAAAATTTTGTTACTACATAAAAAACAATGGCGGTACCCACGCGCTCGCATGGCACGATGGATGGTTCGGGTCTTTGGTTAATTTGGAAACAGAAACTGGCATTCATAGCTCACTTGAGTTCAACAGCCTCCAAAGAGCTTAAAGAGTTGGTTTGAAGTACAGTCTCCTACTTTTTGTTTCATTTTTTCTTGTCTTATTTTATTTTATCGTATTTTATTTGATTTCTATAAGTTTTCTTCTTAGATTTTCCTAATTTTAAGTTAATCTTTATTTCTGCCTTGTTTTCACTTTTCTGTAATTTTTTCTTAATTTTCTTGTATTGTTTTGCGAGTTCTAGTGAAAATTTTGAAGCAGAATGAAGATCAGGAGCAATTTGGAGCAGCGGGGAGAATTTCGCAATTATAGCGAAATTTTCGCAAAACTAGCGAAATTTTCGCTATCCTGAAATTTTACTCTGTGCTTGAGAATTTCGGCTATGTAGCGAAAATATGTGCCGGTTAATCCCCTCCCATATAAGACAAGGAGTCTCATGATGAGTTTAAAAAAATTATTGTTTTATTTTTTTATTTTTATTATTCTTCATTTATTTTATTAAAAAAATTATTTATTTTTATTAAAAAAAAATCGTCTCTCACAAATATATATATATATATATATATATATATATATATATATATATATATATATATATATATATATATATATATATATATATAAATTTAAAAAAATTATTTTTTATTTTATTAAAAAATATTGTCTCTCAAAAATAAAAAGTTTTTATTTTTATTTTTATTAATTATTTTATTTTATTTTTCAAAAAAAAAAAAATTCGCTATGTGTATAGCGATTTGCCTCTGTTTTGCCTCGATTTTGTTTCGCTCATAACTTTTTCATCAGAATTTCAGTTTTAGGCGTTTTGGTCTGGATTGGAAAGCAGAGAGTGTAGAATCTAAATCTAACATAAAAAACACTTTTGAGACTTTATAAAAGTGAAATTTTCAAAAATTCTCCAAGCTGGTCACTTTTTTTCTCTCTTTTTATTTGCTTCTAACTTGTTCATTTGAAGCCCAAGCAGTGAATAAGGTGTCGATGGAAAGCTTGCGAAGTCTCTATCCAAAAATGATCACATATCATCAAGAGTGTTTTACTTCCTAGCTTTCCAATCAGGAGCCCCATTGCGGACAATGAGACATTTGGTTGGAGGGGAGAGTTAGCGGTAGCTTTTACCTGTTTTTGTTAATATTTTTGAGCAAGCCCGTTTGTAATGTTCGATGGCTTGCTGGTTTCTTTTCTTGTGGCTTGGTATACTATACGGCTTATTTTGTTAAAGCGCACCCATTTTTTTGTGTTACCTTAACTTTGTGGTTTAGTGAAGCTTTGTCCAATTCTATTGATGTTAGATTGGTTCCATGCCTAGTTGAGTGGATGATCAGTTGAACTCTTGTTGCTTTCGACCCTTTTTCTTCCTTTAGCTAACCACACACTGTGCACATCAGGTTTCTTCAATAACTTTGAAAAAATTTGCCTAGCCTCTGGCACTTGATAACCTACCCTAGTTTAGTTGACCACCTTTAATAGGTTAAGGACCCTGTGGAAAGAAGGCCCGATCGTCTTCCAAAAAGAAATAAAAAGAAAGAAAGAAAAAGAAGGAAAATTGCAACGCTTTACCTTGAAGCAGAGCACGGTCAGGGGGTATATGCCAACCCAACTAAAGCCCGATGCCTAAGCCCAGATTTGGGAGCCCTTGAACTTAGTGCTCGCTACATGGGTGGATAGGTGGAGTTTGGCAAGTTGTAGGTCTTTGGAGTTTGAAATCATTCGGTCAGGGGTGAAACCTAAAGAGTTAGTGGTGAAAGATCCTCATGACTTGGTGCTTACTAGCCTTAATTGGTTGGGAGTCATCGGTAGATCCAGTTATGGACTTTAGTAAAGGTCGATTCCTCTGGCATTGCACCCCTACACTTGCAAAAAAAGTTATGGAATAAGAGTGGGTCGTCTGTTGGGTCGGTTAGCGTCTTGGGTTGTGGCGATAGCTAGGTTGGGAGAGTGTAGTTTAGCCGGTTTATTGTTGAGAATGATCAAACAAACACTTGGATTTTGGTGGAGTCTCGGTGTTGTGAGGGCTCTTTTGATACTCAATTTTGTATGGCATTCATTCTCTCGAGATAGTTATTAAACAAGGCTGATGATTCTTACTTAGGGTTGAGCATTACTCATTCTCATTCCACAAACCTTTTTGAAATACCATTTTTGTGAACACAATTTTATTCTTGTTTGTATGCTCTCTCTTTCTTTCTTTCTTTCATTCTTGGGGTATGATGTGTGGGATGGGGAGTGTGATTAGTGCCCATAAAGTGCTATTTTGAGCCTATTTATTATAGGTTTGAGTGCTTTTTGTGTATAAAATGTTAATCTTGATTACACATTAAGGTCCCTATTATCTGCGATCGCATTTTGTGGCAAATTTTGCGGTTTTGCAAGCTAATAGTGCCAAAAATTGTTAGTCGATAAAACCTGAAGGAATTCAGTCAAGCTCGGCATTCGAGATCGAGGCCCGAAGGAAGAAGAGCAGAAAATGCAAGAAAAATGGAGCATTACGAATTTTTACGGTTCATGTTTGTAAATCACTGCGAGAACCTTGTTCCTCAATGACTGTTCTCCTTGCATTTCACGCCTCAGTTTTTGTTACATTTTTTGTTTCTTCCCATTTGGTCAGCCTTAATAGTTCAATGTTTTCATTGTTTTGGTATTTTCACTTGTCTTGGTAGCTATATAAGCCCATTTGTATACACTTGTTAACGGGGCGTTTCTTTGTGAAGAAAATTGACCTCGATTCTCAGTTTTTCCTCTTTTCTCCCGTTTCTCTCCTTTCATTTGCAAACACTCCTTTGAGGATGACAACAAAGATGCCCAGCTGAACCTCTTCCTCCTTGAAGAGGAGAATTGTAGCTAGGATTTGAGGTAAGCAGAAGCGATCCTCTGTTTTTAATGTGAGCATTTATTTTCATTTATGTTCTGGCCTATCTCTAAGTTAGAACTCCTTTGATTGCCTTCTTTGATCGATGTTGGCGATCTTGCAGGAGGTTCAGTGGATGCTGTGCTAGATCGCGAGATTCATTAGTTGCTTTCTATTTATCCTTGTGAGGTAGATCATGGAGAGCTGCGTTTTCACTATCACGGGAGTATTAATGTTCAATAAATCTTGTTTTCAAAGGGAAAATCATAGGGTTTAGTTTTAAAGGTAAATGAAGATCAGGTTCGGAAATGACTATATGTCATCCTCCCGATGCGGCAGAGGACATGTTTGTTGCCTTAAAACCCTAAACCAGTGGCTTGACACTTGAGGTTCTATTTTACATTTTTCTTTACTTATTTTATTTTTAATCTGCACCATCCAACTCCCCTGTTTTTACTTTGAACGAAAATCCAAATTAAATTCACCATTTTTGACTTCACTTAAATCATTTTGTGCAGAAGAAAACCCATCCACTGTGTTCGACCTAGAGCGAAGCTATCTTATGATAGTTTTGCACTACAGCGGTGGAGCTTTAGAATTATAAATATTGTTGATTACGGATCACCTCTTTGTGCCTGAGTCTATCTTGAACATGAATTGCAGTGATTGAACCTAGGAATCTTGATCACGAGGAGTACGACAGACTCCAAGGTAAGCGTGAAGGTGTCGAGAGAGTGTAGTACACAGTTCAGCAAACACAAGTTAGTTTGGAGGGGGTATGAAGCAGGGAAAGAAGCGAGCATCCAGTGAAATCCAAGATGTAGTAGTGCAGGAAATTTTTTGTAAAGTGAGTGAGTACCACACTTATTAGTCTTTTGGTACGAGGTGGAAAAAAATTAGCGTCAACAAAGTGGTGCCCAGTACCACACTTATTGAGTGCCGTACCTGGCCAAAAACAAACCGTGGTACATTTGGTCACCAGATACACACTGCTGAGTCTTGATCTTGGTCGTGCGTGAATGGGCCATTTTAAGGGTTTTTCTCCCAAAATTTTGAACCCTTTCATATCTCCCCTCCCCAAATCCTATATAAGAGAAACCCTAGCCTAATTTCCCATCTCACCAAAGCAAACCCTAGGTCAAACGTTCCCCCTAATGTCTCCATTGTTCGACCAGGGCATCACGATTCCTTATACGAGGCGGGAAGTACTGGGCAGTAGTGGTAAGTGCTCCTCATCTCCTTGAGAGCAATCTGAATGAATTTTCATTGTGTTAATATGGATTGTGTTGGGTGGCTTTGGTTGGTGCTTCTATGTTCTCGATTGATTAGGGCATCTGCAACAAACGGTATGGGGAGAAAGGTTCTGACTGATCTGGAAAGGGTGAGTCCGATACTGTTGGAGATGGGTTATTGGGAGACCGTTGTATATGTATGGGCTATTCTCGCTATATTATCCATTTTCGCCATATCTATGGCAAGATCGAAGAGCACTGGGAAAGGAAACGCTACTAGCTCTTCTATGGAGCGAGCCGTAAAAAAATGAAAGGCCGATACTTCGCATAGTGTAAATAAAGGAGAAGGAAAGCAGAAAGGTTCCTCGTCAGAGAGTGAGGAAGAAAGTGAAAGCGAAGGTGAAGAAATTAAGGCTATGTTTGTTGAGATCATCGGAGATCGGAGGCGAAAAGTGGAGTCAATTGAAGCGGGTTTCCCGCGTGAGGCGGGAATAATTGAAACGTTTTTGTTCACTCACCCCATTCGTGTCGTATTCAGGATCAGAATCTACAATTTATCTGTGAGGAGGTAAGGCCCATTCTGGAGCCGTTGTCGAGGAATTATACTCGACTTGAGAGAGAATCGGAATGTAAACACCTGTTGGAGACTACCATTTGGGGGAAAGCGGAGTTAATGGTTGCTTCCCAACTAGACCACTAGATCGAGATTATGTCATACACTTGTGTATGGCCAGGCCTTACCCACTCGGAAATTTATTCTGAGTTTGATCTTGAGTCTGTTTGCAAATACCATGTGCACCCGACCGGTACCATGGGGGGCTTTGTGTGAGTTCATCAGGGAAATTAAAGCACAGTATGCATTGATGAACAAGGTCATTCACAATATGATTGGGCCGAAGGGAAAGGAGAAGTTGCCAAGCAAGGAAGAAATCCAGTTTCTGTATGAGGTAATGATTGGAAAAATTATTGACTATGCTTTGGTAATATGGTGCATTATGAGGACTACGAGGTCCCAATGAAAACAAGCACATCTACGACCTTAGTTACAAACCTGGTGGAAGGCTGGCAGGATAAAGTCTTACGGTAGAGAAAGAGTTCTTCTAATTTGGGACCCATCCTGAGCAAGATAGAAGCAAAAAGCCAAGCTTCTTCCACAAGGCCTCAGTCAGCACATCCCCCTTCGGATATTTCTAGGGCTTCATCGTCGTCAGCTCTTGGTCCGATGAGTACATCCCCCTTAAAAAGAATGGAGCGTAGAATCAAAGGATGGATTCCATGCATCTGGGAAAATTTGAAGCAAGCTGGATCACAAGCTCTCCGAGGCTTGAGGGTCACGATACATGGGAGAACCCATTGTTGTAGATGATCCTCCTCGACTTGGGAAGAGTTCGACCCGGCGGATGGCCCGTGTAAACGAGGATGCATTCTCCTCACGAAG
Organism: Tetrastigma voinierianum; assembly: GCA_016808115.1. Taxonomy (NCBI): domain Eukaryota; kingdom Viridiplantae; phylum Streptophyta; class Magnoliopsida; order Vitales; family Vitaceae; genus Tetrastigma; species Tetrastigma voinierianum. The sequence goes on from JAEQBH010002708.1 coordinate 243,956, forward strand.
ATAGGGAGGACGAAGAGTAGTAGCATTCGGGTTAGAGAATAGAGATTAGTGTTGGAAGTAGGTAGAGACCTCGACCTTGTCATGTCGACACCGTTTGTTTTACGTAAACCCTATTTGTGTAGCCCGTAGATATTCTATTTGAAAAGACCTTTTGAATTTAGTTACGTAGGATGTTCCTCTTTGACTTCTATGCATGTTAGTTTGCTTGGTTATGGTAAAATGTTTGCAGTTATAATGAATTTCATTTCAGTTTGGTGATCTCGACTAACGACCTTATTTGGATCATTGGTCCTTTTTATGAGTATCTCTGTTTTGTAACAGTTTGTTATTTTGTCCATTGCTTTGAGACTGTGGTATTCATTTAAGTCAGATGGTTGCATACTCTGTCAGGTTATAGCACTATGTTCATTTTTTCCCTTGTGGGAAACTTGCAATTCTTAACTGCACCTTAGCTAATTTTGTTGAACCTCATAGTCAATAGGCGTTACCAGTTCAAATCTTGGTAGGGACTAGCAAGTTGTAGGTTAGGGGATGTTTTGGATACATAATAGTGCAACATTTATATAGGGTTTTAATCCCCCCCAACTCATGTTTTGCTCTCATTTTGTGTAGAATAGGTGCTTTTGACCTTTTCTAGCGTTTTTATGCGTGTGCAGGTTTTTCGAGTTCCATGCACATTTCGTAGCCGGTTGGTTCGGAGGAAGCAGTATAGATCATCGTTATCGATTCTGACCATTGTCGAGAAGGCCCCAGAAGTAGTCTTGTAGTGAAGAGGAGCGATTGCGAGAAGGGGCGTGAATGCCGTGCAGATATAGTGAAATGCAGAGTACCCTGAAACATGCGTGCTAGTGCGCACAGTGCGAGTCGCAGAATTTATGACATCACGTCTGTAGGACAGGTAAATTTCAGAGGAAATCTTGGTGCAAGACGCTCGTCTTTTGACCACCACTTGAGATCACTAATGGTGTATTTAAGTCCTTTTAGAGAGGCGAGGGATTAAGAACTGATGGGATTCAAGGGTTTGGTTTTGAACGGTTTGAGTGTTTTCTCATAATTTGCTAGGATTCATAGAGTACAGTACTTAGTTTTCTTCTAATTCTGAGTTTTTAGTCACTTGTAATCTTTCAGTTGGTTTCTATAACTTGGTATTCTTTACGGGATTCTATGTTTTTGATATCACAACCTTGCAATTGAAGTGTTATTTCTCAAGTCACATTTACGATTAGTGTTTTATTAATCATGAATCGACTCTCGGTTTTAATGGAGTTCTAAACCCTCCATGATAGGGTTCTGATGGTGGAAACTCACCTCCTTCAAGGTAACAGCCCTCAATTCCTCTTTTGTGCTTCAATGGGATTGTAAGATGCTAAACACTTACGGAAAATCTTATAAAACCTTAGTTTGGAATCTTCTTGACAACGTGTGAACGAGATACTCTCGGTACACATTGTGCTTGATCGCAAATGCAGACTAAGAGTCCAAGCAAATCGTCTAAACAAGTGTTTGTTATTGCTTAATTGTTCTTTGTCTTATAAAAGCTTTTAATGTGATATCTTCCGTCGAAGACCATTCATCAATGGCTCTAGATGAATTGTGAGTAAGGGTGGGCTACCTAGTCGGTGGTAGTGAAAACCTAAGGATCCTATCATTCGCCTTTGTTTTTAAAATAGTTAAGTTAGCAGGTTCTCGATCAATCAATCACAACCCCACAGATTTTACTTTAAGCACATTCATTGGATATGATCACAGGATCACCTAGGACTCCCTCCCTATGGAAATGACCTGTGGACTCCCACAGTAATATAATGCTTAACGAAATTAGTTCCTACTCTTGGGAATAATTTCATCAAATGCAATGAAACAACCTTTTTCTCTGTGGAATGGTATTGTAGCCTTCATAGGCTGTTTGTGCCTCTACCGGGCGTTATGCGGTGAAAGGGTTCGCCCGACTCCCTTAGAAACGCTAATTGGCGGGCGAGTGCCTCCATCTCATTGCAGCGGCATGGCGAGCCGGGGGCATCTCACGGCTGTCTGGCGTAACCGTGGTCGTGATGGTCTTACTTCCCTAGGGGGTTGGCATGGCTCCTGCTCATGTTTTGAGTCGATACCATCGATCAGAAATCGATTGATTTGTAAAGGCGATCGTTCCCAGACGGCGCCAAAGCGTGGTGTTTTTCTATCGATGTTAATTTGGGCGCTTGCTAGGTCGTTTAGGCGGTCGGGTCGGAGTGGTCGATATCTGACACCTGAAAAAGGGTGGTCGGTGAGTGGGTGTGCATCGGCCTCTCTCGTGCCTAAGTGGGACTCTTTCCTAGCGAAAGGAAGGGAATCAGCGTGGCTTTTGTGATTACATACCTTTCTTTTGTGGAATTGCTCGGTATTTATCATGGGTGATCACGATGACTTTCCTTGTTAGACGGTGATACGACATCTTCCCAATTGGGTAGGGAATCTTCTCTTCCTTATCGCTAGCTGAATATTGCCGATATTAGGGATAGTATTAATGATGAATGATCGAATCATGAAGATGGAGTACTTTTCCTTTCTTCTGACTCGGCGGTGAATGACAGTTATCCGAGTCACTGAGTGGCCCATTGGGCTTAGTTTCAGCCTTGGACTCGTGCCTTGAGAGTAACCAAGACGTCATCATGAGCTGAGTCCCCACGTGAGGCTCTTCTGCATGCCCCACGGAGGATGCCAACCCACTTTAAGGTTCGTTCCCTGAGCCTGCGTCTTGGGCCTATGGGTTGCTTTTTAGAGCCTTATCGGTTGCCCTGCAACCTTAGTGAAAGTAAGCAGGCGAGGCGAATCGACCCACATCGGCGGCCCGAATTCCACATGGTAGAACCGGGTTTGTTGGTCTAGGCTTGTCGCCGTCAATCATTCTACAATAATGATGGCTTTCCTCGATTTTTGTTCCCATTTTGGCTGACTCTTCTAGTGCCTTTAGGAGCACCCCACGGCTATTTGAACCGTACTCCCCTTTTCTCCAAACCCCTTTCTCAGTTTCCCCTATTCTTCAACCTCTTTCTCTGTGGTCTCGGATTTTTTCTTTCTCGAAACTTCCCTGATTATTGCTCAGGACTGTTCTTTATGGTTTCTGTCATTCTATCTCGCTTGGAGTCGTCTCTTTTGTTCTCTTCCCTAGTTTGGTACGTCTTTCTTCTTTTTCCCCTGTTTACCTTTTCTTGTTCTAGATTCCATGGGTCCCTGGTGGTCATTGTTTGTCTCCTCTTCCCCAGTTTTTTGGCTGAGATCTTGTCTAGCGCATCTTAGCCGTGGGGAGTAATTGTTCTGACTTTAGGGTTATTAAGGCGTGTTTTGGTGGGATTATACTCTTATATTCGTTCGACTTCCGCTGCGCTTGCCCGATCATGCGTACTTCCTCTAGGCGGGTCGTTCCTCTGTCTGCGCATGAGGTAGTTCGTAGGAATCGGTTTAGACCCAGAGCAGTGGAAAGTCAGGCTCCCTTGACCATTTGTTTGTCGGCCAGGGTCCTTAGCGGGACCTCCTTCCCCGTCACGGCAAAGGCAAAGAGCAAGGTCGGTGGATCAGTACACTAGTGGTTATTTGCCCGGGGCTCTTTGTCTGAATACCAAGAGCAGTGAGCCTTGGTGAGATTGAGCCCTTTTTTGGACATACCTTCGCCTCTTGCTACAGGCCCCCCTTTGGTGTTCATGTTTGGTGCCCTAATTTTCTCACTTCTTACATCGTCTAAGTGTCGAAGATGGTTTGTTTCTTTGAGGCGGCCTTCGAGAACGACCTCCACTTTCCTTTGCATCCCTTTATCAAAAGCGTCTTGCAGCACTTTAACGTCTGTCCGTCCCAACTTTCTCCCAATTTCTGGGGCGTTCTGGTCGGGCTGTTAGTCGTCTTTAGGGATCAAGGTCTCGGGGTTCCCAACATAGCTTTGCTCCTGAACTTCTTTAGTGTGAAGGAGGCCATAGAGGGCTTTTTGTACATTTCCAAACGCTCCAATGCCAAGCTAATCATCTCGGATCAAACACTGGAAGGAACATTATTTTTTTACCAGTGGTCATACTTGGGAGTATAATCCTGCTAACCGAGAAGATACGCTCGACATTCGGACCGCTTGGACTGCCCCCAAGGACCTACGTGAGCTTCCATTTGCGTTAATGAGGTGTTTCTAACTTTGCTTTGGTTGTGTGGTTTTCTGGTATTCGCCCTAGTCTCAGCCCCGAGGATGAAGAGGTGAGGCGGAAGTTGGCTAAATGTAGCCGCGGACGTATTCAGGCTTATTAGATTGGATATTCAGGGCCTTAAGTCTTGAAATCTTCTCTACCCTCCGCTTTGAGGCCATCTCAATCTTCTTTCATGAAGCCTTCTCAGGAAGAGCTTCAAGCCCGAGTTGAGTTTTTGGCGAAGAAGAAAAGAAGTGCCAAGCGTAAGGTCTTGGTTGCCCCTGAGAGCAGCCATGCAGCTCGAGGCAAGGTCCCGAAGTTAGGGGCGTCCTCCTTGCCATCGTGTATTCGGGAGCAAGGGTCGTCGGGGCAATTCCGGTTGAGGGGTCACACGCCTCATCCTATGGATGAGGTGCCAGCGATGGCAGATCCACAACTCTGCTCTTCCCTTGCTGTGGTAGCCAAGAATCCTCTCGGGAGGACCGCCAAGCCTCCTGGATGTCCACTATCTACTGTTTGGAGCCTCGGCGCAGCGGTGACTCGCCCGGGGCATTTGAGGGCGAGGGGAGGAAGCATCTCGGACATGAGAGGGATGAGGACTCGTTGCTTGCAAATGCAGAGCTGGCTGCTGGGGCCTTGTCATCTATCCTACGGGATTCTGGCCTTAAGAAGAGGGATTCTACGTTCGTTGAGGAGCGGCCTGTGCACAGGGGCGATTTGTAAAGTGCAATCCGAGGCAGCCTTTACTCGTTCATCCTATCGTTGATTTCGATTGGTCCTTACCTTTGTCTCGTTTCTACAGGTGGCTACTTAGATGAAAATCCTAGCGAAGAGGGCTTGCTTCTTTGAGAGTGCAATTAGGGCGATGGAAGCGTGCTCATCCCGGTGCCTCCACGACCTCGGAGAGGTGACTGTGAAGCTCGAGGTTTTAATGCGTGACTAAGGATAATAGGTAGTATAAATCCGACTTGGAGCATACCTCGACGGTGAAATCATGAGCTGAAGAATAGGAAAAGAAGGCTCGGAAGGATAAAAGTAGGGGGCGCTTCTTCTTGACTGCGGATGGTTAGGGAGGGCGTAGATCGCCATGGAGGTAAAGGTGACGGGGTGAGGCGGCGTGGGTAGTTAGGGTTGAGCAACGGGCGGAAACGAGGAAGAGCTTATGGGTGGGTGGGGCAGAAATTTGCATCTCAAGACCACGACATTGAGCCAGGTCTTCCAAGAGGTCATGGAGGCCTAGAGCACCGTGGGGCGCCTGAACAAAGAATGCCACGGGCTTCGTGATGATCTCCAGAGGCAGCAGGCCTTGGTTACTCAGAAGGAGAGGGTGATTGCCGAGTTGAGGGATGAGGCATGCACCTTATGGGCCTCCGGTTAGCTCGCTTTCTGGTGCAAGGCTTCTAAGGTCTTCCCAGGTTTGAGCTTCAATTTTCCTATTCCCATTGAGGACGAGGTGGGGAATCCAGGAGTGACGAGATGACCTTGGGGTGTCTTATTGCCCAACTCTGCTCTTCTTCACTGTGACCTCGTGGTTAGAGTATGGCTTCGGCCGATGTAAGCCTTTTCGTCGTCATTCTTTGTTAAACAGTCTTTGGCCCTTGTAATGGCGATTTTGACTTTTATTGAAACATTGATACGTGTATTCACACTTTCTAAATCTTTTGCCTTTCTCATTCTCTTTATGGCCTCTGAATAAACTGAATTCTATGACTCTTAATGCAAGTGGGGCTACGTGACCCTTTGATGGCCGAGTTGCTGGGCTCTCAGAAACTGAGCCTCATGGCTCTTTTGGACGGAGTTACATGGCTCCTTTGGATCCTGAGCTACATGGCTCTTTAATATCCGACCTCCTGGGCTTTTAGCAAATTGAGCTATTGGGCTCTCATTGACGAACTAAGCTATGTGGCTCTTGACAAACTAAGCTACTGGGCTCTTTACAAACTGAGCTGCTAGCCTCTTTCGGACTTTGAGCTATGTGGCTCTTTAATATCCGACCTCCCTGGGCGCTTATTGAGGTTAGGGCTATGTGGCCTTCTAAGCTGCTGGGCTCTTAAAAACTAGGCTCCACGACTCTTTTGAACTAAGCTACATGGCTCCTTCGGACTTTGAGCTACGCGACTCTTTAATATCTGAGCTCTTAGGCGCTTAATGAGGTCAAGGCTATGCGGCCTTCTCAGATACTGGGCTCTTAAAAACTGAACTCCACGACTCTTTTGAACTGAGCTACATGGCTCCTTCGGACTCTGAGCTACGCGGCTCTTTAATATCCGAGCTCCTGGACGCTTATTAAGGTCATGGCTATGTGGCCTTCTGAGTTGTTGGGCTCTTAAAAACTGAGCTCCACGTCTCTTTTGAGGCGAGGCTATGCTCCTTCGAACTCACGTTTCACGTGGCTCTTTAATATCCGAGCTCTTGTGCGCTTTTTCGTCTTAGTCCACCGGGAAAGTGCGTATAGTTTTATGGCGGAGTCTATGGAGGTGGAGCAGTTGCGTGACTCCCAGTGTCAAGGCCTGGCACTATAAATAGCCTTCCTTCGAGGGTGTATGTTATACGTCGTTCCCGTTTTCATTACTACCTTCGCCAGCGTCGGAGTTCGGACCTGATAAAGCTTCAGGGTTTGATTGTCATTGCCCGAAGTCTGTTCGGTGGTCATAGGCTAACATTTGGTTTCGTTGTTCTACCAGTTGTTGGAGTTATGTTGTTCCCTAGTCCTCAATTTGTTGGAGTTGTGTTCTTCCCTAGTCCTCCATTTGTTGGAGTTGTGTTCTTCCCTAGTCCTTCCATTTGATGGAGTTGGGTCAGGGAACACGTTCGGAGGAGGCAGCGTGTTGAATGCTTCAAGTCCTGTTTCTATGCTATACCTCTCCTCCCCTCTTTTCTCTTTTTCTGGCTTCCCTTTTCTCTTTCTTGTGGGTTTTGCCTTGAATGGCTGTTTGCTGATTGTAATTTTCTGGATGTAGAAAACGATTTTGCTGATTGTAATTTTCTGAGATGTAGAGAATGGTTTTGTTGATTGTAATTTTCTAGAATAACCATAATTCTTTGAAATAAAATTACAATCTTTTGGGCTACGATATGCTTGTCAGTTTTATGTAACCTCTGGGGCCATAGGGCCAGTGGTTCGACAAGCCAGGCTCCTGGCTCTTTCTTTATGATTCTGAGTAGACAAGGCAAAATAAACACAAAGCGGTATTTGAACATAAAGCGAAGCTGTTGTGCTTTATTAATAGATACAATTTAAGGTTTATGGGTAAAATCGCTTGAGGTGCTTGGCATTCCAAGAGTAATCAGGGTCTTTCCTTCTTCCGTTTGAAGCTCGCAGTTGCCAGGTCAGATTACCCGTGATACGATATAGGGCCCTTCCCAATTGGGTACCAGTTTCCCATGAGTGGGGTCTTTCCTTGCTAGCAGGATTTTTTGAGCACTAGGTCGCCAGGCTTAAAACTATTAGGCCTAACCTTTTTATCATAGTACCTTGCTGTTTTTTGTTGGTAGTCTTCGGCGCATTTTAGAGCCTACTCTCGCTTCTCCTCCAAGAGATCAAGGTTTAAGCGGAGGGACTCCTCATTGTGCTCAGTGTTGGCAAACTCGACCCTAGGTGACTTGAGCCCAACCTCGACAGGGGCTACCGCCTCGATGCCAAATGCTAAGGCGAACGGAGTTTCTCGAGTTGCAGACTTGTGCGTAGTTCTATATGCCTATAGTACCTCAGGGAGGTATTCTACCAATTTTCCCTTTAGGTTTTCAAGCTTAGTCTTCAATGCTGCCTTGAGAGTCCTTATAGTGACCTTTGTCCGGGTTAGACAGATAGGCTGAGGACAAATAGTAGTTCTTGATTCAGGAGCTCGGCGCAAAGTTTTAATTTCAAGTTGTCGAGCCTTTCCATTATACGATGCAATGCTTTGGGATTCAGAACTGCATATTATGGAGCAGCGAACGAGGATTCACAGCACCTTTACTCGATGATTGTTGCTAATGGCTCGGCCTCTGCCTACTTGGTGAAGTAGTCCACTCCTACAATGGTGAACTTGCACTGGCCTCTTCCAATGGGTAGGGGCTCGAGTATGTCTAATCCCCACTGCTAAAAAGGCCAAGGGCTTATGATTGAGGTTAGTGGCTTGGATGGGAGATGGGAGATCATGGCACGCTCTTAACAGATTTTGCACCTTATGACTAGGTCCATGGCATCTATGAGCATCGTGGGCCAATAATTTCCTTGCCTGAGGACTTTTCCTGCTAAAGTTCGAGGCTCGGAGTATGGTTCTTCACGGATGCCTTCGTGTGCCTCTCTGAAATGCGTGGTCGGCGTCTTCCTTTCCTGCACTTGAGAAGAGAGTGCGGAAAAGCCGGGTTGTAAGGGCTCCTCGTAAAAGAGCAATTTAGGCGTCTGGTTCTCGGTTAGATGCCTCCTTTGAATCGCTCGATGGTGTATGACAATAAACAGTCCCGGATGGATCCATCCCGGCTCGTAGCGGTCATTGCGGGAGGACTTCATTGTTGTTGACGTTTACTGAAGGTTCCATGAGGTGCTCTATTTATGAATCTACTTTATGGAGGAGTATTCTCAGTTATCGATTGATTTGATGTTGTTTGTTAGATCCATACCAAGAAGGTGAAGTTTTTATGGTGTATAGAACAAATTTTCCAAATGCAATTCAGAAATAAAAGATGCAACCCTCGGAAACCACTACAACAACCAAAACCCTCCCTTGATGGCAAAACACAGGCGATAGCGCAGCACGAGTTCGAGGATGTTGATGATCTTGGCGACGCTGCTGCAGCAATGATGACCACATCGTGGCGTCGCAGACCTTCGATGCCGACACCTACTCCAATTTTATTGCTGAAAAATTATTAGAGAAATGAAAGATTGCATTAGAAAACCTGTTTGTTTCCTGAGAAAATTAAGGACTAACTACAGCTTGGCTACGATTATCCTCACTACAAAGGGATTTTGTAAAACCTAGAAAAATGAGAAATTTTCAAAAATGCCAAATGGATATTAATAATAAATTGTCAAACTAAGTTTCGGGAAACTGAAAATTCTCTTGATCTTGGATGAAGCAATTTTGCATCGTTAAATTGTCGTGAAATCTAATGACACAGAAATTTTGTCGAATTACGAGACAATCGAAGTGCTACGTGTTTACGGGTGATGGGTGGAGTCGGTGACTACAGGGACAAGATTTTTACAAAAATCTCATATGTTAGGAAATGGCTTGAGCTAAGTTCATTTAAACTAAATTGAACTAAAAAGAAATAAATTGTTTCAGGATAGAAACGGACTCGCATGAGATATGGACATTGCGCCATGTATTAAAAAAAAAAAAAAAAAAGACAAAGTTTATCTACGCATCGCAAGCTACGCGTAGGTACCAAAATCTTAGACTTTCGTCAAACTCCACGAGGTATGGAATTTTCCTACTTAGGTTATTTCTAGCCTAAAGGTCATTTAATGGCTTGAGATTTGCTTAGAGGTCGTGAGAGGTCGTAAATTTCAGTCCCAAATTTTTGGGGCAAAGTGTAGAAATTTTTAGGAATTTTCAGGATTATTTTCGAGCGATCGGGGGTGGGCGGGACTATTTCGGACAATTCGGGTTGAATTTTAGAATTTGTTATCAAGCGGTCGAGCAGATACAGGACTATTTTGACGAGTCTCGGACTGAGTTCGAGTTTGGTGTTAATCCTGGGACTGATGTCTTCGGGTTTTGTGATGTGTTTTGGTACCACAGTAATTCGATGACAAACCGTGAAGGGGCCAAGAGGTACCCTGTTTTATGTGGGTCCAAGATTTGGGCCATTTTGTGTGTTATGGTTGGAAAATATTAAATAATATGCTGTTTTTTTGTAAAAATCATGTTAATATATGCTTGCGTGATGTATTAACATGGAAATGATGATGAATGGAAATTATATGTAGGAAATATAATTATCCAAAATTTATAAATGTTGCATGTAGCTCTTATTGTGCATGTAGCATGACATCGCATGAAATGACATGATTGCATTTCATATACTGCAGTTTGTCGGCGTCGAGTCGCGGTGTAGGTGCATGAATGTTGTTATTCACATTCTTGGTGAATGTGTAGTGAAGCTTCGGAAATGGGACGTCCAATGAGACTCACGAGGTTGTGTAAAAAACGATAATAATAATAAATCCGTGTGTTTAGGGTGGAAACCAAGATGGGGAGGCCGGATCCTCCCGGGGTGAAAGACTGTAAATTTTATTCTTTGATCGGACATATGTATCTATGATGAAAGTTCGCAAAAAGTGTCGGAAGGCGTGTGAAGCCTGCGGTGAGACCACAGAAAATTCATGGCAAATAAATACGGGATTTGATAAATTAAAATTTGAGGGTTGTCTAATGGTTTAAGTCATTGGGTGAAACACCAATGACTGGTTTTTCACACTTTGCGTTGCAAGTGTGAGGGAGTCGGTCGGGACTCAGGTTGTAGGCATGAGGAGTCTCATCTCATGCATGACACAAAACATTCCATATATGATTGCATTATGTATATGGAATATGGTTTAATGTTTTATGTACTTCATTTCGTGTGCATTTAGGCGGGGAGTAGCCTTTGTAGGAGAATTTTTCTATTGGGCATTGCTCACCGGATTGTAGGAGCCCCTTACCGGTATAGGGGTGTATAGGGAGGCGGCGCTCAGACGGTAGTGATTGTGAGAAGAAAGTAGACATGTGGCCTTGTAATACTTTATAAAAAATATTTATGTAAAAGAATTGTAATTAAATTCTTTTGGACTATTGTATAAATAGTGGATATGTAATTATGGTAGAGGTTGTGATTGAACACTTATGAATTTATAATTAAGCATTTATTTTCCTTATTTTTAAATTTAAATGTGAATGAATGGATCGATGAGGGATATATTGGGAATATGGACGAATGGACCACGTAGGGTAAATACTATACATTAAGACCTGGATGGGTTATGATTATATTGTTATATAGGTTGTATGTTAGGTATAGCTCCCCGAATAAAAGAGACTCTGCCCGATTTTTAAAAAAATATGGATCCCGATAAATGGGACCGCAACGATTGATGCAAGGTCACGAAAATCACTTTGGAATTCCACGGGTTGACAGGGTTGTCAGCGGGACCCTGGTTGTGGTGTCGCGACTTGGTATCGGAAGCAGGTAGCGATTACCTGGGGCTTGGATAATGGGTATCCACAAGTATAGTCACGATACTGGCTGCGTCTCGGTGGGTATCAGAGTCTAGGTGCGAGGAGTGCTAGAGGCTGTGAGCATGGGTCTAGATCATGCATTGTTGTGTGTTGCGTGTTTTGTGCTTAACATGTTATGTGATATGTGTGGTGATTTGCATGAATAATATGCATGGTAGATTGTATATGGAACACTAGGGTTAGAAAACATAGCCTTAGGGGTTCAGAAAACAAAATAAACATGATAGGTCGGGGCTGAGTTGTATTAATTAATCGGCATTACGCACCACTAAGGAAAAGGGATGAGCAGTGTAGTTCATGATGTTAAGTCTATTTAGTTGTTATGCGTACACTACAAGTAGATTGAGATAGAAATTTGAGAACTGTGCTATACGGCACGTGTAGATGGCTGCTTGATGGAAGGGTCACTTAGGGGTGGGTGGAGTAATAACTCACGACCACCGGCTTTAGACTAACAGATCTTCATATAGGCTATTGTGGGGCGCTGCCCTTATGCGCGAGGCGGTGTTGTTCTTTGCCACCATTACCGCAAGCCGGTGTAATTGGGAGCGAGGGGGTCAGTAACCTTTAGATATTCAGGCACATGATTCTCGGAAGCCCTCTCGAGGGAGGAGGAAACTCGTGGTGGCGGGTCATTGTTTCGATTAGTCGAAAGGATACGACGCTAGTGCTAAGAGGAAAGACAATCAATCTTCTTCCTAGCTCTGGAAGAAACGAAGACCTGTTTAATGCGCGGATTTCGAGGGAGCGAACCGCTACTATCGGGGTGAAGGCAGGAGTCGGGGCTTCTAACGAAGCCCGGGGCGAATGACATGCTACCACTGCCATCAATCTGGACATATGAAACGGAATTGTCCACAGAAGCTAGGATCTTGGAATTATGGGATGACACAGTCCCAGTTATCAGTGGGACGAGCAAGGACATAGTTTATTCCATCTACCGCTGTCAGGAACAGAGGAACCAACATTAGTCTCGGGGTGTTGTCTGAGAAGCCTTACGCTGCAGAGAGGCGAGGGGTATGGAGCCGGGCGGATCGACTCACGGGCCAAGACTTTAGGGACCCAGGGACATGTTTACGATGTGGTACTGCAAATTGAGCTTGCAGATCGGTATGATATACAGGGTACGTTTCGGCTCTCACACTTCTCGATAAAGTGTTGTTTAAATTTGGATGTATCACATTCTTTTGTTGCTGCATCTAGTGTGAATGTTTTGAGCTTAGAGGTGGATACCTTAGATGAGCCGTTACATGTGAGTTCTCCCTTAGGGACTAGGGTGAGGATTGATCGGATATGTCGGGATTGTGAGTTAGAGATCTCAAGGATTTTGCTCACGGTGAACCTTCGGGTAATGGACATATCAACTTTTGATGTCATTCTTGGCATGGATTGGTTGACGGCACATAGGGTCTTCATTGATTATATTAGGAGGATTCTTTGCCTACGGGGCAGTATCGTATGAATTTTTCGGGGAGAAGCATGATGCTTTGCCCTAAATCGTGCACGACCATAGGTGGAGTGGACAGTTGATGGGTTGGCTAGCAAGCCTTACCCTAGAGGATGAGGGGAGACATGATTTGGGTCTACCTCAGGTAGTTTGCGAGTATGAGGACGTTTTTCCAGACAAGCTATCGGGATTACCTCCACATAGGGATGTGGACTTTGTCATTGAGTTACACTGCAGTGCGTTTGGCCTTGGTGAGTTGTATGAACTCAGGTCGGCTATGAGAGGCCACGAAAAGAGGGTTTTGTCTGCAAGCACTTCACCATGGGGCGCTCAGGTTTTGTTTGCTAAGAAGAAGGCCAGAGCTCTTCCGGCGTGCAATGACTAGCGACAATTGAGCAAAGTTACGATCAGAATCAGATATCCATTATCGGATTGATGATTTGTTTGATCGCGAAGGGAGGCGAGTCTACTCAGATGAACCTTGTAGGTTATCATAAGTTGAGGATTAGGGAGGCGATATCTAAGGCGAGTTTAGGATGCGTATGGGCATTTAAGTTCCGCGATGATGCCTTTGGGTTGGCGATGTGCGGCGGCTATTGGATCTAATATAAGGTATTCCCGACCCATTTGGATCATTTTGTTGTAGTCTTTGTTGACGACATCTTGATCTACTCCCAGTCTGAAGAGGAGCATGAGGATCACTTGAGGATTGTTCTCCTAGCTTCCGAGGACCACTCCAGAGTTATGGCGGGATTCAATGGTGCGAGTTTTGAGAAGCTGAGTTTGGGAATTCTTGGGACACGTCGTGTCGGCCGAGTGTGTCGGTAGACCACGAGAAGGTTGAAGTGATATGAGTTGGGAGAAATTTGAAGTCGGTCTTTGAGATCTGCCGGTTCTTGGGAATTTAGCCCGGGGTACTACAGGGTTCATTGAGTATTTCTCATTCGCATTACCTATGACTAGATTAACACCCAGAAAAGGTCGAGTTTGAGTGGGATGACACGTGTGAAAGGCATTCGAAGAGTTGAAAGAAATAAGGCTTACTTGACTCTTATTACGATAGTCCGGAACAAGAGACGGAGGTACCACGGTATCTTGTGATACATCTAGGGACCGGATGGGATGTGTCTTCAATCTGCGATCCAGAGAAGGGTGTAGCTTATAGTTCGAACTGACTAAAGAATCGCCAAGCGGAATTGCGCTACACATGATACAGGTTAGCGGCCATTGTCTTTGCCTTAAAGATTTAGCACCCTTTACACGTATAGTAAGCGAGTTTGAAGTGTTTCGGACCACAAAAGTCAGTATATTTTTTTTCCGCCCTGAGACCTCAGCTTGTGAGGCAACGGATGGATGGAGCATCTGGAGGATTATGACTTCACTTTGCATTACCATCCTGGTAAGGAAAATTTAGTTGTTGATGCGCTTAGTCGAAAGTCATGGGGAGTATTAGCTAGTGTAGCTTCCTGGGAGTGGCAGATGCTCAAGACTATGGGACAGTTTAGGCTGCAGTACAATGATCAGGCTTAGGGAGCACTAGGGAGTTTGGTAGCTATGCCATCCCTATTGAGCAGGGTGATCGAGTCCTAGGGGCAGGACGCGGAGATATTGTCCATCGGGGATAGTCTGATCGAATCTCTGGTGTGAAGGAATTTGGGCGTCCATACATATGGTAGCCTTTGTTTATAGAGGATGGAGTCGTGGTTCCCGGTGACCCGATGCGAGGAGATTCACGAAGTTCCACTTTGCTCGATTCGCTATGCATCCAAGTGGCACGAAGATGTACCGTGATCTTCGTTACTAGTATTATTGGAGCGGAATGAAGCGACACTTTGGGGATTTTGTTCGACGGTGTCTCACGTGTCAGCAAGTAAAAGTTAAGCACCAGAAGCCAGTAGGGCTACTCTAGCCTTTAGAGTGTGGCGTGGAGGTGAGCATGTCTGTGGTTTTGTGACCCTTGCCCATGGACATAAACGGGGCATGATGCCATATGGGTTATAGTGGATCGATCTTGATGGCACTCTAGCGGTGCGGATGACCGCCCCTATAGGAATTTTCTTTAGTTGGCTTATGTTGTGAGATTGTCCTGTTACATGGAGTGTCAGTCTCTATCATATCGGATAGGGATCCTAGATTTCGGCACACTTTTGGAAGAGTTTCCAGAAGGCCATGGGGACGTGGTAGATGATGAGCATCGTTTTTTTATCCACGGACAGTAGTCGGTCGGGCTCATCTGAGATTTAGAGGACATGTTGTGGTATCTGGATCTTAAGGGTAGTTAAGGATGAGCATTTACCCTTAGGTGCCTTCAGCAATGGGTATCGAGTGGGTTTAAACATAATCGTGGTAGGATCTTATTAGAGACACCTCGGAGGAGTGGGTTTGTCGAAGCGTCTTCTTACGGCTGAGGTGAAGCGAAAGAGCTCACGGCAGAGTAGGGCGTCGACCTCACAAGTTTGGTGGGTGATCACGTCTTCTTGATGATGCCTAAGAAGTGATCGGGTCGGCAAGCGAGGAAGCTAACAGAGTATATTGCTTCACGCCGAAGTACTCGAGAGGGTGGGCCTGATTATATCGGTTGGCCTTCACCACGAGTTTGTCGGTGTCCATGGTGTTCCACGTCTCCATGCTCAGGAAGTATACTCCAAATCCAGCTCATGTAGTGGATTGGGGAGGGATTATTGTTGATACAGATGAGACTTTCGAGGAGGGACCAGTGAGTATCTTGGATAGCCGGGATCAGGTTTTGCGACGTAAGACCATGAGGTTAGTGAAAGTGTTCTGGCAACACCGAGGAGTTGAGGAGGCAACTTGGGAACAAGAGGACACGATGCGAGTCACCTATCCTTTCCTATTTGAGGATGAAGGTGCGTTGTCTAATATTAGAAGTCTAATATTGGAACTAGAATGACTATTGCATATGCATGTGCTTGTGTGTGCCGGTATGTGTGAATTTCGAGGACAAAATTCTGTTAAAGGGGGAAAGAATGTAAAACCCAAAAAAATGAGAAATTTTCAAAAATGGCAAATTAATATTAATAATAATAAGATTGTGAGAATAAATTCAGTAATAGAAAATTCTCTAAATGCTCGGATGAGAAATGGTACTTGTAGATTAAATTCGTCTCGTGAAATCTAGTATTTCATTGTCGGAATTACGAGACAATCGAAATTTTCACAGTTCTGGGTGATAAATGATCGATGACTCTAAGGAGACAAGATTTTTTCACGAAAATCTAATAGAAGTGATTGGTGAGATTCATTCAACTAAATTGAGGCGAAAATAAATGGTATTTTGGACCAATGGACATGAGATATGGCATTGGCATGTATTAAGAGGATAAAAGTCATGAAATGAAAGGAAGGGCCGGGGGGGAGTTAGAGCGAGAGGAGAGAAAAAAAAAATTTCTTCTCTTTGCTTATCTCTAAGATTTACGGAAATCGGACCGTATGTTTCATCGGAGCAAAAGGCCAAGAGTTGATCTGTAGCGTGTGACTCTGCGTAGATGCCAAAAATCTTGGGTTTAGTCGGAGCTCCACGAGATAGGAATTTTCCTACTTATGTTATTTATTGCTAAAGGTCATTTAATGGCACGGTTATAGAGGCCATGAGGAGGCCGTAGATTTCAGTCCCCAAATTTTGGGAGGTGGTGTGAAGGTACAGGAATTTTCAAGACTATTTTTCGGGCGATCAGTGAGATTTGAGGATTGTTGAACTTGATTCGGGTTGAATTTTAGGAATTTGTTCAAGCAGTCGGGCCAAGTTTCGGGACTATTTTTCGAGCGATCTTGGGTGAGGTTCGAGTTTAGTGTTAATCCGGGGTGATGTCTTCGGGTTTTGTGGTGTGTTTAGTACCCGCAGTGGTCGATGACAAGCGAGTGAAGGGATCGAAGGTACCTTTGTTTTATGTGGGTCCAAGATTTGGGTCATTTTGTATGTTATGGTTGGAAAATATTAAATAATATGTTGTTTTTTGTAAAAATCATGTTAATATATGCTTACGTGATGTATTAACATGGAAATGATGATGAATGGAAATTATATGTAGGAAATATAATTACCTGAAATTTATAAATGTTGCATGTAGCTCTTATTGTGCATGTAGCATGACATCGCATGAAATGGCATGATTGCATTTCATATGCACGGTCACATCACGTCGAGTCGGGTGTAGATGAATGGTACTGTTATTCACTATTCTTGGAGAATGTGTGGTGAGCTCGGAAATGGGACAACGTCCAAAATCGAGACTCACGGTTGTGTAAAACGATAATAATAATAAATCATGTGTGTTTGGGTGAAGCAAGATGGGGCAGATCCCTCCCCAAGGTGAAAGACCCAAATTTTATTCTTGGTCAGACATATGTATCCAACGATGAAAGTTCGCGAAAGTGTTGGAAGACATGCAAAGCCTGCGGTGAGACCCCGGAAATTCGCAACCCAAATAAACATACGGGATTTGATAAATTAAAATTGGAGGGTTGTCCAATGGTTTAAGTCATTGATGAAGAGTCTCATCTCATACATGACACGGAACATTCCATATAGGATTGCATTATTTATATGGAATATGGTTTGATAATTTATGTATGTCATTTTATGTGCATTTAGGTGGGAAGTAGCCTTTGTAGGAGAATTTTTCTATTAGGTATTGCTCACCCCGTTGTGGGACCCCCTTTTCAGGTACAAGGGGTGTACAGGGAGACGAAGCTCCGACGAGGCCATGATTGTGAAGAAGACCGACATGTGGCCTTGACAATACTTTTATAAAAATGTATCTTATGTAAAAAGAATTGTAATTAAATTCTTTTGGACTATTGTGTAAATAGTCGGGTATGTAATTATGGTAAGAAGACCTTGATAGGACTCTTATGGACAATAATTAAGCGTTTTATTTTCATATTTTAAATTTAAATATGAATGAATGAATCCCGGTAAAGGGATGTATATTGGGGATATAGACAAATGGACCCTGTGGGGTCAATACTACTTATATTGAGACCTTAGATAGGTTATGATTATATTGTTATACAGGTTGTATGTTGGGTATAGCTCCCCCGAACAAAGGAGACTCTGTTCGATTTTTTTAAAAAATATGTATCTCGATAAATGAGACACAATAGTATGGTACTGGGTCACTCGAAATCCACTGGAATTTCGTGAGTTGACGGGTTGTCAATGGGACCCCTGGATTTAGGGTGTCACAGATTTGGTGGTGAGGTGGGGACAACAATGAAGGGGGAGGGGAGGAATAGGAGAAGATGGAGCAACGTCGGAGGAGGTGTTGAAGATGAAGGCGGAGGAAAGAGAAATGGCGGTGATGATCAAACTGATTTTCTTTTAAAAAATTAAAAAATTTGGTGGCCAAACAATAGTAACATGTGGTGAGAGAAAGGAAAGAGACCGCGTAAAATTATTTTAACTCGGACCTTTCAAATATAAGATTATTTATAATTAAACAATAGATACTACTAATTAAAGAAGACAAGACCGATCATATTATTCAAGTACCCCTAAAATAAGTTGGCTTCTCTGACATTATTTTTTTCCTTCCACGGCTTTCTCTCTCCAGCCTCCCTTCCAAAGAAAAATCCTCTCATTATTTTTAAGCCTCCCACTGAACCGGTCCAACCGTCGCCAATTTTCTCCTCCTTCCAAACCGTTATGCCATTGAACCGGATACAAACCATTCAAAACCAACGAACCGCTCAAACCAGACGGTTCAATGAGAGGTAGATTTTTGGACAAAAATTGGATGTCGATCTTCTTGTGCAAGAATGTTTATCCTCGCCATTGAGCCAACACAGTTACCCAGCCCACATGTGGCCGGTTCAAGGTGGAGGAAGAGTGTTTATAAAAATCTTTATTTTCTCATACTCTTCTGATGTGGGACTGATGTTTGTGACTGAAGTAGGGCTGGTAATAAGCCGAGCCGAGCCGAGCCGAGCTTTGAACATTTCGAGCTAGGCTTGTTAATTTATGAGTGAGCTCGAGGCAGAACGAAGCATTTGAGCGAGCTTAAAATCGGCTCAGAAAGCGGCCGGTTTAAAAAAGCAGCGGGCTCGGTGGGCTCGTTTTTTCCATATGAGACAGAGCTCGGAGGCAAGCCTCGGGCTCAAGCCAAATCAGAGCCTATAAGTTTGTTATAATAATCAATCTCGAGCTCAGTCCATATACTTTTTTTAACTTTTTTGTAATCAATCGATAACAAATACATCAATTAAGGAAATAATTTTCTATGGGATTTGTTTTTACCTTAGTTGATTTAGCAATTGTGCTAAAGATGTTAAGCCACCTCCTTGACAATTTGGAAGTTTCCTTTTGGATTACGCTTGAGAATTCCCACTTCTTTATGAAGCTTATTGCAGCGAAAAATTATGAAATAGAATTAAAACAAGTAGAAGTGCAGTGAAGAAATAAGATACTGAAATCATTGAATAAGAGAAACATGATTGGTTTAATCAATTATACAAATAAAAAAATAGAAATATCGACAAGATGCGCGAGCAAACTCATTAGTAACAACATAAAGCTATTTTCAATATCTTTGCGCACATGGTTAAGTTGGCCACCACCCTCACGGCTACTGGCTTGCGCATGATTAATTTCAAGACTCATAGCTACCCTTTGCGGGCCGGAGATCCGAGTGCGCCCACCATGTCGAGTGCCGATCGGCCCCAATTTTCATGCCGCGGCTACGGTGGCACTCCGGCATTACACCATGTGCAGCGGTCCGGATGCGGCTCTTGTTTACTCCCATGAAACCCACCCGCGATCACCACCCGATGCCTTTACCCCATACCCGCTCGATCGTTGGGTTAAGTCGATACCAGTATCGAAAGGGCCACTATGCCCCGGTTGGTGGATCCTTGTTCGCCGGTGAATTGATCGTGTCGGTGAATCGTCATATGCCCTCAATGCTACTGGTCGGCAAGCCTTGTCTATTCATGGCCCACCCTGACCTCTATGGTTCCACAGAACCCAATACCCTCATATTTGTGTCAGTTCTTGTACGGGATCGGTAGGATTGTACAGGTGGGTCATACTTGACATCCATGTCCTTCTAGATGCTAGGCACCTTCTTTACGCTATCCACCTTTGCGGAACATCTGTCGGCGGAAACACCTTCGCTATCATGGAGTCTGATTTAAGCTCTTAGAGCATATCACGGAGATCCCAGGTACAATCCCCCGGTGGCGGCGTGGGATTAGCTCGACTCCTGTAGTCTTCGGTCGTCGGCGCCTCATGCGGCTTCGTGCGGATTCACGCATTTGCCATCCATGTGTGGATCTAGGCGGGGATCCATTACATCGATATTCGGGACACATGACTTGGGCATTTCACTCTGGCGCGCCTGAGTCGGGATCGCGCCGGTGGTCGGATCTGCCGGTAGGAGCCGTGGCTGGCCTCATTCGACGGATGGGTCCCAGCGGCGGCCCGAGCTTTTTCAGAAGTGAGCCCGAGCCGAGCCCGGGATTTATCAAGCCTAAATTAAGGCTCGAGCTCGGCTGTTTGGCTCACGGCGAGCTCTGGCAGGAGCTTTTTCGGCCGGGCAGGCTAGGGCAGTGGCTTGGCTCGTTCTGGCTGGCCTAGACTGAAGGAAGAGACCGGTATTTATGAATAGTGAGCGAAGGAAAAAGAATATTTGTTTTTCGCGCAGGAGAGTTGAACCCCGGACCACATATGTATACTTTGAATGGTACCAAACTGTGCTATGAAAGAAACCTCATATTTTAAATCATTTAATATAGATACCATTTTAATTACACACAATTTTTACAAATTAATTTTACATATAAATATTGATTTAATACATATTTATATGCACGATTTTCCTTTCATTTTAATATATTTTATACTAAAATATTATACATATCTTTTTATAAATTTTAAAATTCTAATTTAATTATATAAAATAGAATAAATAATATTTTAAATATTAGTAATTATATATTTTTAAATTATTTTAATTTTAAAAAATAATAAATTATATATTTATTATGTGCCGGTTCGACCTTCGATCCAACTAGTGAGCAGGTAGGCAGATGGTACTACGGTTCAACACCCACTGGAATTTTTAAACATTACCTTTTTTTTTTTTTCACTCCCCCAAATCCCCACCTCAAAAACTTTCGACCTTTTTTTTTTTTAATAATACAATAAATTATTAAACTCATACTAGCTAAATTTGGGGTCTACAAACAAGTTTTTGGACAACAAGCCTAAAGGTTTTATTTTTTATGATATTGATATTGGTGATAATGACGATATTGATGCAAGTGACTATATTCATGATAGTAACAATATTAATACCAGTAAATTACATTCACTAATCCACACATGATCGGTAGTGAAGTACTTCACAGTAGATAGGACCATCCTAGGCCCACTAGCTTTATAATTCCTTATAGTGCATATATCTTTTGTATATATCTTCATCAAAGGGTTGACTTTTACTCCTCCTTGTTGTTAGTAAAGAACAGGTTTTTAAAAGGAACTTGTTCCACATCGAAAAATATAAGAGATTTTTTGGGTTTATATACCAAAACTCATGTATGGGCTTGTACATAATTTGAGAAGAGGGGAGGCCTCGTGCGCACAATAAATGGGCCTAAACCCAAGACACGTTTGATTTTGCCCAAAATAATCTTTTATTTTGTTTTCCTACCTAAAAACCTTGGTTTTTTATTATTTAAAAATCAAAACGGTTCAGGTCTTAAGAACTCAATAATTTCAAAACCATTTCTTCAATTCAAAACCACTATTTTGAATTCAAATCTTAATAGCTCTTTTCTATTCAATTCATAACATGTTTTATATTTAAGTCCATCCTTAATGGCCAACAAGCATATTTTGAATTCAAACCTAACGGTTACAACTAGTTTTTCCTATAAATTAAGACCTTTCATAGGGTTGAAAAACACGAATTTCCTCTTCACTTTCTTACCTCTTCCTTGTTGTTCATATGCCATAAATATATCTCTAAATAACTGTTGGATCTTGGGGAATAAATTTCTAAGGACAGTGTTCTGAAAACACACCTCAGTTAAATTCGGTTTTCTACAAACTACCCTCCATTTACAAGTACACCATTAGTTCCGGACCTACCAGCTAGCAATCCCCAAGAATCTACTGTTATCTTCATCAGTTTCGAACCTACACACAGCCAACGGTCCAGAAAATTCTGCACCTGCTTCTCCTTCTAGGACTATTTCAACTTAGGGAATAAAGCCCACTTTACAACAATCTTAGGAATTTTGTGAAATAGCGCTTTTATCGCTACTCACATCACCTTCTGGGCTCTATAGCGGCTCCTCCCACGCTATAGTTGTCCCTACACCACCCAGGTTGTACCGAAGCCTCTTCTCGTCTCTGCACCGTGATTCTATTCTGCACGCCTCGCTAAGCCGCTTCCCCTTTTGTCTACAGAATTTGGGGTATTCTCTGGCCAATTGCAAATGGTAGGAACGCATATATTCTACTCTAGATATGCATAGAGTGGCATGGTTGTTGTCCACTGAAAACATGCATGCCAGCACCGAGGCTTGGGCACACGCGAACAAGGTTTGTCAACATACAATCCTAAATACATTGTCTAACAAATTATTTGATGTCTACTATGCCTATATAAGGAAGCAAAGGTTATATGGGAATCAATGCTCATAAAATACAGTGCTAAGGATGTGGGCAAGCAAAAATTTGTTGTAGGAAACTACTACAAATAGGAGATGATAGATAATAAGGACATCAAGCTCTAGATCAATGAGTACCACAAACTGCTGGAGGAATTAAGGGCTGAAAATATTGAACTACCAAAACAGTTTGTGGTAGGACTACTAATAGAAAAACTACCTGACTCGTGAAGTGACTACAAACAAAAATTAAAACACAAATAGAAACAGTTGTCTCTGGCCGATCTAATCACTCACATCATCATAGAAGATACAAACCACAAAGAACAAAAGGCAACCAAAGCAAAACATATGACCACAAAGGAAAACTTGGTCCCAGTAGGCTAAAGTACGAAACATAAAGCTCGAAAACTCGATAACAAACCCTGAGAATTTCTTTACATGCTTTCAAAAGAAAGGCATATTATGTTTATAGCAACCAAGAAGCCATCATGTTTTGATTAAAAGAGAAAAAAGCGGAAACGATGGAAATCCTCCTAAAGCCAACTTGGTCGAAGGAGATGACATAATAGCTGTTGTTGTCTCACAAACTAATATGGTGACCAATTCCAATAATTGGGCGGTAGACTCTAGTGCAACAAGGCATATTTGTGTAAATAGAGATGTTTTTACCTCCTACACTTTGGTAGGGGATGACAAAAAAGTTGTCTACCTTGGTGGCTCTCACACTGCTCAAGTTTTGGGAAAATGCAAAGTCATGTTGAAGCTCACTTTGAGAAAGACGCTAGCTTTGAATGATGTACTGCGTAATATTAGAGAAAAATTAGTTTCGATTGCTCTATTAGGAAAAGTGGGGGTTAAAGTATCATTTTAATCTAACAGTATTGTAATGACAAAAAATAATATCTTTGTGGGAAAAGGGTTTTGTAATCAAGGGATCTTTATGCTCAGTATTTCTGAAGTTATGATTGGAAACTCTTTTTCTTCTGCTTACTTGGTTGATTCCTATGATGTACGGCATGCTAGATTAGGATATGTTAGTATTGGATACATTAAGAAAATGCAAACTCTAGGCCTTATCAATAATATTGATTATTCAGGCTTAAGTAAATGTCAAATATGTGCCACTTCTAAGCTAACTAGAAAGACATGTGCCTCGGTGACTAGAGAAACAAAACTGTTAGAACTTATTCATTCCGATCTAGGAGATTTGAAACAAACTATGACGAGAGGAGGTAAGAAATTTTATGTGACCTTCATTGATAATTATTCTAGGTTCATTAGAGTTTACTTGCTTATAAATAAAGATGAAGCATGTGATATGTTCTTAAGCTATAAAGCTAAAGTAGAAAATCAACTTGATAAGAAAATCAAAAGAATTAGATTTGATAGAGGGGGCGAATACACCCTTTTAAATGATTATTGTGAAAATGAAGGAATTATTCATGAAGTGACTCCTCCTTATTCACCTAAGTGAAATGGAGTTGCTGAAAGAAAGAATAGGACTCTTAAAGAGATGATGAATTATCTACTTGTTAGTGCTTCAGCTCTTGATAATTTGTGGGGGAAGCCATATTGTCTGCATGTCATCTAAAAAATAGAATTTCACACAAGAAAACTGGTAAGACACCCTATGAGTTATGGAAAGTTCATGCACCTAACCTTAAATATTTGAAAGTGTGGGGGTGACTTGTCAAGGTTATGTTACCTGATTGTAAAAAGAGAAAAATAGGATCAAAGACTTTTGATTGCATGTTTATTGGGTATGCTAGTAATAGTGCGGCTTATAGATTTCTTGTTCTGAAAAGTGATGTTCTAGAATACAACACTATTATTAAGACAAAAAATGCCGAATTTTTTTAACATATTTTTCCACTTTCAGAAAAATTTCTCATACACCCACAATTGTGGATGATATTAAAAACTTATATGATGAGCATGTGCCCACTATTGCGGATGATATAGAAATCTCTTATGATGAGTTGAGAGAATTAGGAAATGAAAAGGTTTCCTTTGGGAGTGGATTTTATACTTATTTGATTGAAAATGAATCGTCCTCTTATTTTGAAGCGATTTCTTCCTCTTATGCATTACTTTGGAAAGAAGCCATTAAAACTGAGCTTGACTCTATTTTAAATAATCAAACATGGGAATTAGTCGATTTACCTTCAGGAGAAAAACCTATTGGTTACAAGTGGATTTTCGAAAGAAAATATTTGTCAGATGGTTCTATTGAAAAGTATGAAACTAGGTTGGTAGCCAAAGGTTTTTCACAAAAATAAAATGTTGACTATTTTGATACGTTTGCTCCTGTTACTAGGATTTCTTCCATTCATATTTTGATTGCTTTAGCTTCATTTATAAACTTTTTATCCATCAAATGGACATTAAAACAGTC
The DNA here is from genome assembly GCA_016808115.1 of Tetrastigma voinierianum. Classification (NCBI taxonomy): domain Eukaryota; kingdom Viridiplantae; phylum Streptophyta; class Magnoliopsida; order Vitales; family Vitaceae; genus Tetrastigma; species Tetrastigma voinierianum. The sequence goes on from JAEQBH010002708.1 coordinate 268,784, forward strand.
TTTTTAAATGGAGATTTAGAAGAAGAAATTTACATGTTACAACCTAAAGGTTGTATTACACCTGGACAAGAAAATAAAGTTTGCAAATTGCGTAAATCTCTATATGATTTAAAACAAGCTCATAAACAGTGGCATGAGAAATTTGATAATGCTTTGTTGAAAAACGGGTTTGTATATGTTGAAGTGGATAAAATGTGTGTATACAAAGTGTGCAAAGAAAGAATGTGTAATTATTGCATTGTATGTAGATGATATGTTGATTTTTGGCACAAGCCTAGGTGTGATACATAGTACTAAGAGATTTCTAGCTTCACAGTTTGACATGAAAGATATCGTTGAAGCTAAGGTAATTTTGGGTGTAAAGATCACAAAGATGGGTGATAGTATAATGTTATCACAAGAACATTATGTTGAGAAAATACTCAAGAGGTTCGGACATTTCGATGCCAACCTGTGAGTACCTCTTATGATGCTAACACTCATTTAATGAAAAATCGAGGTGATCCCGTGGGTCAAGCTAAGTATGCCTGAATTATTGAAATTACGATGCATTTGATGAGAAATTTTCTAGACTTGACACATAGCATATGCGGTGTGCCAGATTAGTAGACCTACACATAATCGATAATGATCATTGGAGTGTGATGTTTCAATAAAAGCATTGCCGGCAGAACACATGCCTAGGGAACGGGCCTTGAAACGGGTTGGCATCCTTTATAGGGCCGACAGAAAAGCCTCACCGGGGAACTCGGCCCATAACGATTTCCTGGTTCCCCCCAAGGCTTGGGCCCAGGGTCGAAACTAAGCCCGATGGACGGGCGGGTGACGAGGGTGTCCATTTGGCGACCGGATAGCGGAAGTGAAGGAAGCCTCCATATTCATGAGCTAGATATCGAGTTAGTTAAGGAAAGAAGGATCCCCCACGATTACGACTTTCTAATTATCCTCTAAATATTTGGTTAGCGATAAGGAAGAAAAGATACCCTACCCAATGGGAAGAACGTTGTATCATCATCCAACAAGGAAAGTCATCCACTATAAATATCAAGCAATCCCACCAAATAAAGGTACTCAATCATATCGCCATCAATAGTTGAATTTTGTCCTTTTCGGTAGAAGAAAGCGGCTTAGGCATCAGTCGGCGATGCATGCGTCTCAGGACCATCTTCAGTCTGCGGGTTGCGAGGTTGATGGCGATCTAGCCCGACCGTCGACCTCGCAGCCCCTCTGAGGGCTCGACCCGATATCAATAGAAAAAACATCGTCGGTTTGGCGCCGTATGTGGGAACGACTGTTCCTTTACAAATAAATTGATTTCTCAGTAACTGATGGTATCAACTCGAAACATGAGCATGAGTCATTCCGGCCCAGGGCCTTGAGACCAACCCGAACTGACGTAGACAAGCAGGCCGATCGGAAGGTATTCCGGGAGCTTGCACGATCTTGCTTAGCGAGATGGAGGCCCTGCGTCTGGTGTGAAACATGGGAGTTAGTGGAACTCACTAAGCGGGTGCAGCAACCCGCAGAGGATGAACAACGAGGCCCGTAGAGGCGCTTACCATACGGGAGGGCAATAACACCTGGCACCCAGGGCGATGATGGAAGAGGAGAAAATACGCGGATTAGGGCGGGGATCCCAGCGTACCCCGGGGACGTCGAAAGCAAGTAGCTTGATAAAGGTGATGGAGGTGAAGAGGCGGGGAACGATCGAAATGAAGGAGCGCTTGACGGGGATGTTGGAGGTGGCCAGGCCCTCATCGAGGAGGAGAAAAGAGGAAGCGATCTTAGGACGAAGCGGTTCGAAATATCAGCAAAGAGCTGACCATTAAACGAGGGCGTAAATTCGAGCCCCGGTCTCCATGGATGCTCTAAAATCTGTGAAAGCGGAATCCGTTCTGGTAGAGGTGTTACACTTCCCTCTACCAACAAAGTTCAGAATGTCGTAGATCAAAGCTTTCGATGGAATGAAGGACCCCATAGACCACCTCAACACCTATAAGAACCAGATGGAGCTACATGGATACCAAGACCCCATGAGATGAAGGGCCTTTTCCATCACTCTTAAAGGCTCAGCCTTGGTATGGTTCAACAGGCTCCCGCTAGCCTCAGTCTCGTCCTTCAAGGAACTCTCCATTGCTTTCGTGTCCCACTTCATGAACCGGACGTATCGAAAAGCGGCCTCACCTGTGACCATAAAGCGAGGCCCTCGAAAACACGAGAGTCCCTACGTCCAAAGGGTTCAACTTCGAGATCAGCGAGGGTGGACATCCCGGATGAAAAAATTAGCCATCCTCCTTTATAAATGATTCAGGCATACAATCCAAAGACTGTGTTCTCCGTCTCGAAGATCCCTTAGCGAGCATGGGGCGAGGTGCTCATGAGGAGTCGAAAAGTCTGTCAGCGGCGGAGGCCCTTATGTCTAAAGCGGGAGGCTCTTCGCGCAAAAGGAAAAAGCAGGATGAAAGCGAGGCCGGCCCGGAGACGAGACGAGAGCGGTCCCACGGAGAAGCGGGGAAGATAGAAGTCAATCTACAAGAGAAGAGGTAATGCGGGGGTACCCAGGTCCATCCCGGCGAGATGCGTAGCGATATCCACCTCGATGGTTCACCCCGCTAACGGCCTTGGTATCTCCAAGTTCTGTAGGTACATCATGAAGTTTTAAGATGGTCATCTCAAATGAAGACGGACCCAGCCAAAAGAGACATGACCAAGTATTGCGACTTCCATAGAGATCACGGACATCGGACAAATGACTGTATTCAATTGAAAAAAGAAATCGAATTCCTGATCCGACGTGGACATCTCCGCCGTTACGTGGCTCCGGTCCGGGCAGGGCACCTCATCGCCCTACCGTCGGTCGGCCCGCTCGGCATGGGAGAAATCAATGATTTCTAGGGGTTACCGCCGATGGTGAAGTCGGTTCAACGAAGGCCCGCCTACGTGGCATCGAGCGGGAGACACTAGGAGTGCGGGCGTGTCCAAGCGCAAATTAGATACCACCATAACCTTCTCGAGCGCTAATAGCACGGAAGAAGCGCGAACACCCCATGATGACGTTGGTGATAAGAATTCGTCGTGGCGAATAAGCGGTCCATAAGGTTCTGATGAAACGCGGGCTCGTGACATCGTCTGGCGTCGGCATTTGACAAAATGGGCATTGGAAGAGAAGAAGCAGGGGATCCTGGGAGAAATCTTGCCCCCAGGATCGATGCGGGTGAAATCACTCTAGGAGACCCCATGCCGAACCTGGCTTGACGACAAAATTCCTCGTCGTAGAGATCCCGTGGCGTATAACATGTTGTGGGCGAGGCTCTCCCTCGATGCCATAAGGGTCATCCTCACTTCATCCTTATGGTAATTTCCTACATAAAGTGGGGTAGGAAAGGCAGGAGACCGTGGATGGCCAGGTGCTACTTGAGGTGTCAATGAAATGACGGTTGACGACGTCCACACGAGATGAGCGATATGAAGGCAGCTGGACACTAAATGGAAACACCCTCGAAAAATTTGGAACTAATACAACTTGACGGCTAGGACACCTCAACATCGGATCGAGCTAATTTGAAGACGTCAAGGACCTTCTCATCCACTTCTTGAAACAGAATGTAAGAGTATTCACTTAGACGAGAGGACATGGGAGGAATTGACCTGCTTGGTCATCACCCTGACTAATGTCAGTCCCTCCTTCAAACATGTCAAACATAAGAGAAGAAGCTTCGCCCCAAAGAGGTAGAAGGCGATCAACAAAGAGGTCAGCAAACTCCTCTAAGCCCGAGCTATCTGGGAGGTGGATTACCTCGACTGGCTGGCTAACGTAGTTCTCATCAAAAAAACAAATTGAAAATGGTGACTCTGCATTGATTTTACTGATATCAACCGAGCCTACCCTAAAGACAGTTTTCCCTACCTCATATCGACCTCATAGTAGATGCCACCCAGACCCTGAGCTCCTCCCGGCTTCATGGGCGCTTTCTTAATCTGACCGGATCATGATGGACCACTATGACCAGAAGACCTCCTTCGTGACTGGACAGGGGACGTATTGCTATCAGGTGATGCCTTTTGGGTTGAAAAAAGTCAGAGCCACTTATCAGAGGCTAGTAAACAAGATGTTCCAGAAACAAATCGACACATCCATGGAGGTGCATATAAATGACATGCTAGTAAAGTCAATCAAGGCCTCCATGTCAACCACCTAGCAGAGGCATTCCAAGTCTTGAAGGACTACAAGATGAAGTTAAACCCAACCAAGTTTGCTTTCAGAGTCTCTGCAAGGAAGTTCTTGGATTTCATAGTCAACGGTACAACGGAATGAGGCAAATCTAAATAAAATAAAGAGTCGAGTTTCGACATCGACCCGACCCTCGAGCAAAGTTCGTGCTGGCCCAGGAATAGTTGTCTTTGGTCGCTTGTGTCGGATCAAGTGACAAGTGTCGGTATAACGAGGTCGAAAAGGCCTTCCAGTAGGATGCCTTGTGAGGAGGCGTTCACGGCGGCGAAAACCTGTGAGGCTCTCCCCCTGATACAGTAAGTCTGGGGAGGAACTCCTCACCTCTGCTTAGCGAGTCTCGGAGCTTCTCGACTAGTGCCGCCACTGGTCGGAGAATGGGATGGCAAACAATTGATGCAGTGCTGTGACGAGCTTTGAGAGGAGCAGAGGAAAGGTACATGAAGATGGAAAAGCTCGTCCTAGCATTGGTCACCACCACGAAGACTTAAGTAGAACTTCGAGCCCACATATCGAAGTATGAGAACACTGATGAAGCAAATATTACACAAACCAAAAACCTCAGGAAGACTGGTGAAATGGGTCATAAATTTGATGAGTTTGACATTAGGTCTGACGAGAACAACGATCAAAGGGCAAATTTTGGTAGATTTCATCATGGAATTCACCTCGAAAGAGCCCCATGAAACCGCTCAACTCGTGTCCGACCTCCCCATATGGAGATTGTCAGTAAATGGGGCCGCCAATGCCCACGGAAGTGAATGGGGAAGCGGTCCCGACCTCCCGGATGGGATCGACGTGGAATATGCACTTTCGGATTCGGATTCAAGCCTCGACAAATGATGAATATGAAGCAGGCATTCTTTGGACAAACCTCGCCCACTTTATGGAGGCTGATCAACTGGAAGTATGCACCGATTCTCAGCTGGTGGTGAAACAAATATAAGACGACTACGAAATGAAAGACGAGAAGATGATGCATTATCTCGGAAGGTGCAGCGAGTTGCTTTCAGCTGACTGTCTGGGTTCGAGGTCGGACACATCCCAGACGGAGATTCAATTGGATGCCTTAGCTAAGCTAGCAATCGCGCCGCAAGAAGATTTGGACAGACGGGTTCCAATCGAGCACCTCATGGAACCTTCAGTAGATGTCAACAGCAACGAGGTCCTCCTAGTAATGACCGCACCGGGCTGCATGGTTCCCATATGGGACTACCTATTGAACGGGATATTGCCAAGCGATCCGAAGGAAGCATCTAAACTAAGAGCAAGGTCAGCCAGATTCGCTCTTTTGCGGGGGACCCTTTATAAACGGGGTTTTTCTACACCCCTCCTCAAATGCATAGGAAAGGAAGATGTCGACTACGTACTTAGAGAGGTGCACGAAGGCATCTGTGGCAACCATATCGGAGCTCGGGCCTTGGCAGGAAAAACCCTTAGGCAAGGGTACTCTTATTTGATGCTGAAGCGTACATAACTAGTCAAGAAGTGCAAATTTGCCAAGAACATACCAAGATCTCATCTTCACCTTGAAGTCGTGACCTCGATCATAAGCCCTAACTTTTCGGCGGTGGGGACTAGACATGCTGGACTACCTATTGGGAGAACCGATACAGTCGCTATTATAGGAGTCGACTACTTCACTAAATGGGCTGAGGCCAAGCCATTGGCGACAATCACCAAGCAAAAATTACGTAACTTTGTTTGGCGGTCCATAATCTGTAGGTTCGGGATCCCAAAAGCGATGATATCAGATAATGGAAGAAAGCTTGATTCGACAAGCCCAGAAATTCAAAGCTTTGCGTCGACTTGAATCGGAATTACTGTCATCTGACTCATCCCGGTTTAATGGACAGAAGAAGTCGATGTAGGACTCTCAGGAAGACCAGTATTGAAGACTAAGTTGGAAGGCCATAGGAAATGGGTGGAATACCTCCCAGGTACTATGGGCATCTGAGAACTACATGCGAAATGCACCTTTCAGCTTCTGTTCGCCTTGGCATTTGGCAGGCGGTAGCCACATTGAGTTGGGCTCGAGTCACCTAAGGTGAAGCTCACAAATCTTAGAGAGCCTTGACAGGAGACTCTCGCCCCTAGCCAGCGAACTCTGGAAGAAAAAGCGTGAAGCGAAGCCTAAGCTCTGCAGAGACTCTTAACAGCAATGAGTACTATGATGGAAGGTGAGCCTGCAGTTTCAAGCTTGACGACCTAGTACCTCGAAACTCTATGATAAGAAAGGACTCTACTCACACGAGCTGGGAACCCGATTAGGGAAGGACCTTATATCGTATCACGGGTAGTGCGTACAGCAACTATAAGCTCAACCCAGGAAGAAGGAAAGACCTTACTGACACTCTTGGAATGCCGAGCACCTCAAGCGGTTTTACCCATAAACCTCCAATTGTACCTATTAATAAAACGCAATAGTTTCTTCTTCCGCTCAAATAACAATTTTTGCTTATTTTCGGTCTACCAACTTTCGTAAATAATAGAGAAGGAGCCAGAAGACTTGGTTAGTCAAAAACCTACGAGACTTAGAAGGGCTCAGGGAGATTACAAAAAATAAATTAATTAATTAATAAAAAATCAGACAAGGACACACGTTTCCAAAAGATTGTACTTTTATTACAGTTATCTCAGAAAATTACAATCAGCAAAGCCTTTCTCTACATCTCAGAAAATTACAATCAGCAAAGTCGTTCTCTACATCAACCGTTCTCTCCATCTCAAAAAATCACAATCGGTAAACACCCAGTCAAGGCGAAAACCATAAGAAAGAGAAAGAGAAAAAAAAGGAGAAGGAGAAAAGAAGGGATGAGAGGTATAGCAGAAGGAACGGGCCTTAAAGCATTCAAAGCACGTTTCCCCCTCCAAGCATGACCCATGACCCAAATCCATCAAATAGCGAGTGGGAACAGCAACTCGACTAACGGAGTAGGAACTTGCCAACTCACAAATAGCGAGAACATTAGAAACCAAACGTCAGCCTATGACCGCCCCAAAAGCAGGACTCCGCGCAGTGGCAAGTCAAACCTAAAAGCTTCATCATGTCACGAACTTCGAAACCTTTGTAAAGAGAGGAAGGACGTTGGGGCTGCTGATATAACACACACCATCGAAAGAAAGAGCGAGTTATTTATAAAGAAACACGGGCCTTGGGAAGCCACGCGATCTGTTAGGTGTCTATAGATCTACATTAAAACCCGCAGCGCGCTTTTGAGGAAGGAAAGGCAAAGAACCCGCGTAGCTCGGTTAAAGGCGGAGCTCGGATATTGAAGAGCCACGCGGCTCGACAAAGAGCCCGTTGCTCGATTGAATCGAGAGCTCGAATATTGAAGAGAGCCCGCAGCGGCTTAACAAGAGGCAATCAGCTTTCGGTTCGGGAGCCGTGAGCTCGAATATTGAAGGCCACCGGCTTCGACAAAGAGCCACATAGCTCGGTTCGAGAGCCAGGGAGCTTCGAATATTGAAGAACCTGTTTCGCAAAAAGAAACCCGCATGCTTCCGAGTTGAGAGCCCGGGGAGGCTCGAATATTGAAGAGCCACACAGCTCAACAAAAGAGCCACGTAGCTCAGTTCAGGAGCCCAAGGAGCTCGGATATTGAAGAGCCACGCAACTCAGCAAAAGAGCCACGTAGCTCAGTTCGGGAGCTAAGGAGCTTGGATATTGAAGAGCCACGCAGCTTAGCAAAAGAGCCACATAGCTCAGTTCAAGATCCAAGGAGCTTGGATATTGAAGAGCCACGCGGCTCGTAGAGCCGCATGGCTCGGTTCGGGACGAGGAGCTCGAGAATGTTGAAGAGCCACCCGGCTCGAGCAAAGAGCCACATAACCCGATTCAGAGCCCGAGAGCTCGGATATTGAAACCATGCTTTCGGTAAAACGCATGCTTCGGTTCGGGAAACGAGGCTTCCGGATATTGAAAACCGCAGCGGCTAAACAAAAACCCGCGTAGCTTCGGTTGAAACGAGGTCGGATATTGAAAAGCCACGCCTTCAGCAAAAGAAACCCGTGGCGCTTTCGATTCGGGGCGGCACCGGATATTGAAGAGCCACCTGGCTGACAAAGAGCCACGTAGCGGATTCGGGAGCGAGGCTCGGATGAAGAGCCACCGGCTCCGCAAAAAGAGCCATGTAGCTCAGTTCAGGAGCTAAGGAGCTTGAATATTGAAGAGCCACGTAGCTCAGTTCAGGAGCCCAGGAGCTCGAATATTGAAGAGCCACGCAGCTCAACAAAAGAGCCACATAGCTCAATTCAAGAGCCTAAGAGCTCGAATATTGAAGAACCATGTAGCTCAGCAAAAGAGCCACGTGGCTCGGATTCGGAGCCACACAGCGGGGATAAAGAACCACGTGGCTCGGCTGAGGCAGGAGCTTCAATATTGGGAACCATACAATCGATCAAAGGAGACACGGGCTCAAGTTGGGTCATGAGCCTGGTAGCTCGGTTCTGAGAGCCCACATAGCTCGGTTCACACAGAAGCCATATGGCTCAGTTCAAAAGAACCATGAGACCCGGCTTCGAGGAGCCCGGCAACTCGACCATCGAAGTGTGTACGCGACGAGGATCATAGAATTAGGTCCATTGAAGCAAAGGGTAGAAAAATATCGAAAAGACTCGGCGTGAATATCACGGTCAGCGGTTTCAAATAAAGGGTGAAATCGTCATTACAAGGGCAAGGCTACCAAAGTGAAGAATGACGAGAAAAAGCCTAAGTATCGAGGAAAGGCAGTAGGTGGTAGAGGACACCCCAGGTGATCTTCGGAGAAATGGGTCAGGTTCCTCCCGTCTAGTCCTCGCGAGGAGCGGGAAATAGAAACGTAAACTAGGAAGACCTTAGAAGCCTTGCTAAAGGAAACCAGCCCCTGGAGCCTATAAGTGCATGCTTCATCCCTCATTTCGGCGATCACCCACTCCTTCTTAGCCACCAGAGCACAACGCCTCTGGGGTCATCATGAGCTGGGCATTTGTCGATCGGGTGCTTACTTGTGCTCTGACCTCAGTCTCTTGGAAGACCAAGCTCAAGGTCGTGGTCTTGAGACGCAGCTCGTCCCTAACCGCCTGCAATTCTTCTTGAGGTAAAGCTATTTGTCCCGTATGGCGGCCTTGAAACTCACCCTTGGCGTCTTTAGCTCAGCCCAGCGATCTAAACTCATCCTTGACCATCCGCAGCTCATAAGCAACAGCCCTCAGCTCATCCCGAGCCTTCTTCTCCTGCTCCTCAACTCGCAATTCCGCCATCAAGGTATGCTTTAGGTAAGATCTATGCATCGCTACATCCTCGCTTAGATGTTGCACCTGAGCTCCTAAGTTAGCTCAGAGTGGGAGCGACCTCGGCTTTATGCGCCTGGCAGCCACAGCGGACCCTCGAAAAATGAAGCCCTCTTCACGAGCTCTTCACATTGGTAGCCACCTCTGAAACAAGACAAGGTAAGGGCACATGGAAATCGAATAGAGACGAGGAGCAAATAAGGGCGTCGGGACATCGATGGCAGCTCAGCCCAGGATAAGGCGGAACATCCTCGACATATGTGGCATCTTGCCTTCTTGAATCGAATCTGTATGATGAAGCGATGCGGCCCCAGCGCGAGCTCGAATTGGCAAACAGCGAATCTTCCTCCCTTTCGGTTCCAAAGCAACCCCTTCCCTCGTCCTCCGGCGTCGTAGGAGGACGCTTGAAGTCTTGCACTAGGGGACTCCGAATAGAAATAGGCAGTACAGTAAGAGGAAGCTCGGCGCTCCTCCCCGAGGAAGTTTCCGGCCCGCCACCTTGGACACCTAGGCCATGGATGGAGGCACCCGACCTCTCGCTGGAACTTAGTCAAATGACCCCCACCCTTTAGCGGTCGACAGTGGAGAAGGCGCTCCCAACCTCGGGACCTTACCCCGAATCGCAAGAAATTTTGCTCTCGGGGAGGAGCTTTGCGGCTTAACGCTCATCTTCTTCTTTGCCCGACAAATCGACTAGGACTTGGAGCTCTTCACAGTGGGTTTCATAGCGGGGTCCCTCCTGAGAAGTCTTCATGACAAAGAGCAAGGGCCTCGAGTAGGTGCCAGGGGAGACAAGCCAAGGCTGGGAATGTCCGACCTAATCAACTCAGAGTACATCGGCGGGTGGCACTTGACCAACTTCCTCTTCACCTCTTCATCCTCGGGAGTAGGGTGAATACTGGCCAGTCTGACGAATCAAAGTTAGAAAACACCTCATGACTGTCGTAAGCTAAACCCAATTAAGCATAAGCGGAGCTCACGAGAGGAGGGTTCTCGGGGGCGATCCGAGACGGTCGAATACAGCGTGTCTTCCGGTCGTAGGATTATATTCCCAATTATGACCACCCAAAAAAGAAATATAGTTCCTTCTAGTGTTTGTGGGAAGACGGGAGATCCGAAATCATCAGCTTGGCATTAGAGCATCTGGCGATGTACAGAAAGCCCTCCGCGGACTCCTTCACGCTAAAGAAGTCTAAGAGCAACACAATGCTAGGTACCCCGAGACCTTTATCCCTGAAGACGACGGCTCGACCGGGACCTTTAGAAGTTGGGGAGAAAGTTGTAGGTCTGGACATACGTTAAAATGCTGCCCGAGAGGCGCTTTGATAAAGGATGCAGAGGGAAGCGGAGGCCATTCTTGAAGGCCGCCTCGAAGAAGAAAACCATCTTCGACACTTGAACGATGTAGGAAGTGAGAAAGTCGGTGCGAACACAAACACGAAAAGGGAGGCACATGAGGCGAAATTATGTCAGAGGTTCGGCAGAAGTAGGGCCTGACCGGCTGTGAGTATATCAGTAGGCAAGCGCGGGATGCTGATCTCCATGACCTTACTTCCTTTTCCATGAGGAGAAGGGGGACCATGAAGGGACTCGATCGGCAGAAGGCAATAGCGGGCGTAGGACCCTCCTCTATCGCCTAAGTCAGGAGCCCTCGGTGTAGAGACTACCCCACATCGTGGCCAGGAAAGGACCAGTGGGCTAGAGGAAGTTCATGATTGAGTAAGTGTAAGGGAAGGCCCGGACAAATGATAAAAGGCAAAGTCGAGCCAAAAAAAGTGGAAAGAAGGGACAAGCAAATGACATTAGGGACCCACGAACTCGGAACAAGTAAGGTACACGGGGAAGAAAGACCAAACTAGGGAAAGAGACCTGAGAAACAACTCAGACGAGATGAGATAGTAGAAATCACCCGGGGCAGTCTACGCCACAATCGGGAGAGAAAGTTCGAAACGAGAAGTCAGGAGCTACAGGAAAGAGGTTTGAAGCAGAAGCGAGGAAGAGGAGAAGAGGCGATAAAGTTAAAGAAGAAGGGAATACGGTTTGAGTAAGCTGGGCGCTGGCTGCGAACGATCAGCGGCTTGAGAGCGCAAAAATCGAGAGAAACCATCGTGCTCCTTAATACAATTGGCGACAAGCCTAATCAAGCAAACCTATCGGCCATGTGGAGACTTCATTGCTTTCGATCAACGATTAAACCTAGCTCGCTTTGTGAAAGAGTGGGGGCATGATGGTGCCTAATAAGCGCCACGGGTCACGGGGCTCACGGAGCCCGAGACGGGCCAGCGAAGCGGGATTGTGGCATCTATCTATGGCGCGGTGAAGGCGCTGGGAACTCGGCCCATGACGATGTCCTGGTTCCCCCCAAGGCTTGGGCGGGGGTCGAAGTAAGCACAGTGGGCGAGCGGTGACAAAGGGTATCCGTGACCGCTAGATAAGTCGTAGAAAGGAAAGCCTCCATATTAGGTGACGATAAATTAAAGGAAGAAGGATCGCGATTCCGGCCTTCTAATTATCCTCTAAATATTAAGTTCTGTGATAGGAAGAAAAGATCCCAATGTGGAAGAACACCAGTATCATCATCCAACAAGGAAAGTCATCCACTATAAATACCAAGCAATCCGACGAAAGTCGCAATCATATAATCGCATTAAATTTATATCGCTAGTAGAAGCCCGGCTTAGGCATCGGAGATCCGGTAGGCGCATCCTCGTCGAACCATCCTTTGATTACAAATTCACGGGTTGTTGATCCGGTGACAAGTCGGCCATGACCCTGCGGGCTCCAGCCCGTTATCGATGAAAAGCATCGTCATAGTGCATTAGCTAGACTATTTCAAATACTTAAGGTGCCATAAACTGTAGTATCATATATAGTGGATTTCCACATTGTTTTGGAAGAGATATGGCGATGCTAAGTTGGATCTCTAGTCGGATGAGATAATCCACAGCGATTATGTCTTTACTTTTTGGGAGGTAATTGTTGTTGCTTGAAATCATCTAAACAGAAACCCTCATATTCACTTCACATGAATTAAAATTTATAGCTCTTAGTCTACTTGATAAAGAAGCTAAGTAGTTAAAGAACTTTCTGTCATGAATTCCTTTGAGGAATACGGCCAGGCACGCTGAATTGTCTATGCATTATGATTGCCCTAGCGGCAATATAGGCCACAAAAGAATAAAGCACATTCAATGGGAAAAATAGACACATTAATCTGGGCATGAAAGTTGTGAAACAAGCTGTTGAAAGATCTGGATTATTTCAAGTGACTTCATAAAATCAGTGAATTTGGTCAATCCTCTAATTAAACCTTTGGGAAGTAAGGTAATTTTGGAAACATCAGTGAATGAACCAGCCAGTCAGAATTAGCGATGATGAGACAACCTTTGTAATTGGTGATCCCATGAAGAAGGTTCATATGAGTAATAACAAGGCACTTGCTAATCCTGCTAGCATTAACAAGAATGTCATTTCCTATGGTGTGGTTATGGTGCTAGAGTGCACATTTCGATGAAAATAATATTATATATTATAGTAAAATTATACTAATATTATAGATTATATACATTGTATTTTATAATTTTAATATAACATTAGTATTTTTTTGTTGGTTTATCGAACCCCTTGATTTTATATTTTACAGTAAGCAGAAATTGAAACCAAAACCAAGATTTGTATAAAATAAAAATCAAAACCAAACTTATTGGTTCAATTAGCATTTTTGATTTGGTTTGATTTGGACTTCTATCAATGGTTTAGTTTTCTTAAGTTTAACTCCACTTTTAGTACTCTCAATTGTGTTGTTATTTAGACAATTTTAAAATTTTGTTTGAAATTTAACCATTAATTAGTAAAATTATTTTTACTTATATTGATAAGAGATAATAAAGATATGAATTAATTAAAAATATAATTGTTAAAATATTAAGTTACAAAGAACTTTTTTATTCATGGTGATCTAATTAATTCATATTATACATGGCTAGTTGTAACACTTAATTTAACAATTTAACAATTTTTAAGTTAAGTGCATGTCCTCCTTATACTTCAATTTAATAATTTTATTTAAGCATTGTAACACAAATTCAAAGGAAAGTAATCTAAAATTAAAATAATACTAAATCAAAAGAAACAAAAAAAAACAAATTATTACAACAAAATTATTAATTTCATTAAATGTAAATAAAATTGGCAAAGTATAACATTGGAGTATTTAAGAATTTGGACGATCCTGTTGGTCAAATATCTGCGATGACTCTATGTTCCTTTCATTATGATATTTTTGAACAAGTTTTTGGATAACAAACCTAAAAGTTTTATTTTTGATGATATCGATATTCATGATAATAACGGTATTGATGCTAATGGCTATATATATTGATGCTAGTCACGACGTTAATGCTGGTAAATTACATTCACTAATCCACATGATCGGTAGTGAAGTACTTCACACGTATATAGGACCATCCTAGGCCCACTGGCTTTATAATTCCTTATAGTGCATATATCTTTTGTATATATCTTCATCAGGGGGTTGACTTTTACTCCTCCTTCCATGCACCATGAGCGTGTGTGATATACTGTGCCATACTCTTGCTTTATTAATATACTTAACAATATTATAAGAATTACTTATAATTGGATGACCAAAAATAAGGCAAATGTGAGGATGAGAAGCATAGCTAAAGCGTTACTTTTTGAGAACAATGTTTCATAGGCTCTTCTCCACACCTACCACCACCTAAGGTTGATGAAATAATGAACAAAATTTGTAATCAATTATCCCATTTAATCAAAAACAAATTAAACATAATAACCAGTTCCTTTCTTAAAGTTTGGTCAAAATAATACAGGCATGGTGACAAGCTAGAATGCATGAACCGATGATCCAACGTTTGAGAAAGAAAGAGAGATCTAATAATCCCTTTTACAATTTTTCTTGTTTTATAGATTATAATTTATTTTTCTTGGGTCCACAAAGAACACTTCACAACAATACATATTATAACAATTCAGTTCAACTATATAGATATTGTTCGTTTTGAGCCCAAGGTGACCTCACGAGTCACGGCTTTAAAACGCGTCTACTAGGTTAAAAGAAACTCATGCTTATATAGTATCAGAAAATTTCTCTCCTATTCGATGTGGGATGTGACACATATTGATACGATCCCACATCGGTTTTACATAAGGTTGTGCTGGTCGTCTTGGATTGATGAGTTCTCGCTGTCAGTCCCGGTCTTTGGGTTGGTATTTCTTGTGGGGGCAATCATCGTTTGGTCTTTCGTTTTAAAGTCGATACACGTAGTGCGGGGGCTCTCTAAGGGCTCTCGTTCAAAGGTAGGCGGAGTGAATACTAGTCTTGTTGAAGGGTATGGAATAATCTTGATCTAAAACAATTACGTAAGGATTTGTACGGTGGTATTTTGAAGCAATGGTTCTCCCATCTATAAGACCGATTTTTTGGGTTTGGCTTCTCCTATTAGACTTAATATACCTATCAGTCTATCACATATGCTCAGAAGTAAGAATACAAATGAAAAATATGTATAAATCTGATTAGTAGCTTACGTAATACAGGAATCTTACAACCGAAAGAAGGGTACAGACGTCTGTAGTAGCATGAACTCCAAGGAAGGGGTGATGATGGAGGCCCCGGGAATGAAGAATTCTGGGATGCATCAGTTGAAGTATCATTCACAGTAGTCTGAGAAGAATTCCGGCCGGCTGCATCAGATGAAATATCATTCACAGTAGCCTGAGGCTGAGACTCCGATTTCATGAATGGAATGGCCATGGCCGTCACGAGGAACAGAACCCAAAGGATCAGGAAAGCCTTAGGAACCATGCTTGCTTCCAACCTTCTTTCCTTCCCTGCTTCTTACAATAAATAAATGTAGATTGATATGTTGCTCATAATGAATGTATAGATTAAAAAGAAATCCATTTGTAGAATTGTGGAAAGGAGCAAACCACTTTTCAGCAGCGCTAACGCAGCATCCTAATTCTGGAGTATAATGAGAACTAAGTTGACTCTTATAATCAGTGATACAATAAAACCAAAAAAAATGGAAATGGATAAGGGACAATGTTTGGTATACAGAAAATAATGGAAATGGTTCTCTTAAAAAAAAAATAACAATCATGGAATGGATAAGAAACAAATCATTATGAACGAGATGGAAAACAAAAGGTGAGAATTGCATAATTATAAAGCCGTTAAAAGAGACAACAGATATGGAATATTTTCTGTCGTAAAGATAAAAATAGATCAAGTTGAGTGGGTTTTTAATCTATGCGAACACTCTTGGAAACATATAAATTTGTGAAATGAAACATGCATGAGTTCAACATATATATTACAAATTACATAATATTTTTCACTTAAAAAAGGTGATTTTTGGTCAAGTATCTCCCTCATTCGGGCCCTATTAATTTTTGGTTTAGTCGATCACTGTAGCTAATCAATTAAAAAACTAACATTGGAAATAGAACGAATTGCACTAGCAGGAAGACTTGAGTGAATTGGTAATAATGAAGTCAAACTTCAGAAGAGTCTAGTTGGAGCTGCTGGTTTGTATGCTCCATTTATTGGGAATTTTATGGTTAAAAAAGAGTTTAAAACTTTAAAGTTTGATGAGTCAAGAATCTCTTTATAGATATATATGATTCATATGTCTTAAATGAGAGTCAATTGTTATGGTTGTTATTTTACTACCTTTTAGTTAGTATGTAGTTGTCATTAGCTAGTTAGTTGTTAGTTTAGTTATAATGGTATTCTGGTTTTATTTACTTGTTGATTGTTTAAGTTTATTTAAGACTTAAAATATTATTGGTAATCAAAAAAATGATTGTGTTGTTTCGTTCTATGTTTATATATTATTAAATGTTTGTCAGTTGCGTTTACTTTTGTTTGAAGAATTATAAAATTTGTCAAATTATCTTTTAACTCTTTTTAGCATTTTCAAGGATTTAACTCATTTTGATCCAAAACCTAAATAATGTCAGGAGGGTTTATGACTGATATAAAAGTGAACTATATTGGCCCAACCCATTTTGAACCACAACCTAACCAGACCGAGTTAGTCCATTTCTCAACTCTAAATATGATTATATTAATAATAATTAGTTAATATAATAATTAACGATCAAATATATATATATATATATATATAAACATTACATACAGCAGCTTAAAAGTAGTTTATGCAGGTTATATAGATTAGTTGCATGAAAAATGACAAATTTTCTATAATGCATTAACCATAAAAATATTGAAACAAATGAGGTATAATAACATGTTAAAATAAATATGTTCACTAATCACAACATGGGGCATTGGATACAGTCATTCTCTAGTTAATCCTAAGAAAAAAAAAAAACAATCCATGAAACATAGAATAAAAGTGGTAACAAAAGGAGGAGAGCTAAGTTAAACAGTAATTCTAAAAAATATATATATGTACAAGCTAGAGCCAAAATCATTTGTTCAGTTGCAGGCTTCATGGTTAATAGCTGTAGTAATATTGGATTCAGAATGGGCTGACAGCACGAACCATCTTCAGCATGAATTCAGGTACAAGGCGTTTTCTTGGGGTGCCACCATCTTGCTAGGGTTTCTGGATCATTTTATAGATCCTTGCTTAACTATATCGTCAAACATATCATCTTGACCACCCCTCATTGGATCCTGCAAATTCCAAATGAATTAACAAATCTCGTTTCCATCTTCTGAGTCTGTATAATAATCACACAATGAGGAATTGTTGATTCGACTTGCACAGAATAACAAATGAACAGCAATTGAACTAGAGGAGGTTGGAATATAAAATCAATGATAGGAGAGAAAATCAATAAAAGCGATAATATGATTAGGCAACTGTCATCACTAATTGAAACATTATTATTTATGACAAATGGTAAACAAGCATCTGTGTCATTTACCTGAAGAAATACATCTGTATGAGTTCTTCCTTCCATACATTATTGATTCGGCTTTGCTCCAGCTCTTTGAGCCTCTACAAAGACTTGCTGGGAAGGAAACCAACCACATGTTATAGCTCTTGGCAAGTGTTTTACTTCAAACAAAGCAAAAATATATTTTAGTTAGTTTGTGGTCTCTTCAGAGTTCTATAGATGATACTTTACCAGCATATGTATAGATGGCTTCTATGCAGATAAGATCATTATCTATGCTGAATATGTGTTGGGAAGCTATCAATAAAATCCTCTGCAACAAAGACAAGGTGTAAGCTATGAAAAAAACTCTCATACTTTAACTCTGAACATACATTTTGATAGGATTCCTTGAATGGATATGACAATCATATATATAGCGATCCAAGACTATCAAAAATAGAAAAGGATAAAAAAAGAAAATCAAAAGACCCATCTGATAACACTTCTTGAAAACATTTCTTCTTAAAGAATAGAAAATAGTTTACTACTTTTTAAAAATTTTGACACAAAACCATTTTGAATTTATTTTGAAAACAAATTTAAGATGTTTAATTTTTGTATTTTTAAGGCAACAATAAGAAAATAGAGAATACTTCAAAAACATTTACAGTGTACATAAACATATTTAATGCAACTATGGAGATATAAATCGAAAATAATTTACTAATATTTGGTGCCCTTTCATTCTTGAAAATAAATTTAAGAACTTATCTCTAGAACTATTTCTTGATAACTATTTTCATAAAGATCATCATGAAGCCAGATTTATGTCTTTGTGTACCCTCTATACATGTCCCCTGTTCCTACTGCCTTTACATTATTGTTACATTTTTTTATATTAATGTGGATCGAAGGCTTCAAACATAAGTGTGTTGGTTTTTACAAATATGAATCCATGGGTTTGATCATGGGTTTTCATCCTTTGTTTCCTATGGCGCCCCCTCTATCTCAAAAACCATAATCTCATGTAGAACATTTGGCAGTGTACCCAATTGTTTTGGGTATTACTTTATCAATTTCTTAGGGAAATTGATTTGTAGTCGTATCAAAGTTTATATTTTCTCTTTCATTGAAATTGGAGTTGTTCGTTGATCTTTCGAGGGGCGTAGGCTGGCTGCGAACCTCGTGGGAAAATTTAAGTGTTTCTTTGGTATTATTTTTGCTTTGATTTATCATTATTTCGTATCGATTGTTTTCTTAAAGTTATTTTTCGTTTGAAAGTTGCTATTCACAGAATATATTTAACATTTATTAATTGGGGAAAACAACAGTTTGACAATTGAAGTGTCAAGCCAGATTCGTGAGTATGCTCTGTAGTTTGCGTGTGTTATCGATACATTAACATGAAAAGGTTCCTTTGGACTTTTAGCATTTTTGCTCTATAGTTTATTATGCTCTGTAGTTTGCATTTGTCGTCTTTCATCATAAGATTCTATTGAGATATTGACGTTAAAGCGATTGTGTTATTTATTTGCGAAATGTAATTTGAATCCGATTACCATCTGACCTCTACCCTTGAAGGATTCTCATCAAGATCAATGGTGACTATTTGCCAATTTGATGTGGAGAAATTTGATGCACAATAACTTTTGGCATGTGGCGATTAATGAAATTCGCGAGTCATTTGTACCTCCGGCGGAGCTTGATGTTGCTAGAAACGGACGGGAAGATGTTGATAGAAAGATTGGACAAAATCAAAGCCAGTTACAACATGTAAGTACGATTAAATTATATCTCGAATTGAAATATCAGTTACTGAGAGGCATGCATAAATAGTGTAGAAGGAGATGGAAGATCAGTTCATGAAGAGCGCGGGAAATGACTCATCAGAGGCGAGAGGGTTGTCTGGCTGATGCCGGCGAATTACCACTATGGATGATCCATCACTTATATTTGTGGTTAAGACCAGTAGCGCTGGTTTATTAGTTTAGATGAATGGTGATGATGAATTTGTTCTTGTTATTTATGTGGTGTGAATCACCCAGGCATCATAGTGTTATTAATATTGCTTTGGGAAGGCATTATCATTTAAAAGTATAACTCATTGCTCCACTGTTCTATTGGAAAAAGAATGGGTCAGAGACAGGCTCTGTTGTGAGCTGTTGGTCGTAATCAAAGATGGCCGGGGAGAGGAAGAATCTAGTCGAAGGCAAACTTGCAAAGATGGATGTACCTTTGTCTGAAAGGGCATTGGAAGAAGAATCGGAAGAACTGCTGAAGGAGAAGGTGTATACAAGGCGCGAAAAGCGCTGTAATTTGAAGATAGTAATTAGGATTTTCGTTGACTTGCCAATTATGGGTGACTAATGCGATGAATGGTTGTGTGATTGACTGCTTTCGTTTCCACATGTGTTTGAGAGAAAGTGGTTCTTGACTGGAGACTTGATGATGGAGTTGTCTGAAACTGGCTGGCTCGTCGACCTTACCAAGATAAAGCTAGGATCAGTTCAATCGGTTTGAAGAATCCATGATGCGAATTAGATGAATTAATAATGATGTGAAGTGCATTAAACTTGAAAGAATCTCTTTCTTTACGGAACGGTGAAAGTTTCATCATTATCTGAAATGGGATTAGAGTTGTTTAGAGGCGCCGTGATGATGAAGAAGATGTGGAGAAACAACCTATGCAGCTGTCAGGCGGCGGCGATGGGGACGTGGCGATATGAAGCGAATGATAGTGAAGATCGAGTTATGTGATATGGGCTTGGGTATCTTTGGAAGGAAATCTTTGCAAAGCGTTGGCTATGCGAAGTTATTAGAAAGAGTTCATGTTTGTTGGTTTTGCGAGCAATATGTTGGAAACGAAGATGAAGTTAAACACAAATCCATAATCTTTGAAGGTATATTGGGTTAATATTCACCGCAGACATAGAACAACGAAGCGGCTTCAGCGGGAAGTAAACGTACTTTGTTACATTTGTTGATGACTTTCGAGAAGGACACCGAGTGTCGCTCAAATCCCAAAGATGAGGTGTTTGAAGATGAGCATTTCTACTTGTATGGAAAGATGGTAGAACCAAGCAGGGAGAAGGGAAGATTAAAGTACTCCGTCCAGCAGTAGTACAAGTATCGAAATAATTAATTTTTCTTATTTATGAAGGAAGAGGCATCTCGTACCTACGATTAGAGATACACCGCGTGAAGGAATGGGGTGGCCCGAGCATAGTCGAACCTTCTTTGGAGAAGATTGATGTATAACATCAGATCTTGGTTGATGACGATTCTGGGTGAGGTACATTATGTATCTGATCATCATTAATAACAGTCTACCATCATTTTGCACTAAATGGCAAAACACCCTTGGGAGTATGATGCAGGAAAACCTATAAAGTAGCTATGATGCTTTCGATGTGTTTAGTTTCCCACTTCCTTATTATCATATAAAAGGAATCTAAAATTGGATCAAAGAAATTTAAAAAGGCATTTATTTATAGAATTACCTAGGTGTCAAATCTTGAAGAAAATTATTTCTAGCGGGGATGTACTTTTGATGAATACATATGCTGAAGAAATTGCTTTCTTCATATGAAGAAGATGTCGAAGAACACTTTTGGCCCAGGAAGGGGAAAGGCTGCGAGTGGAGGGTACTCGAAAACGGTGAGTTTCAAGCGACTTGATTAAACCGATTTGAGGCAGCTGACGAGAAGCGGATGTTGGAGAGGAAGAGGTTTCAAACGAAGAACCTCAGCAGCAACAGGATTTACCAATTGCCATTAGGAGGCGAAGAGATTAGGAAGCACGCCGGTTTGAAGATATGGTGGCTTATCGTTTCCGATTGGTAGAAGAAAGGTATACCTTGGAGCTTTTCTTGAAGCAAATAGTAGTCGGATAAAAAAGTGGAAAGCCATGGATGAAGAAATCACGGTCCTTGTGAAGAATCACACTTGGAAGCTAGCTAGACTACCAAAGGGAAAGAAGGAAATTGGGCGCAAATGGGTTTATGCTTTCGAAAGATGGATTTCAGCGAGAATGACGTTCGTTCTGAGCGAGACTAGTAGCTAAAGGCTATGCTCGAAGGAGGAATTGAGCTCTGATGAGGTATTTTCTCCTGTTGTGAAACATTCCTCCATACGTATTTTGTTAGCCTTGGTAGCACAGTTTAATATGGAACTAGTTCAAATGGACGTGAAGACAACATTCTTACATGGTGATTTGGAGGAGGAAATCTATATAACTCAGCCAGATGGTTTCAAAGTTGCTGGAAAAGAAAATTGGGTTTGTAAATTGAACAAGTAGTTATATGGTTTGAAAGCGTCGCTAAGGCAATGAGTATGGCGATTTGATCGAGTTCATGATAGGCGAACTACACGGCGATTTTGATCCTTTGTGTGTGTATTTAACGAAGCTACGAGGATGGATCTTTCATATACCTTCTCTTGTATGTTGATGACATGTTGATAGCATCGAGGAATCAAGGAGATATCTCTGAGATTGAAGGCTCAAGCGAGCAAGTTCGAAATGAAGATGCAGGTGGCTTGAAAGATTCTCGGCATGGAAATAGCGAGAGACAGACAGAGGGCCACACTTTGTTTAACTCAGAAGCAATATTTGAAGAAGGTACTCTGGCGCTTTGGTATGCGAGAAGACCAAACCTGTAAATTATCCCTTGCTCCTCATTTCAAGCTTAGTACTTCCACGGTGTCAAAAGGCGGAAGACGGGAATATATGTCAAGGTCCACTTATTCAAATCGCGATGGGTAGCTTGATGTATGCTATGGTGTGTACAAGACACGACATTTCATGCGATTAGGATTTGTGGCAGTACATGCATAATCTGGAAAGAACATTAGCGACGGTGAAATGGATTCTAAAGGTACATTAGAGAAAACCTTAGATGTTGGTTTGATATTTGAGAAGGATGATATGGTTGGTGGCATGTAGTTGAATCTTTGCGATTCGGATTATCTTGGTGATCTTGATAGCGTAGATCAACTGCAGTTTATGTGTTTACTCTTCTTGAACACCGATTAGTTGAAGTCTACTTTCTGATCGGCCAGTGACTGTCACATGACGGAGGCAAAGTATAGCGATCATGACGAGTTAAAGGAGCTTGATATGGCTCTGAGGGTTGCTTGATGATTTGGGTGTTGGTCGAGAAGCGAGATTCTGATGTTTTACAGCGACTGACGGAGCGCTATTCATTTAGCGAAGAACCAAGTTTATCATGCACGGACAAAGCATATTGATGTGAGGTATCATTTTGTGTGGGAAATCATTGAAGGTGGAGTCTTAGTTCGAGGAAGATGGGCGATGATAATCCTGCGAGATATGTTGACTAAGGTGGTGACAGCGCGATTAAGTTCAATCCATTGTTTAGACTTGATCAACATTACGAAAAGTTTGATTCGCGTCGTTGAGCGCATTTGGAGGCGTTGTAGTTTTGTTAAAGAGAAGTTTCGAGATGGGATTCGCATATTTGTCAAGGTGGAGATTTGTTGGTTTTTACAAATATGAATCCCACATCGGTTTGATGTGGGATTTTCTTCTTTTTTGTTTCCTATAAAAGCCCCTCCCTCCCCTCTTCTCAAAGCACACATCTCCACACTCCCATGGGCTATTTATTAGTATTGATTGTTTTGGGTATTTTACTTGTTACCTCAATTTCTTAAGAAATTGATTTGTAGTCTTAAGTTTGTATTTTCTCTTTCATTAGTGGGAGTTGTTCGTTGGCGTCGAGGCGTAGGCCATGCGGAACATAATCATTCTAGTGTTATTTATTTGGTATTATTTAAGCTGGGGTGTATTATTTGTATCAGTGTTTTGGGTGTTGTTTGAAGTTGCTATTCACATGATAATGGCATTTGTATTGGAAAACTAACCGGATTTTCAACCACGGTGCAATGCTTAATCTAATAAATTTTCATCTTCTTAATTAACCTGTCTGAAGAAAGGCATATATAATTATAGGTTGCATTATCTCAAGAAAAAACAGTGTTTTAATAAACTGAACAACATTCATTCACCGTTTGATTTTAGAACAGTAATATGCTATTACTGCAATTTATTACGGAGAAGACTCTGACCTGGCATCTGGTGGAATAGAATAATCTGCAGTACCATGAAAGAGGATAATGGGAGGTAGGCCAGCAACTGCAGCTTTAAGGTTTGGATCCTGCACCATTACTTCAGGAGAATATCTACGTAAAGATTGTTCCCCTTCCATTATGCTGTATGAGCATTCAAAGCAACCCAATCAAACATATGACAGTAGAGGACAATCAATAAAGTCCATTCATGTTATAAGTTGGCCAGGCCCCATTGAATCACTAGGTTAAGAAACTGTCTACCTTAAAAAGATCGAACGATATAAGCCTCGACCATGGAAATGATCTGTCAGGTTAAATAAATTGCACCTGCACAGGGATTAAACTGTAAGATAGTTGTGCAATTATTTGTGAGAAATGGATAAGAAGATGATTAAAAAAAAAGTTTCAGGATTTATAATCATTTTGAGTAGAGAATACAGAAGGAAAAAAACACCAAGGATCGTGGAGATAAATTTGTTATGGCAACTTATAAACAACTTCTAGATGGTAAACCTCTTTATCTTGAGACACAAGAAATCTTAGCCCACCACCTTTGCTGTCTTTGAGCTCCGAACATTCTCTAATGAAGCTTTCCATGGGAAGGTCCTATTACCAATGGCTTCAAATCCCTTCATTGCTCGATATTAAAATCTTGTTTGCACAGTATAGATCCCTGGGACTATCATGACATTTAAGATAATATATCTGACAAATGCTTGATTTACTTAGCTGTCCTATTCTTAATTTTATATCACAAGCATTGTCCTGCGCGTTCTTTTATATATAACCAATCAAGCATTTTTCATCTAGTATACTTTTTGGCAGCCTGTGGGCCCCCCTTTTTTGTGATTAATATACTGGTTTTTACCAATCATATACCAATCATATATATATATATATATATATATATATATATATATATATACTAGATATTGGTTAAGAGTTCTCTTTTCTTAACTATGTAACCAGTATATACTACATCAAGCCATTGTGCACTAACATCATAACGTTCATGACTAGAAGGAAAATATACTAAATGGGCTAGGAGCTCATTAGGACATCTTCTAGACTGAAAATTAATTGATTTCCTTACAAGATATGAGATCTTAAAATCATAAAAGTTTTACGACGTTGATTTCCTTTTTTTGATAAGTTTAGTAGGTTGATTTCTGTTGAGAATCATAAGATATGCTTAGAATATCATCTTATTTATTCCCTTCCTTTCCTGTATAATATTTTTTATCTCTTCCTAATGTATATAAGTAGGTAGGTTTGTAATGTTCAATTTATTCAATCAATAAGAAAGCATCATTTTCTTATACTTCTTCACATGGTATCAAAGCCATGGAAGGTTCAGGTTAGGGCTTTGCCGAGTTCCCAATTCACGAAACCCGCAATGGTTGTGTCTTATTGGCAGCCATCCGGCCTTCGTCGAAGTTCCAAAACTCCTCTGCTAGTTGTGAGCCTCTACAATCTTGGGAAAAACTCTCTAGTGAACTTTTAAGCGTTGCTCCATTCCCGATCGGCGACCCACCATTGGGTTTGTCTTCACACGATTCCTGAGCCCGGTAGCAACCTCGGCAATGACCGGTGTATCACGTGCCTCCATGCGCGTGACTTCTCATCTGGCGAGCCACCACACGTTGAGCGCGTGGGTGCGTGGCCGATCTGTGAGTCTCGACCACGCCTTCTCTGGCTTGTTAGGTGATCCCTCCCGACCGGTCCCTCGGCCGGTACTTAGTTTCTCCATTTGAGACCTCCATCTAGGATTTTTGCCCTCTTTTCTCTCTGACAGACTATGAAACCCTAGATTTCTACAAATTTCTTGGCCTACCTACTGCTACAGTGACCGTTCTCTATTCTTCCGAGCCTCTTCATCATCCACAGGCTTTTCTCACCTTCACGTTGTATTTTTTGGCCCTAATATTTGGTCTCCTTCCTGATTTTGTCAATTTTCCCACTATGGCTAAAAAAGATTTGAGCTTTTCTTCGTTTCTATCTGAAAATCCCATGATAATGTCAATTAACTCAAGGGAAGTGATAATTATCAGTCCTGGACCAATTCTGTTACATTATGGATTATTGGAAATGGTGTTGAAGACCATCTGATCTCTATGAAGTCTCGTGTTGAAGAAGATAAACGTTCTCAATGGCAAAAACATGACACTTTACTATGTAACATTCTTCAGCAGTCCATAGAGCCCAAAACACTCGACATTCTTAGGGATTATCAGACATGTCAGCCCCTTTGGACCCAAGCAAAGAATTATATATCAATGATGTTCAATGCCTCTATTGTGTCATCTCCTTCGTTGATAGTCTGGAGCAAGCCTAATATGGAATTATCTTCCTTTGTTGGGTGAATGTCTCTATTGAAGAATGAGCTTATTTGTCCTACCCAAGGTCACTGATGCTAAGACCTACGTATCTAACATGGATCAAATTTTTATGATCCTTACTCTTATTAAACTTGGCACATGGTTTGACACTATTGGGGAACAGATCCTCACTAGCTCTACTATCCTGACCTTTGATGACATTTTTGCTCGGTTACTGTGTCATTCATCCACTACGACTTGGTCTCAGCCCTCTGAGGTTTCCAATGAGACTTCTATAATGCTTGCTCCATCTCAACCTCGCGTGATTCCTGAAGTATCTGTAGTGACCAGGGTAGGAGCCCGGCGACCTCATTGTACCCCCTCTTATGAGTTATCGATTACATAGTCGTCGCCTCATGCTTTGCTCATGTAGCCTAGTCTTGAGACCACCTCACCTCATTTGGGGATCAGCCTCGGAGTCTCACATCTCGGGAGTGATTCTTACTGGTGAATGAGGGTTTCTTTGCCTCGCTCATGCTGCCAAATCGCCTCCATTTGTACATTACCAGGGCCAGGTGAATGCCTCCGCCTATCTTGCACACTCTCTTGGTCCATGGATTCACCGATTCAGGTGCATCACGCTCATCTGTCTGCAGTAGTGGGGTCTCTTCTCTTAGTTACCATCACTTCACCCTTACCTAAGATTACTTTGGCTAATGGGACTCAAACCATGGCCAAAGGAATCGAGTCTACCTATCCCCTCCCATCTTTACTTCTTACTTTTAGTCTCTATGTCCCTAATTCTCCATTTAATCTTATCTCTATCAGTAAATTAATTCATGACCTTAATTGTTTGATTACCTTTTCTCACTCTTCTGTCACCTTATAGGACCAGAGTACGGGGAGGACGATTGGCATAGAACATGAGTCTCAAGGCCTTTATCATCTCAGTTCGACCTCATCTTCCACCGTCTGTGCTTCAACGGATGTACCTCTTCTTATCCATCGTCGTCTCGGTCATCCGAACATTTCCATGCTTTGGAAGATAGTGTCTCACTTTTTTAGCTTATCTTCACTAGAGAGTGAGTCATGTCAGCTTGGGAAACATACTCGTGTTTCATTCCCTAAGCGCTTAGAGTCCCAGACCAAGTCTCTTTTTGAGCTTGTTCACACTTATGTTTAGGGTCCATCCAAAACTGCGTCTACTTTAGGTTTCCAGTATTTTGTTACATTTATTGATGATTTTCCCGTTGTACTTAGCTATTTTTAATGAAGAGTCGAACTTAGCTATTTTCAGTGTTCCAAAAAATTCTTTGTTGAGATTCGTACTCAATTTCATCTTCTATTTACATCTTACGCAATGATAATGCCTTGGAATACCTTTCTACCCCTTTCTCTACCTTTTTATCCTCCCATGGGATTCTTCATCAGTCTTCTTATGCTTACACTCAACAAAAAAATAGGAAGGTTGAGCGCAAGAATCGTCACTTAGTTGAGACAGCTCTCATTCTTCTTCTCTACCATACAATTTCTCAACGTTTTTTGGGGGATGCTATCTTAACTGCCTGCTATTTAATCAATCGCATGCCGTCTTTTGTACTAGGTGATTAGGTCCCTCATTCTCTTCCCTTTCCTAATCAATCCCTTTTTTTTTCTCCCTTCGCGTGTTCTCGGCTGCACTTGTTTTGTCCACATACTCACTCCATGCCAAGATAAACTTTCTACTAAGGTCGCAAAGTGCATCTTCCTTAGTTATTCCCTCCTTCAATGCGGTTACCGTTGCTACTCTCCCGATACACATCGATACTTCGTTTTCGATGATGTCACATTTTTTTAAACACTCTTCTATCTGCTCTTCCCCACTGCCTTCCAGTCCCGAGGTCTTATCTCTACCTCTCATCTTTCCCCTTTCGGCCTTATCCTTTGAGTCCCTAGCTAATCCACCTCGACTGTTACAGGTTTATACTCGTCATCCGCATACCGACATCGAGCCTTCTGATGACCCATCTGCTATGGCACCCCCCTCCAAGACTCTGGTCTTGCCGTCAACCGCTGATCCTCCCATCTCTATTCGGAAAGGTACTCGTTCCTCTCGTAATCCCCATCTTATTTATACTTTCATGTCTTATCATCGTTTATCCTCACCGTATTCTACTTTTATTTCCACTTTGTCTTTTGTGTCTCTTCCTAACACTATACATGAGGCCTTCTCTCATTCGAGATGGAAACAAGCAATGGTTGAATAAATGGCTGCTCGGCATTCTACTGGCACATGGGACCTAGTCCCCTTACTTACTGACAAGTCCCCTGTTGGTTGTCATTGGGTTTATACTGTTAAGGTTCGAATGGTGGAGTGGATCGTCTTAAAACTCGTTTGGTTTCCAAGGGGTATACTCAGATATATGGGTCTGATTACTATGACACTTTTTCTCATGTTGCCAAGATGACTTCTGTTCGTCTTCTCTCGTCTATGGCTACTATGAGCTCTTGGCCCCTGTATTAGTTGGACATTAAGAATGCATTTCTCCATGGTGACCTTTCCGTGGAGGTATATATGGAGCAACCTCCTGGATTTGTGGCATAGGGGGAGTCTAGTTTGGTATGCAGGCTACGTCGTTCCTTATATGGCCTAAAGCAGTCCCTTTGAACTTGGTTTGGCCACTTTAGCTCTGTGGTACAAGAGTTCGGTGTGACTCGGAGTACATCAGACCACTTTGTCGTCTATCATTATACATCATTAGGACAGTGCATCTATCTAAATGTTTATGTGGATGACATTATTATAACAGGCAATGATCCGGATGGTATTGAGCCATGACACATCTCTTCAGCACTGGACAAAAAGACTTAGGGAAACTCAAGTACTTTCTAGGGATTGAGATAACTCAATCTAATTCCAGTGTGGTTATGTCTCAAAGGAAATATGACTTGGATATATTGGAAGAACCTGATATGCTAGACTGTAAACCTGTAAACACTCCTATGGATCTGAATGTCAAGCTTGTACCTAGACAGGGGGTGCCTCTACGAGATCTAGGGAGATATCGACAACTAGTATAGAGACTAAACTACCTCACCATCACTCGGACATTTCCTTTCCTATGAGTGTAGTTAGTCAGGTCCATCTATCACCATGTGATAGTCACTAGGATGTTGTGATCCATATCCTATGTTATATCAAATGAACATCGGGCCAGGGGGTGTTATATGAAAACAGATGTCACACCCAGATTATTAGATTTTGTGATGCGGGGGTAGGCGGGCTAAGCTGACGGCTGCTAGGATGTGTATGTTATTAGAGCGACAATATCCTGAGCAATAAGAAACGAGATGTGGTGGTGGAATTACAGTGTTGGAAGCTAAGTATTGGTATAACTTTGCCAGCATGAGACCTTGTGGCTCCCGGCTTGGCTTCTTGAGCAAAGATTTGGGAATAATGGACAAATGATGCTTATGTGTGATATGAAGCAGCCTACATTGCTTCAGCCCTAGTCTTTCATGAGAGGGTAAGCGTATTGAAGTGGGTATCGCTACATTCGAAGATTGCCTCAGGATGCAAGACTATTAATTTTGTCAACTCGAGTTACTAACTAGTAGACATTTTCACTAAGTCTCTCCAAGGTCTAAGGATTTAGTTCATATGTAACAAGCTTGGTACATATAACCTATATGTTCCAGCTTGAGAGGGAGTGTTGAGAATCATAGGATATTCTTATAATATCCTCTTATTTATTCCCTTTCTTTCCTATACAATATTTTTCCTTTATTTTTGTACTTGATTTATTTCCTTTTTATGTCTTCCTGGTGTATATAAGTAGGTAGGGCCTATGATGTTCAATTTATTCAATTAATAAGAAAAACATCATTTTCTTATACTTCTTGACAATTTCGATTGAAAATTTAAGGAACGGAAATTCACATGATGGACGAATTATAACAAATATTTACCCTCAAGATAAACCAAAACAAGCCTTTATCTAGGAGACACTCCAAGAAGTGCTTTCTCCTTCACCACGTTCCTTGATTGCCTGCTTGAGAGTGCAAGCGGCTGATATGTGCACCGGTATTGTCCCATTAAATATATCCTATGAATAAGAACAAGGAACGAGAAAATAAAAATGTCATGTTAAGGAAAACTATTGGTAGGCAATAACATTTGTATATAAAAAAATAAAAGTAACCATTACACCCACACAGTATTCATTAATATTGTTGCTTTTCAAATGAGACACCTTGAGATGCATCATTCACCATATCACTGATGGTTGGAAATTTCTGCATCCAAAAATTAATCATTAGTTCTCATACATAAAGTTTCTTTTTATGGCTCTCTCATATCATGTTTAATTTACATAAAGTGACGCAGTATGTAGCGTGATTGATCAGCACATGATTGATCAACAAGAATAAAACGTCTCAATCCAGAGATCAATTCTCAATCCAGAGAACAAATTAAAGCAAAAGCTTTGAATTTATTGATAAATTGATAAAAGTGATAAAATTCCCTAAAACAAACTCTAAAACATCTATTTATACCCTAAACATAATTTGGGTATAAAAGGAAATAAAATAATACCCAAAACAATAATAGGAAAGAAAATAATATCCAAAACAATAATAGGAAATAAGATAATACTCCCAAAACAATAATGGAAATAAAAATAATATAAAGAAATAAAGATAATATACCAGAAAGCAGCCAAAAATAAGGATTTTTTGGTTGAATTAGAGATCCTACTTGTAGTCACCTCCGCTTGTGGGAAACTCGTCCTCAAGTTACCTTCTGGATATCCAAGATTCATATTTGGATGGAACAAGGTAAGATCAGCAACATTGAAAGTCTTTAAAATTCCCATCCAAGTTGGCAAATCAACCACATAAGCATTATTATTGATCTTCTTAACAATTTGATATGATCCATACATTCTTTGTTGAAGCTTACTATGATCACCTTGCATTCGAGCCTTGCTAATGAACACCATCACCTCATCACCAACATCAAACGACTTCGCGGAAGTCGTAGCATGCGCCTCCATCTTGTACTTTGCATTAGTCTTCTCTAACTTGTTCTTGATATCCCTACTTACACCTTTTAGACTTGCTTGAATCTGTTGCTACACTAAGACTAAGGATACTGGGCTTCACCGTCTAAAGCATGATTAGGACACTTCATGTATACAATGGAAAACGATGATCAACCTATTGCACAATGAACGATGTTATTATAGGCAAACTCTGCTTGTGCTATGGAAAAATCTTTTTCCTTTGGTCTATCCACGCAAATACTCCAAATAAGATTACCCAAAGTCCTATTAACAACCTTTGTCTACCTATCTGTTTGTGGATGTGCTGTACTACTAAGGATTCGATAGAGTCAAGCGACCTCGAAGAAGAGTCATCGAAAGTGGTAAGAAGACTTAATTATCCGCGATCAAATGTAATAGTATTTGGCACTCCATGCAACCTCACAACCTCCCTAAAGAATAAATTGGTCGTAGAGGATGCATCTGCAGTCTTCTTACATGGCAAAAAATGCACCATCTTAGAAAACTTGTCAACCACAACAAACACAGAATCAATACCTTGTTGAGTTCACGGCAAACCTAACATGAAGTCCATAGAAAGATCCTCCCATATAGCATCAGGAATAGGTAATGGCATGTATAACCCCATGTTTTTAATTAGACCCTTAGCCTATGACACATGGCATAGCACCTCGACCTGATAGTAGTCATATCCTTCTCAACTTAGGCGATAGTACCTATCGGCTACGATTCAATGGTTTTATCTCTTCAGAGATGACCCATTAAACCACCATGTCTGATCTCTAATTACCTTCTCATGAAGAGAGATGCAAGGAAGACAAAGTTGCTCACTCTTCATGAGAACCTCATTATGTATATAAAACTCATCATAAGTGTTGTTATAATACAAGCACCAAACTTTAAGCCATCAACACTATACAATTCCGTGGATGTCTCAAAACCTACTATCTCCAAACTCAAGGTTCTCATCAAAGCCACTTGTCTACTTAATGCATCTGTCACCCTATTTTGTTGTCATGATTTATGGACAAGCTTATAAAGGGAATTTCTCTATATAAGTTGACCACCTAGTGGATTACCACTTGGTTTATTTGTACTTAAGTATTTGCAAATCAGAACATTGTATAGAGAATGAAATCCTTAGCTATGATAATGCCCAAGAGTTTTCAAAGCCCTCATACACTAAGATGCAAATTTTACAGCTCCATTTACGTACGTTTTCGCATAATTTTTTACAAAGAGCACGTCTTTCTTGGATGAAACAACCCCTATACAAATTCCACTTGTATCACACTTAATTAAACATTTCAAGTCTGTACAAGATTGTGTTGAGCCTTAACTCTCTTTAATCAAATAAAACTACTCTTCTGCCTCATCAATGGAACTCCTTCTTCAAACATCAGTAATAAAAAGAATGCTTACTAAATGTTTATTGAACCTCCTATAAAAAGTTGCTAACCCATGGAAGCAGGACATCACTAACATTCTTTAGGGGCAATAATTTTTCTGAATGAGCCTCTCACTTTCTCCCCATCTACTTAATTCCTCACATTATCACTTTCATAGCCAAGAAATAGCAAACTATTTGTCATAAAAAACACATTTTTTCTAAATTTGTTATAATTACTTCTCAAGACCTTATAAACACTTCCCTAAGGTAACTAAAACATGCTCTGACTACTAGTGAATCAAAATATCATCAAAATAAACAACTCGCATTATTTGCTCAAGAAAGGTTATTACAGTTCCTGGTATTCATAATCCGCATAAAAGTATAAGGAGCATTTTATTGGCCCAAAAAGGTACACTAAATCATTCACAACCCATCCCTTGTCTCTTAATAAGCCAGTTTTCCATCATCACCATTGAATTTTGATTTGATGATAGCCACTCCTCAAGTCAATCTTGCTAAACACAACTGCTCCACTCAACTGATCGAACATATCATCGAACCTTGGAATAGGAAATCTATATCCAATGGTAATTTTGTTGATTCCCTACTGTCAACACACATCCGCCAACTTCCATCTTTCTTAGGCGTCAACAAAGCTGGAACTACACATGGGCTCATGCTAGCCTAAATATGCCCCTTGCTTAGCAACTCTTCTACCTTCTCCCTTAAGATTTCATTCTCCTTAGGACTTATCCTATAATGAGGCAGATTAGGAAGAGAAGCACCTGGAACCAAATCTATATGGTGTTATATGTTACGCATAGGAGGTAATCCCAAAGTAGATCTTCAATCACATCATTAAACTCCTTTAACAAAGTCTACTCATAGAATTTGAGCCTCATATGGCCACCCTCTCCGTTCACAACTATCAAATGCACTTCTGCCCCCTACACTCACCCATAAGTGAAATAGTCATGCACAAAAGTTAGAAAGTTTCTTCCCTCCAGTTCTAGGTCAGGGTTCTCTTCTAATGAGCGCACTACAGATATTTTATTCCCTTTCTAATTAACATGAAGTTATCTCTACCAAAGGCGCTTAGGGATCCACATCATATCATGAGATCGCTCAAATAAATTATGAAAAGCATCCATATCCACCACATCACAGTACATCTCATCATTATAGTTTCCAATAGAGAAGGACACCTTACAACGTTCATGCACCGAATACCACCAACTTCTTTAATTCACCCAATAGCATATAGGTTGGGGTGATTTTCCGTCTCTAACTATAGCCTCTCTCCACAACATCTTTACTTATTATGCTCTCCTGACTCCCACTATCAATAATAAGATCACACAAACTCCTCGACAAGACACCTAGTGCGAAATGTACCATGGCGTCGAGTCTCATCTGCACTTGAAGATACATGAGCTTTCTGCCCACACAAGTGTACTCCTTCCCGTCACATCTCACACCACTCCATCATGTCCACACACTTCATTCTCACAGCAACATCATCGTCCTTCCACTACATTCCACCGCTTAGACATTCATTAGAACGAGGCCAACCTCTCCACATCTATAGCACTTAACACCAAAGATTTATATATATTATTTTGTGCAAAGCATGGAAGTATTACCTCTTACCTCCTTCCATTGCTGCACTTTTCCTTCCTTCACCAACATTATTGATAGTCCTATAGTCGTTATGCTTTTCCATCACTGAGCTCCATTACCCACTCTCCATATCTTCTAGCAATTAAGCACTCACGAAGTTAATTTGCCCTGCACGAGTAACCCATTTCATGGCTAGATTTCAGCCTCGCGTGACCGAAAAACCATCTGCACCCCAATTTTATCTCTAATAGTCTGCTTCAACCCACACAAATATCTCACCGCCTATTGATTCTCACTTTCTGATAATTGATTTCTCTCTGCCAATCTCAAAAATTCAGTAGTATATTCATTCACACTCTTGCTACCCTATGTATATCTTTGATAAGCATCAAAAATATATTATTCATAGTCTGGAGGCAAAAATCTACCTCGTAATAATTGTTTCATCCTACGTCATGTTTTAACCGGACCACGCCCCTCTCTCATCCTCATCTCTCTCAATCCGTCCCACCATACTGATGCTCCCCCTTTTAGCCTATAAGCAACAAAGTTAACCTCCTATCATCAAGCAACACGATATAGTCAAAGAACATATCTACTTCAGTCAACCAATCCAAACACCCCTCAATATTAAGATCACTACTAAATTTAGGGATATCTACCTTTAGTTTGTATTCATCGTCTCCTCTGTAGTTTGATTGTCACTGTCTTCCACCTCTTTGTCTACCACGTGGATTTGCATATTTACCCAAGTTGGTCTCCTCATCTGAAGTGTCATCAAATCCTGCTACTGGCCTCCTTTGATTTCGTATATTTGGAATGGTATTAAAAGTGGGTCTAGCGGGGCCAATTCCTCCGCCATGTTCTTCATCATCATTCCTACATCCTTGTCCATTAATACTCAATAACGCTTGTAATTGTTCTTGTAATGTTTCCAACTGCTAAGTTAAATTTTGGATTGATTGTTGCTAATTGTTAATTGATCTCCAAATAGCCTGCAATCCCTGATCATCATCTTGGGATTGGTTGCCATCACTAGCACCAATATTAGTCATCGATAGGGAGAAACCCGCTCTGATACCTGACGCGGCATGTAGCGCGATTGATCAACAAGAATAAAACATCTCAATCCAGATAACAAAGTAAAGCAAAATCTTTGAATTTATTGATAAATTGATAAAAGCGATAAAAGTCCCTAAAACAAACTTTAAAAAATCTATTTATACCCTAAACATAATTTGAGTATAAAAAGAAATAAAATAATACCCCAAAACAATAATAGGAAAGAAAATAATATCCCAAAACAATAATAGGAAAGAAGATAATACTCTTAAAATAATAATGGGAAATAAAAATAATATCTCAGAAAATAAAGAAAATATCTCAAAACAACCAAAATAAGGATTTTGTTTTATTTTGTTGGTGTAACCGCCTACGTCATAAAGTAAATTAACTATGATATCTCCTACACTAAGAAATTTATCAACAAAATATGGATTCAATGTAGCTGGGTGTTACTCTTGTGAAACATGCACACATATACAAGAATGCCCCCTACTAGAGGCATAAAGATGGAAGTTGATGCTTGCGAATTTGGGTAGTGATTTCCATGAGTACAACATTAAGTAAAGTGATTTTGAAATTAATAAATGAACACTGAAAATTAATCATAAACATTTTAAAGAATATCAACTAATAAAATACTTCTAGGCAACATCTGTCGGCCAAAACACATAACTTGTCCATTTACTTGAAAGAGATTATGACAGTATTATGAGGGAGCATAACTAGAGAAATCACATTGATGCACCCACACAAAAGTAAGCTATGGGTTTTGAGTGGTTATCTGCTAAAGAAATTAACATGATGATTCTTAGAAACCCTTGAGTATTGAAGCAATCTGCTGAGATTAATAAAACATTGTAACGTACAAGTGAATAATATAATAGACCTGGCTGTAATCATCGACAGTCCCATTTGTGACTTACTCTTTCTTACGCAACCACCCCCCCTCCCCCCAGAGATCATGCAAGAGTGTTTTAAGAGTCTTACAAAAAGCATTTAAATATTAAAAATACAAAATAAAATATTAAAAAGTTAAAGGAAAATCAGGGGCACATTCCAAAAAATAATAATAATAAAGAGGCTAAAAATATTGGTTTTTCAAATAAAACGATCGTATACTAAGAAGAATATACAGAAAAAAAAAAGGGGGGGTTATTTTAGCATGTTTGGTTTTTATTTTTGAAAACTTTTTTTTCTTTTAAAAAACTGTTTGATTAATCAATTTTTTGTGTTCCGAGAATCATGGACAACGCTAATCTTAGAGAACACCATTTAAATTCAAAATACACTTCAATCATGTTTTTTTTTGTTATAAACAAATGTATAAGAACCAAACAAGGTTTTCAAAGGCTTGATAAAAGGTAAATATGTCTTAGATGGATCATTTCCTTGTCATGAAAAAGTAAAGAAAGAAAAGTCTTTTTTTTCAAAATGATCCATTGTCCTTTTTTTTTCAATAAATGTGATAACTAGTGGCCCAAGAACGAGCCTGCCCACGCCGCCGGCCCTATCGAAAGCTCGGCTCGGGCTCACCAAGGAGCTAAACGAGCCGAGCTCAGCCTTAATTTAGGCTTGATAAAATCTCAAGCCCCATTGGCCTCACGTTCCCATTAAAAAGCCTCTACGGCAAATGACCCATCCATCGCTGAACGAGGCTTCCTCCTACGGTCTCCGGCCGCACAGGATCTGGTCTTCACCGGTGCGATCCCGACTCAGGCGTGCCAGAGTGAAATGCCCAGGTCATGTGTCCCGGATATCAATGTAATGGATCCTCGCCTAGATCTACGACATGGATGGCAACGCGCGGAATCCTCACGGTCGCTATGAGGCGTCATCAAGACGGCCGTAGCTCGAGCCGAATCCCACGCCGCCGGGATTGGGATTGTACCCAGATCTCCGTGATCCGCTCGGTAGCGGAAATGGTACCCACGTATAGCGAAGGTGTCGCCAATCTGCATGTTCCAAGCAGGGATAGCGTGAGGAAGGTGCCACAAAGGACGCCTGTGGGAAGGACATGATGTTGGGTATGACTCCACCGGGTACGACGGCCATCCCGTGTACAAGAACTGACATAAATATGAGGGTATCAGCTCCTGTGGAAACTGTGAGGCCGGGTGGCCGGCGGAGCTTAGACAAGGTTTGCCGATCTTGAGTGGCATTAAGGGCAAATGCATTGACCCACCGATACGAGTCAATTCAAATTCGATGAACTAGGATCCAATCTCAAACTGGGGTATCAGCCCTCGATACCGGTATTGGACTTAACCCAAATTTCATCTAGGCGGTATGGGCAAAGGCATCAAGGGTGATCGTGGGTGGGTTTCATAGAGGAAACAAGTACCGACATCCGACTGCTGTATCGCATTTGTAACGCCGGAGTGCCAATTGGCCACCGGGTATGAAAATTTAGCCACCTGGGCTCGACATGGTGGGCGCACTGGATCTCCAAATCGGCAGCGGGTAAAGCTATGGGTCTTGGAAATTAATCATGCGATTCGTAGTCGAGGGTGGTGGCCAACTTAACCATAGCAAAGGTATTGCCAAATAGTTTATGTTGTTACTAAGAGTTTGCTTTGCGATCTTGTTGATATATTATTTCTTTTTATTTAGATAATTGATTAAAACCAATCATGTTTCTTATTCAATTATTTCGTGTATCTTATTTCTTCACTGTATTTCATAATTTTTCGCCTGTAAGTCAAGCTTCAAAGAATGGAATTCTAATGCATCCGTAAAAGGGAAACAAATGTCAAGGAGGTGGCTTTAACAACTTTAGCATCAATTGCTAAATCAACTAAGGTAAAACAAATCCCATAGAAAATTATTTCCTTAATTGATGTATTGTTATCGATTGACATAAAAAGTTAAAAAGTATATGGACCGAGCTTCGAGGATTGATTACAATACAACCAGATAGGCTCGATTAGCTCGGAGCTCGAGGTTAAGCTCGAAAGCTCGTTTCATATGGAAAACGAGCCTAATGAGCCTCAGCCAGCTTTTTTTTTTTAAATCAAGCTGCTTTCTGAGTTTGATTTAAGCCTGCTCAAAGCTCGGCTCGCCCGAGCCCGCCATGTTCAACAAGCCTGGTACCGAACGCTCAAAGCCATTCGCCTCGGCCTCGCTACCACCCTACGTATAACGTGTTAGTCTAGTTCGATTTTACACATTGAAAACTAAAATTGTTAAAACAAAATTATAAAATGAAGTACATGCGAGGAGTTTATTGGATGCATGAGAGGTTATACTCACTGGGAGGGTGTAAGAGTGCTGATCGGGTGGTGACTTTTCTTGATAGGGACGACCCACTTCTTGTTGTATGTTTCATGATCATTACGAGTATAGCTAGGAAATGGGCTGGTTTGATCCAAATGGGTCGAGTTCATTAGGGTTGTAAGTTAAAATGGGTCAGGCTAATTTAACCCATTTTTATTCAAGTTTGCAGCACTTCCGCTAGACCCTAGGCGTGCCACTGGTCCAAAATTGCCTGACATTAAAATATTAAAATAATAATAAATAATAATTTTACAAATTTTATATATTTTGTCACATAAAGTTTCTTAAAATAATTATAGTTTATTCTCATGTTCTTAAAATATTATACAAAAATAAATTATTATAGTTATATATATTTTTAAATTATTTTTCATACTAATATTATTTTATTAAAATAATTAGTTAATAACAATTCTTTTTCTATAAACAACTAATTTATTTTTTTTTTCATAATGGAAAACTAATATTCTTAATAATTAGAAAATAATATATACTATAAAAATAAAATAAAACGTACCTAAAATTGGCCAAGTGGGTCGGTTATCTAAGGCCTATCTCGGGGCTGCTCAATAGGGCTCCTGGGGTTCTATTCGACTTTTATTTTCTTAGCCTAACACTCAAAAAATATAAGTCAAAGTAGGCGGGGTCTACTATCCCACCTCTAATTATGAATCATCTCTTGGCATACAATATATGGATTTTCACTATATATTTTAAATTGGCTTTTGTTACCTTTCAAAAAAAAGAAAATTGGCCTTAGTTTTTTTTTTTTAACTTAACGTTGAATAAAACTTTTTATTGTGAATAATGCTTAATAGGATTAACTATTTAGTTATTTGTTTTTCTAAAGTCTTTTAATTTTTATATAATTTTTGAGACAATAAATTTTCAAATAAAAATTTAATTAAAAATACATATGCTTTTATTTAATTAGCATGAAACTAATCATGAGAGTTTCAATTGGATCATATAAAGTATAGGATTTTCTCATATTTGAATATTTTTTTTAGTACAAATAAAAACATTAAGAAAACTAAAAAACCAAATATTTTACCTTTTTCTATATTAGCCAATAATAATAATTTAATTTAATACGAGATAATAAAAAGATGAATTAATTAAAAACATTAGATTATGAAACAATTTTATGTAAAATATTTCTTACAAAATTAAGAAAATCCATATCATCCGTCTTCTTTAATTTAACAATTTTATGTAAGCATTGTAAAAACAAATTAAATTGAAAGCAATTAAAAACATCAGATTATGTAACAATTTTATGTAAAATATTACTTACAAAATTAAGAAAATCCATATCATCCGTCTTCTTTAATTTAACAATTTTATATAAGAACTGTAAAAACAAATTAAAAGGAAAGTAATTTAAAATTGAAATAACATGATAAATTAAAATATAAAATTTGTGACACCAACATATTAATTTCAATAAGTATGATTAAACTAACAAAGTAGAACACTGTAACAAAGTAAATTACATTCACTATTAATCCACATGATCAGTAGTACTTCACACGTACGGAGGACCATCCTGAGCCCACAGCTTTATAATTAATTCCTTATAGTGCATCCTTTGTACATATCCTTTATACATCCTATGTTCAATCGTGTTGTTATTGAACAATTTTTAAAAAATTTGTTTTAAATTTAACTTAGTGTTAATTAGTAAATTATTTTTAATTATATTGATAAGAGATAATAAAAAAGAGATGAATTAATTAAAAATATGATAATAATTATTATTAAAATATTAAGTTACAAAGAACCTTTTTTATTCATGGTGATCTAATTCATATTATACATGACGAGTTGTAACACTTAGTTGCCTTTTTAGTTAAGTGCATGTCATCCTTATACTCCAATTTAACAATTTTATGTAAGCATTGTAACACAAATTAAAAGGAAAGTAATCTAAAATTAAAATATTGTAAATCAAAAATGAAACAAAAAAGCAAATTATTACAACAAACGTATTAATTTCATTAAATATGATAAAATTGGCAAAGTAGAATATTGGAATATAGTAAATTACATTATATAGGACCATCCTAGGCCCACAGCACACTGGCTTTATAATTCCTTATAGTGCATATATATTTTGTATATATGTTCATCAAGGGATTGACTTTTACTCCTCCTTGCATGCACCATGAGCTTGTCGTGGTAGACTGTGGCATACTGTTATTGATGGAATAACTATAATATACGCAACAATAAGCATAAGAATTACTTATAATTAGATGGAGCCAAAAATATAAAATAGAAAATAAAAAGGCAAATGTGAGACTGAGAGCATAATAAAAGCATTACACACAGAGAACAATTACTATTCCTTGACTCCTTTCTCGAGTTGGTCGAAATAATGAACCAAAAATTTCGTAATCAATTATCATTTAATAAAAAAAATTGACCTGTTAACTTGATTCCTTTCTCAAGTTGGTCAAAATAATGCAAGCCATGGTAGTAGAGCGAAAGCTCGCATGGCGCGCATGAATTGATGATCCAACGTTTGAGAAAGAAAGAGAGAGATCTAATAATCCCTTTTACATTTTTTTTTCTTGCTTTATAGATTATCATTTATTTTGCTTGGGTCTGCAAAGAACACTTCACAACGACACATGTGCTAATTAGAAGTAAGAATACAAAATGGAAAAATATGTATAAATCTAATTAGTAGCTTACCTACTCAAAGCGCTACCTAGCTAACTAACTAACATCAATTATGAACTCTAACGAAACTTCTTTTTTTTTAATTTTTTGTTTTACTTTTTGTGTTTAAAGCTGGGAAGGCATCAGAACGCTTACAACCGGGAGAAGGGTTCAGAGTTCTGTAGGAGAGACTCCGAGGAAGGGGTGGTGATGGAGGCCCTGGGAATGAAGAATTCTGGGCTGCATCAGTTGAAGTATCATTCACAGTAGCCTGAGAAGAATTCCGGCCGGCTGCATCAGATGAGGTATCATTCACAGTAGCCTGAGACTCCGATTTCGTGGATGGAATGGCCATGGCCGTCACGAGGAGCAGAACCCAAAGGATCAGGAAAGCCTTGGGAACCATGCGTGCTTCCAACCTTCTTTCCTTCCCTGCTTCTTACAATAAATAAATAGGAATCGATATATTTGCTCGCAATAGATATATAATTAAAAAGAATCCATTTGTAAATTGTGGGAAAGGAGCAAACCGCACTAACAGCACTAGCAGCATCCTAGTGGGTAGATTAATGAGAACTAAGTTGACTCTTATAATCAGATATTGATACAATAAAGCCAAAAAAAAAAGGGAAATGGATCAGGGACAATGTTTTGATTGTGAGTCACCTATGAAATATTACAAGTAATATTTGGATGGCTTTGTCAATCCACTGTAATTATTAGCAATAAATAGGTAGTGATGCCAATCCATAGGAAATCAAATAAACACTTAGGTGGCAATGCCAATCCTTGAAATTATATTTAGTTAGGTGGTTGTGTCAATCCACGAAAATGTAAATAAACAGTTTTGGAGACTGGGTCAATCCATATAATAAAAGCAACAAATGGGTGGCTATGCCAACCTTTAGGAAATGAAAATGCAGTTGGATGGCTAAGTCAATCTTCAGAGCAAGGTTGGAAATATCGGTTTCGATGGATATATCGATACTTGCATTTTATGGATATATCGGATATATATCAGTAGATATTTTTTTATGAATATCGATATATCGAAAATTAACAAAAATACTTTGAAATTCATATAAATACTTTTTAAAAGTGTAAAATTGACATTAATAATCAAATATATACATTGAAATGAGTTTTTAAAATCAAAATGAAGATTGATGTGACTCAATTGCAATATTTGATGGATGGATCCAATCTTGGTAAAGACAATACTCATACCAAGACATAGTCTTCCGATAATATTGATTATAAGATCGAACATGTCATGCATAAATGTCTTGACTTGTATCTACAACTTCTCTATGGATAGAAAATTCGGGGTTCATCCACATACCTGCTTAAAAATTAACTAACATGAAAAAATTAATTTATTAATATTATTACTAAATTAAACTAATTTAAAATATGAAAACTTCATATAATACTATAAATTTATAATATGTATACACAATATTAATTCAATATATAACTTGATTTTAAAATTAACGAACATAAATTAATTTATTAATATATTATTACTAAATTAACTAATTTAAAATATGAAATAATCATATAAACTATCAAATTAAACTAATATATAGTTATTTAAGAGATATCACAAAGAACAAAATTTGGAGTGAAATGAAGATTGGATATTGGTAGAGAGAATTTGTGATCAAATTGAATGATTTTAGAGGTATTTATAGAATTTTTTTTTTTTTTTTTTGTCAAAATAACCGTTGGATGGTCAAAAAATATTTGTAATTTAATTATAGTCGTTGGATTTAATTTTGGTGCAAATATGACCGTTAGATCTTCTTTAAACCGTTGGGATCAATCCATAACCGTTGGATCAAATTAGGATTTCAAATATGGTCATTTGGATATATTTCCGATATATCCCGATATATCCTGATATATCGCCGATATATCTCGATATATCTTCAATATTTTTACCGATATTTCCTATATATCTTCGATATTTTGAAGCAAAAAATCACCCACGCGAGCGTGTGTTCCACAAACGAAATTTCGCCAAAATTTTGGTCTGATACCATTATATCGGCGAAATATCAGCGAAATTTCCGATTTTTCAGCAATTTTTCCCTCAAACGAATTTCCATGACCGATTTCGCTTCGGTTGTCGCTGATGTCCGATATTTCGCCGATATTTCGATCGAAATATCGAAAATTTTCATCCTTGCTTCAGATAATAAGATGGTAAGATAATAATGACACCCGATATAATGTGGTAAAACCATCAGAATGAGGGAAACCTCCACGGGGCAAATCCAAGAAAAAGGTGAACGATATAGATGAAATGCATGATGCATCAATATATCACACCCACACTTTTGATTCAAAGATTCTCTGAGTGGCATTTGAGTCTGCAGACACCCTGCAGATGGTCCCGATTATTTCTACACCTATTCTTTCAACTCTCTGTGATTGAAAGAATGATCTCTAGAACTCTTTCTAATCTCCTAGAATTTCTCATTTGATTATGTTCCTCGAAGCCTATTTATAGGCAAGGGTTTGATCCTCAAATTGATTCCATTGGTTGAATTGGAAACCATTTTCATTGATCGAAACAAAGGCTAATTCTCATCCATACGAACATGAGATAGGCGACGTGGAGAATATTTCTCCTCATGAAAGGCTGTTGTTGCAGCAGCCAAGAATGGGGTTAGACCCCACAAATCTCCTCCTCCAAACCCATGCACCCTAAAGGTGGGAGTTTTCTTGACTCTTTAGTAGGAGTTCATGTCCATGTTCTTGATACATCATGCTAGTTTTTCTTTTGTAATGATCTTCGTCATCATATCAACAATATTCTCATCAATGTGGATCTTTCTTATTTGTAATAGTTGTTCTTCAATTGTCTTCCTGGTCCAATGATATCTCACATCTATATGCTTCATCATTGAATAATACCTAGTGTTCTTGCTTAAGTCTATCGCACTTTGACTATCACAATGTACTATGTAGTCTCTCTATTTTAAATCCAGTTCTTGAAGAAACATCTTCATCCACAACATCTCTTTTCCAGCTTTAGTAGCTGTAATATACTCTGCTTCTGTAGTAGAAAGTGAAACACACTTTTGTAGCTTTGACTGTCATGATATAGCTCCACCTACAAATGTAAATAAGTACCCAAAAGTAGATTTTCTACAATCTAGATCTCCAGCCATATCAGAATCAATATAACATTAAAGAGATAGTTTTGATCCCTTAAAGCTTAAACATACCTTTGAGATATCTAAAGATCCATTTCACTGCCTCCTAGTGTGCTTTACCAGGATTTGCTAGGAATCTGCTTACAACTCCAATTGCATGAGATACATCTAGATGTGTATACACCATAGCATACATCAGACTTCCAACTATCGATGAGTATGAAATGATTGACATTTTGCCTTTTTCTTTTTCCGTAGATGGACAGAGCCTCTTACTTAGCTTGAAATGGCCAGCAAGTGGTATAGAAACTAGCTTTGAATTTTTCATATTGAACCTTTTCAGTATCCGTTCAATATATCTTTCCTATGACAACCACAATTTGTCTGCCTTCCTATCTTACAGAATCTCCATTCCCAAGATACGCTTGCATTGCCTAAATTCGCGTTAAATGTCTTAACAATTCCCTTTTTTAGCTTTTTGATCATACTGATCCCGACTCCATAATCAAAAGATATCATCAACATATAACATGCAAGGATGAAAATATTTGCTTGGACTGATATATCAAGACTTAGATTTTACTTTGATATACCTAAGATTTATAAATTATTCAAAATTTAAAGATATATTCAATTTATGTATCAAAATTTATTTGAAGGTATATGAAAAAGATAATATCAATTAGGATTTGAAAAAAACATTAAAATTCATTTTCTATTATTTATACAAAATAATCAAGCAAACGCTTATATACTATGACTAATTTTTTATATTTATTTTCATTTTTAGAATATTCTAAAAATACTATAAATAATTTCAAAATATTTCATTTAATAAAAAAAATTTTAAATTGTTCGTATTTAAAGATTTGCACA
This sequence comes from Tetrastigma voinierianum, assembly GCA_016808115.1. NCBI lineage: Eukaryota > Viridiplantae > Streptophyta > Magnoliopsida > Vitales > Vitaceae > Tetrastigma > Tetrastigma voinierianum. Next base: position 313,689 of record JAEQBH010002708.1, read on the forward strand.
ATCGCTTTTTTAATTTAAAATTTTTTCAATCTAAATTTTAATATTAATTAATAATGATGACCCTTCATTTTCTCTCCTACCGTTTGGTCTTCTCCAATTTTTTCAATACTAATGATAATAATTATTAAGGAAGACATAATAATTTCAACTCGTCTCTTAATCTTCTTCTGTAAATAATTAATTATAGTAATTATTAATAAAGGCATAATAATTTCAACCGTCTCTTGATCTTCTCCTCTTTTCTACAAATAATTAATGATAGTAATTATTAAAAAAGACATGCAATAAGTGATATTAATTATTAAGAAAAGACTTTTCATTCTCTCTCTCACATCAATTCATCTCCTATTTCTTTGCTCTATAACGAGACACCCACCTCAATTTTTTATTTTTTTATTTTTTTGAAAATTTTCAATAAAATCGGAAATATCGCCGATTATCTCCCCCAAATCGATATATCGCTGATATATCGACGATATTTCCAATTTTTTGCCAATATTTCTGTCAATTGATTATCGTACCTCGATATCGTGATCTATCGATTACTCAATACATGATATATCGACGATATATTGTGATATTTTAATCACTGACAACAGGAGAATGATGAATTTATCATCAGGGAATCTCCGAACATAAACACGAGGATCTGCAAATGTCCTTTTGTACTCTTGACTCATCATGAAAGAGTCAAATTTCTTATACCATTATCATGGCGCCTGTTTAAGTCCATATAGACTTTTCTTTTTAACTTCATTTAACCATGTTCTCCTTCTTCACTTTGAAGCCTCTTTCGTCAGCTCCATAAAGACTTTCATCAAGATTACCATGTAGAAATGCAGTCTTAACATCGAGTTGCTCTAATTCGAGATTCATATTAGCTGTCAATCCTAGTATTACTCGAATTGAACACATTTTCACAACAGGTGAAAAGATTTCATCAAAGTCAATACCTTGCTTGACCAAAACCTTTCACCACTAGACGAGCCTTGTACTTCAACAGCTTCTCTTCGTCATTCTTTAGTTTAAACACCCACTTATTCTTGAGTTCTTTTATCCCTTTTAGCAGTTCTGACAACTCATAGGTATCATTTTTCCATAAGGAATTCATCTCTTCGCATGGCTTTTATCCAACAAGCCTTTGTCTTTGTGAGACCTGCATTTTGGAAGCCAAAGCTCCCCCTTCATTAGCAATTAGAACAGGCCTCCAACTTGGATACTTTGTATTTATCGACGTTTCAAATGGTTCACCCCAATTGAGGTCATTCTTCTAGTGGAGGGATTTTCTCCCCCTGATCAACACTTCCCGTATCACTATCATCACCACTTTCTTCCTCCTCGATGACTAGTTCTTCGAGTTCCATCCCTAGTTATGATTCAGACATCTCTGCTTCATTAGTGGCACTTTCCAATGAAGTTTTTCCAAGTGTCAAATCTACAACGCCTTCATATGTGAGTTTAGCACCCCTCACATTTTTTTTTCCATATCTTCAATGGTTTCGTGCTCATGAAACACGACGTCTCTACTTCTGACTATCTTTTGCTTCTCTAAATCCTATAGTCTATAGCCGAACTCCTCCTCTCCATATCCGATGATGATGCACAAGGTTGCTTTATCATCAAGCTTCGATTTTTGTTCCTTTGGTATATGCATGAATGCTTTGCATCCAAACACCTTCACGTGAGAGTATGGAACATCTTTTCTTGTCCAAACTCTTTAAGGAATATCAAAGTCCAAAGGAACTGATGGCATTTTGTTGATCAGGTAGACTGCAATGTTAACAGCTTCACCTGAAAATGACTTAGGAAGTTTAGCCAATTTTAACATGCACTAGACTTTTTCCACAATGGTTCGATTCATCCTCTCTACAACATCGTTGTACTATGGTGTACCAGGAATCGTCTTCTCGTGCCTGATTCCATACTTGGAGCAATATTCTATGAACTCCTTGGAGATGTATTCTCCACCATTATCGGTTCGAAGTCGCTTCAAAGGATTTCTCGTCTCTCTCTCCACCATGGCATGGAATTTCTGAAAATACTGGAATACCTTACTTTTTGTATGCAATAGGTATACATATGCAATAGGTATACACATGTCTTTCATGAAGCATCGTCAATGAAAGTACAAAGTATTTGTTACCACCCAGCGAATCTACCTTAATGAGTCCGCAAACATCATAATATATTAATTCTTATTTCTCCAATTTTCGAGTGGAGTTCTTTTGGAATGATACTCTGTGTTGCTTTCCAAATAAGCAATAGTCACAAGGGTTTGATGATTTGTCTTTGGCCATAGGAATGAGGGACTGCTTGGCCAAAAGTTGTAACCCCTTCTTGCTCATATGTGCTAATCGCTTGTGCCACAAATCTGGAGAGGTATCATCATCAACTGCTGTGACGCCCCAAATCCCGGGGTGTCCCGTTGACCACCATCAACCTGCGGAAAACCTGTGTGTCTCATATCATGAGACTCATACATGAGTAAAAATGGCCACGTTGGGCCCATACATCAATACTCACCAAAAATCTAACCAACTATATTACAATAGTTCAAGAGTTAATTACACTCTTTGTAACTCCCCAAAAATACCCTAGAATATTATGATAAAAATTATTATATATTCCGGGTATAAATTGAGCCATCTTGGGTATTTCCGGGAATTGTTAAATGAATATTGAATAAATTATTATATGGCTAAAACTAAGGCAAATATTATATGCTAAATGAAAATTGATTTGAACCCAGAAATTTACCCATGAAAATGGAAAATTGATTTATTGGAGTGGCCAAACAAGGCCTTATTAAGATTAAGTGACTTAAGACAAAAATGAAAATGATAAATGGGGTGTGTAGGCCAAACATGGCCTTACACTTAGAAGGGATTTAAAAGACCCGGGGGTCTTTTATTTTTATTTTATTTTTTTATTATTATTATTTTTATATATTTTTCCACAGGCAACCTACAACAAGCTATACAATAGCCTCATTCACGCATACTCAGTGTCACTCAATTATCAAGCAGTGACACATAACAGTACCTCTCTTTCAAGACTCAAGTAATTAGTGCACTTAGTGCAATGATCAAATTTTCAGAAACTATGTAGGTACAAAATGCCATTCACAGGTATATGGTTAGATTCTAGACTCAGAGAGCTTTCCATAGAGTCCAAGAACGCGCAAAACGGACTTCGGACGAGGAAGTTATGGTCGTCCGAAGTTGGCGCTGCCGAGCTCATTCCCTAGACGAGGTCGGCTCGGCCAAAGGAGGTCAGCTCGGCCAGAAGAGGTCAGCTCGGCTATATTTGAGCACCAAATTCCATCCACAGGAATGTGGTCAGATTCTAGACTCAAGGAACTTTCCATAGAGTCTAAGAACACCTGAAACGGACTTCGAACGAGGAAGTTATGGTCATCCCGTTGGCGCTCACATGAGCAAAATGAATCTTAACATGCGTAACCGATGTGTACCTACTGTCTTTCATCACTTTCGAATACAATATGAGCTCAGATTGTATTGATCCACATATGGATCGATTCTAGACTCAAAGGGCTTTCCATAGAGTCTACGAACCCGTGAAACGGACTTCGGACGAGAAATTTGTCGTCTGGCTAATAAACGGCTCATTCCCCGAGCTCTCCCACTGCAAGAGCCCACCAAAGGAGGTCGCCGCCTGTAAGAGCTCACCGCCCAAAGAGGTCAAATTTCATCCCCAAGAGAGTTTGGCCGAAGAGGTCGCCTCTACCTCAAGAGGCTGCCGGCCGAGAGCTCCAAATCCGCCCCAAGAGGTCAGCTCCTACGAAGAGCCTGCCTCCGCCCAAAGGATTAGGCTCATCCCAAGAGAGCTGGTCATAAGAGGTCGCCCACCTCAAGAGGTCGGCCGCCAAGAGTTCGCCGCCCCCAAGAGGTCGGCCCCTGGCCGAAGTGCTCGTACCGCCCAAAGAGGTCAACCCACCCAAAAGAGCCTGCCTCCGCCCCAAAGAGGTCAACTCCGTCCAAAAGAGCCTGGCCGCCCCAAAGAGGCCGCCCAGTGCCACACCATCCTCTCAAACCCTTCCGAGTAAAAAGGCCATAACTTGGGTTGTAGAGGTCCGATTTGGGTGATTCAAAAGCCTACATCAAGCTTACTGATGGGGATACAATATACCGAAGGCAACAGGGCCAAATTCCCTTTACCTCCCAACAAAAAATCAGTCTTAAAATCCAGCTAATACATAGGATCTAACAGCGACTCCTATGGTTCAGACGCGCAACTAAACATCCCTCAAGGCAAGACACGTACTCTTACCAAATTGTATTAAACATATAACTGAAGCGACTATAATTTATTTACATCACAAAGTACAAATTTTGACAACAGCTTCCGCTTTAAAAACAAAAACTCCGGGTTTTCTACCCATAAATTTGGCTAAAAGAACACAATAAGCCATCTTAGGATCTTCCTCTCAACTAAGACCTCATGAAGTGCCTTCTCTCGTGTACCCGATACCCGAAAAATATTTTTCCCAATAACGGCTGAGCTATGCCCAGGATAAAGCCCTACAAGGGCTAATCCCCACCTAAGTGCACATGCAATGGCATCCATAAAATTGTTCACACACATTCATATAAAATATGCATATCTCTATATGAATGTCTATGTCATGCCCAGTCCTCACTGACTCTCTCATACATGCAATTTTCCATGTATGAAAACTAGTTTCAAAACAAAAGTTTTTGTTTTTGAAACCCACTAAACAACCTCTGATATCAGACAACCCTCTGAATATTTTACACACTTGGACAACCCTCCAAATAGTAAACCACTGGACAACCTCCGAGTATCGAACCACTGGACCATCTCCGAGAACCCCTTATTGGACAACCCTCCAATAGAGTTCATTGGACAAACCTCCGATATAATTTATTGGACAACCCTCCGAATCACTGTTACTGGACAACCCTCCGAACACCCATTTTATTCATGCACTGACACCCGATTCACGCAATGACCCCATTCACATGCATTGATAATGTCACTGCATAATATCTCATGTTACATGCATTATGGGAACTACATGCAACACTCATAATACATGCTTCACACCAAGCATCACGTTAATATATAACAAGCATGGATATATTAACATCGTTTTCTCACACAATCTGCATATTATTCAAACAAACAATAACACACAAAATCGGATTTCCAATTTCCAAACTCGTAAAAACAAGCATGCACAAGACACAACCAAGATCATCCCGCGATCCCAAACTACAAGATTAACAATCAGCTCCGTGAACTGCAATTTAAACTACGCACTCCAAAATCGGCCCCACCAACAAGAATTTCATCGAAATTATCTTTAAACTGCACCCCACTACTTCGTTAACCTCATGGCTACTCATGGCTCTTAAACAAAAGACTAACCAAGATAGGAGAACTCCTACTCTCGAAGTGTGATCCATTCGCCGCCGCAATCCCTCTCGTTTGTTAATTATAGAACTATTGGTTCTCTTCTTTTTCCGTTGTCTTTCTTCTTTCTTTCTTTTCTTTTCTTTCTTTCTTCCTTTCTTTTTCCTCTTTTCTCCCCTCCTCCACCGAACAAATTGCTTTAGGTGGAGAATACTTATCTAGGTGTAACACCTCTTCCTTCTCTCTTCATGACACATAAGATTCCATGTCATTCATGACCACTCTTCCCACCACTATCCTCTCATGCAAGATAGAAGTGTGACACTTACTCCACCCTAAGTGCCAAGTGTCTCTTCCTCAGTGCCATATGGCATGCATCTTCATGCCACGTGTCACCCTCTCATTGGTCTGCTTGTCTCAACACGTACCCGACCTCTCGAACTGAACGAAATTCGACTATGTACCTAGATTTCATGAGACGAACTCAACGGTATGACCCACATCGTCATCCGATACCTAGAGAAATTCCCAGGTTTGCAACCCGTGTCTATCATTTTACTTTATCCGGGGTCTCACAAAACTTGGTCTTAGGTGCTCATTTTGAGCCATCCCGTTTTTGGAGAAGAAGAGAAGAGAAAAAGGGAGAAAGAGCTAGGGTTTGCAAGAGATCAAGTTTTGGTTGGCTTTGCTCCCCACTTCTTGCTCCTAAGAGATCTAACAACTTGGAAGAGAATATTTGAAGAGGCTAAGGTAAGAAAATCAAACCCTAACCTCATCTTTTTTGTGATTTTTGATTTGGGGAAAAAGCCCTAACTTGGGAGAAAAGGGTTTTCATTGATTCTAAACCACCTTGAGTTTTTTCGGTGATTCCATGGTGGGATTTTTTATATGATGATCGAGAAGGTTTGTGAAGAAAATGGATGAAATGCAAAATCCAATGTTTTTCGGGGCAAAACTCGTATGGTACCCTATCAAAGAGTGGCACTCGGTACCCATGATGCAGAGGCGGTACCAGATTCACTCATGCCGGGTACCTAATTCCACCGAGTAGTTGAGGACCGGTACCAAGATCACCAAAGTGGTACCTGGCACTCACCGGCCCAAAGAACCTTGTTTGTGCATATTTTGTAATCGTTAAGTCTCGTATTCGTATACCGATTGTTGGGGACCCTAAGAAACGATTAATGGGGGTTCAAATAAGGATAGACTAAAGGAAAAGCGTATCGTACCTCACTTCATCATTAGGCAGACTTAGAGTCTTAACCCAAAACCACTAACAAAGATAAATTGTCATTCACTAAAAATATGATAATTGTTTAATCACTAAGAGTGGCGGATCGTTATCGACTGGGGTGGACTCGCGTGATGATCGCCTAACCTAGGACCGAGATCGAAGAGAAGGAAACTAGATCCGACAACTTCGGTTTGTTCTCTAACTCTATTCTTATTTCAAGTATTTTGGTAGTTTAGCAAGTAACTATGAAATGAGTACATGAATGAGTATATGAAATGAGTACATGAATGAGTACATGAAATAAGTACATAGATCGAAAGTATATATTCAAAGATACTACGAAAGTGAATATGGAATTGAAATGTGATATTTGAAACCGAATGGTGAATGATAAATTGAATTGTAAACGACCGGTCAATCTTTGACATCTTGAATTGAATGATATACCGAATGAAATCACCGACGAGATGCACCAACGGCATCACAAAGCACCTAAATCGTCTAATGTCCCACTTGGCGGATGCATCAATCGCATCCGTCATGATGGCGTATGGTATTTAAGTGATACCATGTCGGGTGCACCAAACGCATCCGTCTATGATGGAAACCGAATTGTTAAACAGGCACACATCGAATGATATTTGCTGACGGATTCATCAAACGGAACTGGTCGTAAAATGTGATTTAAATAGTCAAAGTAAAATAACCAACATTGAAGAGTATAAATGGGATTTTATATGCTTAAATCTCATAAATTGAATTGTGAATTGAATTATTGCATTGAAAATGCATGTTGTGATATGATAAATGATTTGTAAAATGAAAGCATGAAAATGAATAAGATGAGTATATGTTGATATAATAGCATGGTTTGATGTTAAATGCATGTCATGTTAAATTGAATATTGGAATAAAACTGTATAAAACCACTAAGCATGAAAATGCTTAGCGTATAGTTTTATCTATGCGTAGGTATCAAGTAAGCAAAAAGGCATGCAAAATCAAGAAGCGCAAAGTCATAGAGAGAGTACAGCGTATAAGTATATACCCCGTCATTTGCATATCATCTCTCTTTGAAATAATACATGGTATTTGTAAAACAAAAGGGTTAAACTCTAAACCTTGATTCTTGTATATTTATTCTAAAAGGCAATGAATGCCTTTGTAAACGTATTTTGTTAAATTTTTTATGGCCTACCGAATTGCATTGAATTTATAAATGATTACGGCATGCCCAAACTAAAAACGCTCCGCAAACGAAAAATGTAGACATAAATAAAATGTTTTAATAAGATAAATGAAAACGCTTGAGTAAAACCGGGCCCGATTCGATCCGTTTATTCAGCCTGCCGATTCGGTCAAAGGGCATTTTTTTTGAAAAAGAAAATTTAATAACACGAAAATAAAAGAGCAAATAACTTAAGATCCTGCTTCGCTGGATCCGCCACAGAGCCGAGCCTGCTCTGGGTCGCTACACTATTAATACAAAACATATATCAAAATTAAGAATTCTAATACATGTTTTTCAAAATATATATACATATCAAAGCCACATGTTGACTTTCTTCTCATAAACGGCCTCTAATGAGCACCGTCTTCCCGAACACTCCCTGTACCTGAAAGGGGGATCCCATAACGAGGTGAGCAATGCCCAGTAGTGATAATCTCCTACACAGGTTACTCCCTACCTAAGTGCACATGTAATGGAAACCAAACACATTCAAGCAAAACATATATGTTCCTACTCAAATGTCTACATTAAATGGATCAGAATGTGACTCACTCTTTCCCACTTCTTGAGCCCTCACTGACTCCCTCACGCATGCTTAAGTGATTCGTGCCACAGTAGGTGTTCTGGAATTAACAAAATTTATATCCTAAATTCCTCCTACTATCGTAAAGGAAGCTACCAGAAAGATAGTTGTTCTGTGGCCGAACTCTCAGTGGATGGGTTTTCTCATGCTAAATGAGAGTCACTTCGCTGATTGAAATTGGTGTTTCCACTTTGGATTTGGGGTTTTGGGTAAAAAACAATGAGGTTGATGGCTGTAAAATCAGAATCGCAGAGAAATAAAGTGTAAAGGAACCTCCGGGGCTTCAACCACCGGGGCTTAGGGTTATAAGGTAACTGTAATGTCCTCGGGTCCTTTTCCTTGCGCCGGGAGGATGACCTATAGTCATTTCCCGAGCTGGATCTAGGTTCGCTATGGGCCTGAACCCCAAAAGTCTCCTTCCTAGTATACAACATTACAATCCACACGTTTCTAACTAGCTTAAAAACCATCCGACTGGATCTAACCCGCAGGAGCTTCAATAAACGGCACCACCGAGCACGCGGGATCTAGCAATAAGTATCCACCGAGCCTGAAATCTTGCCAAATACTAACCACTCAGTACATCATGTGGATTCAAACCCACTGGTGAGATGCGTAAACATAACGATAGTAGATGTCCGTTGCTACTACAGAGGTGATAGTATTACCTCAAACCTTTAACCCGCCTACCTCCTCTTCAAGGACGAGGGAGGTTTAGCCAAGCATCCCTTGAGTTTTCATCCTCAGCGTTTAAGGCAGAAATGCGAGAAAGGGAGAGAGAAAGTGAAAGAAAATGTCACAAAGTGAAAGCCGAAAGCTTTCGCCTAATTTTATTGGAGTAAAAAACAAAACCGCCGTTACATGAGCCGGACTGAGCTTATATGTTGTTCTGAGTCAAGGAAAATTACACAAAAGTATGAAAGAACAAAACTAAATTAAGGGCATTTTAATAAAGCCACAAAAGCTGGCCAAAAGTGGTCAATACAAAGAAAACAGTAGTAGATCGCTTAAAATTTTCACAAGATAAAAGTTCAACACCGCAAAATTTTCTCTCGCACTCTCACTCCTCCTGTATGCTCTCTCACTACATCCGCTTTATCTGCGTGCCTTCGAGTCGCTTGGTCTTCGTGATTTGAATTGGCTTGAAGATTAAGGTACAATCATTGCAAACTACAAAAATCCACAAAATATGATTAAGAGTATAGTTTGAGACCCTAGTGTATCAATCGGGTTATTTATTACTATACAAAGTGCTCAAACCCGTAAATAAATGTGCCTTAAAACAAGACTATTTGGGTACTAATCACTCCCAACCGCACATCAAGATCCCCAGTTAACGACATAAAGAAGGAAGAGCAAGAGGTTATGCTAATGCAAAAGGGGATGGTATTTTCAAAAGTGTATGGACAAGTAATGCTCTCCCTCGCAGGAATGATTGAGACCTCAATAATAACTCACAAATTGAGAAAATTCCATACAGACCAAGTTTCAAGAGACCATCCCAAGGGAATCGACCTGAAACTTCCACCAAAATCTAAGTGTTTATGTGATTAGTTTTCAACGATAACCTGCTAAACTGCTCTCCCCCCAACCAAGTTATTGCCAAATCCCAAGACTCGACCAACCTAAATAACTTTGTTCCACTCTTTGTCATTTTTTTTTTCAGATCATAGGATGCACGCCGGTGAAATCGACCTCACCAAAGTCCGTGTAACGGGGGTCCACCTATGACTCCCAACCAACTAAGGCTTAAGGTATCAAGTCATGAGGATTTCTCGACCACTAACTCCTCGGGTTTCACCCCAAACTCCGAATGAATTCGAAATTCCAGCACCTACGATTCACTAAACCTCACCCATCCACCCATGTAGCGAGCACTCAAGCTCCAGGCTCCAACCAATCCAAGGCTTAGGCACCAGTTTTAAAGACTCGCAAACCCCTCCGACCGTGCTCTGCTCTCAAGGTAAAGCGTGTCGCTGATTCTTTTCTCTTCTTTCTTCTTTATTTTTCTTTCTTTTCTCTTTTCTCTTCTTTTATTTTCGAAGACACACAGCCTCTATTCTAGGGAACCATAACTCACAAGTGGTCGAGATCAGGGGTAGGTTTGCACGATAAGGAGTTATGCGCTTCTCAGTTATTACAAACCGATGTGCACAAGGTGTGGCTAGCTAAAGGTGGGAAGAAAAGATTGAAAATCGGGAGACTTCAACCGACCAACCACTTAGAATCATGCATGGAACAAATCTAGTATCAATGGAATTAGGCAGTGTTTCAATTTCTCTCAACTTAAAGGAAAGGCAGAACCACAAAAAAAAAAAAAAATGGGGACAAAAATGTCAAGAAATGAGTTAAGAAACTAAACTCCGCTCGAAATGTATAGCAAAGCAGGTATCACTAAATTTTCAGCTTTTTCAAAAACAGCTTTCTAAAAAAGAAGCAAACAGCAAGCCACTAAACATACAAAATGGGCTTTGCTTACACATGCGTGAGATTCAAAGTGTAACACAACCGATACCCATGATATGAAAAATCACTTCCTTCACTAACTCTCCCAACCAAGTGTGCCATTGCTCAAGAATGGGGTGGATTGGAAAGGTAGTGGAGGAAGTGCTACCTCCTCAATCAGTAGCCGGTGAAGAGGCATCCCGCTCCGATCTACCGAGGTGCCATGCAGGAGTGGTCAGAATCGCCGCAGACTGCTAGGACGGAAAGGGAGGCCTGCAGGGACTAGAGTCGCGAAAAATTTCCTCGCATCCTATGAAATTTCAGAACCTGAAAATCTCCGTGTAGAAAACTACTCCCTGCTCCCATCGCGACACCTGCAAAACAAAAGACTAAAAATTGTGAGGAAACGAACTTGTAAATGAGAAACAATTCAAAAGGAAAACAATCCAAACAACAAGGAACACTAAAAGATTACAAAATTAAACAATAGTCCTCAGACTTCTGAGATACTGGGCGTGTCACTCAAATGTGGCTGTGAAGTTTCATGGAGGGTCAAGGAGTGGGATTTCCTCCCTCGTCTGCGAATGTTTGGTCGTATACGGCTTCAAATTTTTAGCCATTAACCTCAACACTCGATTGTCTGCATTAAGCAGGTCTATCGGAGCTATCGAGGTAAACTGATGGTGAATGGCCCAAATTCATCTTGGATTTGCTTGCCCTGAAAGAGGTGGAGCCTGGAATCAGAGAGCAATACTGACCCCTTGGAAATTGCTCGTGAGTTGTTAACCGACATCATGCCACCTCTTCAGCTTTATCTTTGCAATTTTGAGTCGAGGTAGGCATCATTTCGCCTTCTAACTCGTTGATATTGAGGAGCCTTTGAGGCCAAATTTCCGCCTCATGTCCAAGTTCACCCACGCCCACCACGCCTTGTATTCACTTCACAAGCAGTGGAAAGCTTTTTGCCATAAACCGTGCGATAAGGAGATATGCCTGTAATGGTCTTGTAGGCTGTCCTGTATGCCTAGAGAGAGTCAAGCAGCTTGAGAGACCAATCTTTTCTGCTAGAATTCACCCTCTCATCGCATTGTTCGACTTGGCTGGGCTAGTTCAACCTAGCCACCGGTCCGAGGGGTAGGCGGGGTGGCTACTTATGCTTGACACCATACTTAAGAGCAGCTCTCAAAAGGTTTGTCGTAAATGCGAACCTCCATCACTAATTATATTGGGGGACCCCAAATCTGTAGAATATATTCTCCTTCAAGAATTTCGCACACCCATGGTTCGCTTCGTCTCAGAAGGAACCGTCTAACCCACTTAGACACATAGTCAACTCCCACCAAAATGTAGAGGTATCCAAGGGAGGAAGGGAATGGTCCCATGAAATCTGTGACGCCCAACTGGGGTCCGGCTGACCACCACAACTCATGGTCATACTGGATGCGTCTGTGCCACCCGACGCCACTTTAAAATCTACGTAGCCCCTTCAGACGGAGAGCTTTACCTAAGTACAACACCTGCATATACCTGTCCCAAACAAAGGCAATATAAGTAATCCCAACATGAGTAAAACGGCCACTCAGCCCATAAACAATACTCATCATACATACCAATCCATGAACTAACTATATTCAATAGTTACAAGAGTTCAAATATTTTACTCTTATACAACACATATATAAAAATTAGAGAATTCTAATACATGTATATATCATCAACCAAAGCCACAACCCGGCTTTCTTCCAATCCTCAATCCCTAAGACGAGCCGTCCCCTCGCACACTCCCCCGTGACCAGAAATATCTCTCGATAGGCGAGTTGGCTCAAGAGTGGAATCGCCCTAAGTGGGCTACTCTCCACCTAAGTGCAGTGCAATGTTCCAAAATAAACACATTCAAGCAAATGCATGATCCTACTTGAATGTCTACATGACCAACTCAGATCCCGAGTCCTCATCGACTATCTCACACTCGCCTAAGTCCGTATGAGAATTATTGTTTTGTTAGTGGACAATCCTCTCCGATGTATATATATCGACTGGGTCACCTCTGACGCATTGATATTATTTGTTTGTGGACTACCCTCCGATGAATATCAATTGGGCTGTCTCCGACGATTGATATTTTTTAATTTGGACTACCCTCCGATAATTAATATTTTTAGACAACCCTCCGAACCATTTTCTCTAGACTCATCTCATGCACTCACTCCTATAGTCCTAGTGTGTTCCAGTGCATATGGCATGCATGTATGCCAATTCCAATACAGTCTAATCACATGCAAATATGTAAACATGCACATATCCACATAATATCCAATCACACAATCATGTAATGTAATTAATCAATTCATACATCATACTTGAGCTAATGATCAAACACGAGTAATTCACTCGGGAATCACTGGACAGCACGTTTTCACACAAAAATATATTTTGAGAATATCGCTTTGGGAATAGTGGTGGAAACCCCTTCTGCTACTATTCCCTAAAAATCATAATTCATCGGGTTCACCTCAGAACCCGTATTTCACGGCCATTCCCGGCCTAATTTCAATCACTACATGATTTAACATATAACATACAATTTCACGCCCCCAAGCAAATTTGTCACCACAGCCTACACCATTTTGATTTCAAAATTTCATATTAATTCTGCCTGTTTGGGGATCGATCAAACAAATTTCTAACGGCCTGACCACTCAAACATTCGTAAAGTACTTAAAGAGGGAATAAAACCCAAGTAGGAGAAACCCACCTCAAAGGAGTTTGTCTAAACTCCTAAATCGTATCTACTAAGCCCTCTCCGCTGCAGTGTTAGTTTTCCTCTTGTCCCAAGACCGACTATTTGACGCCTTAATATTTTAGAGAGAAGTTCGATCTTCTCTCACTAAAAACTCAAATTTCGATCACGGGTTCTCCCCGTACGCTACTTTGCTTCTTTAACATTGGGAGACGACATCAGAAAGGAATTTTTTTGTCATTTAGTGACTTAAATCAATTCCTATAATGCCAATTTTGTCATTCTTTTCCCAGTTTTGACATTCGGCACTATCTCGGCCGTCCATTTTCATTATTTCTCTACTCATACCACTTATGGCACATGAGTACATGTTATATGTGACTTTCTTGCATCAAAATCGTTACCAAGACTAAAAGCGATGCTCGAAAAACGTAAATTCAACCGCTCTAATTCGAATGAAATTCTTTACGTATACTAGATTGCGGAGATCTATCTCCAACGGTGAAATCCGTTTCGTCATCCAAGATCTAGAGAATAAATTTCGGATTTTTAACCGAAATAAATTTTGTAATTAAATACTATTTGCCTTTGGTCTGCAAATCGAATTTCTGGTCTTACATTCTCCTCCTAAAAGGAATTTCGTCCCGAAATTTGACAATTACAATCACCACATGCATATAACGTGCACTCTACCATGTGCATGTAAAAATGTCATTTAAATCTTAAACGACTAAACCAATGCATCTTCATCCCCTAAACAAGAAGGGATAGGTGGCCCACATCGTGTCCTCGTGCTCCCACGTTGACTCCTCCACTCCATAGTGTCTCCATAGTAGCCTCACTAGCCTCACGGTCTTGCGTCGCAAAATCTGATCACGGCTATCTATAATGCACACTGGTCCCTCCTCGAAGGTCCCATCCGTGTCAACCTCTATCTGTCCCCAATCCACCACATGAGCTGGATCCTGAGGTAATGAGCATGGAAACGTGAAACACCTCGTGACACCTAACATGCCGGGCGTAAAGCCAACCTAAGACAAGCAATGTTGCATATCCCTCTCGAGTATCTCGAAGGGCCCAATGAACCTCGCCGATAACTTTCCTCGTCACGAACCCGACCACTCTCTTAAAGTATAACCTTCAAGAAGACATGATCCCAACCTCGAACTCTAAGGGTCGACGTCGACATCCGCATAGCTCTTCTCGCCAAATTCTCCGAAGTTGTGAGAAGATCGCCGTCAGATCAAGCTCACCTTCCTGAGGTGTTCCAATCGATCAGACCTGTTGACGGAGCCTCTCCCACCCTGGCCCAACATAATCTGATCTACATGGCTCCCATACAGTGCCTCATACGGTGCCATCTATATACTCGCCTGATAACTGTTGTTGTAGGTGACTCCACCAAGGGCAAGTGCTCTTCCACTACCCCCATGATCCAGACGCATGCTCAAGCAAAGATGTCCTCTAACACTTGTATAGTCCTCCCAGACCGCCATCCGTCCGAGGGTGGAAAGTCGTGACTCATCGCCACCAGAGCCCATAAATTTTTGGAAACTTTCCAAAAAGTGCGCCAGAAACCTCGGTCCCTATCCGACACTATGGATACCGGGTAATCTATGTAGCCTGACTATCTCCTCGAATGTATAACCGACATAATCTCTCCGCGCGAAGGTCATCCGCGACGGCTAGAAAAATGTGCCACTTCGTGGAGCCGGCCAACTGCCACCCATACCGCGGGCCATGCTTCGCTACCATGGCAAGTGGGTCACAAAGTCCATCGCGACGCGGCTCCCACTTCCACTCGCCCACCTCCAATGGTCAAGTAGCCCTACCGGCTTCGGTGTCGCAACAATTTAACCCGTCGACATGAGACACTGTTTGAACAAAGTCCCTTACGTGTCTCTTCATCCCACTCCAATAGTACTGGCAACGAAGATCCTGGTACATCTTCGTGCCACTTAGATGCACGGCAAATCGAGAGTAGTGAAACTTCCTGAGAATCTCCTCTCTCAAATCGGTCAACTGAGGAACCACTACCCGTCCCCTATATCGAAGACTACCATCTACATGAACGTCCAGCCTCACAATCTGCATTCACCAGACTCCCATCCCGACGGACACCACCCTCGTCCCGCCAATCGGACTCGCCACTCCGGTCAACAAAGACTTGTAGCCACTAAACTCCCCAAGGTACTGAAGTTCGCCAGGATCAGAGCCCAAACTCCGTCTACGCCAGCATCCGCCACTCCCGAGAAGCTATACTAGCCAACGCTCCGGTGATCAGACTGGGTGTGACAACACCACATTCATTTTTACCAGATGGTAATGCAAAGTGAAGTCGTAATCCTCAGAACTCCATCCATCCGAAGGCTGCCTCATGTTGAGGTCCCGCCGCGGAAAATATACTTCAGACTTTATGGTCCGAGTACACCCGAACTCCTCGTCATATAAGTAGTACGCCAAATCTTCACATGGCGACTACGCCGCCTAACCTATGTCGCAGCGGGTAATTTCGCCGTGGATTCTTCAACCGACGAAACTATAAACTACTACCTCCCGGACTGCATCAAACACATCCCAACTGCCCTCGAGGCATCACAATACACGTACCCCTGGTCTCCCCGTCCCTGGTCTCGGACTATCAAGATGGGAGCCGAAGTAAGTCTCCTCTTCAACTCCTCGGGAATGCCTCCTCGCACGGCCATCCCACTCAAACTCACCCTCCTTCCAGTCAACCTAGTCATAGGTGCTGCCAATCTCGAGAAATCCTCTATGAACCTCCAGTAATACCCAACCAATCCCAAGAAACTACGTATCTCGAAGACCGACTTCGTCTCTCCCAACTCATCACCGTCGACCTTCTCTCGGGTCGACGACACTCGATGCCGACACCACGTGTCCTAAAAATCTCACCCCATAGTTTTTCAAACTCACACTTACTAAACTCGCATACCGATGGTCTCAACAATCGTAGAACGATCCTCAAGTAATACTCATGTTCCCACTGACCTGGAGTAGATCAAAATGTCATCCAATTTAAGACCACAACAGAACCGATCTAAATAGGGTCGAATATCTTACGATGAGATCCATGAATACGTCGGGCGCATTCGCCAACCGAAAGGCATCACCAGAACTCAAAGTGCCCATAACGCTGGGCCCTAAACGCCGCTCTTAGGAATATCTATCCCTAACCCTCACCGATGGTAACCGGGCGCGTAAGGTCTATCTCGAGTAGACTCGCCCTCTCAATCGATCAAACAAATCGCCAATCCCTGCAGAATGGGTACCGATTCTTGATCGCACCCTGCTCAACCGGCTCGTAGTCAATGCACGGCTGGTCTCACATTCTTCTTCGCAACGTAACGGAGCGCACTCGATGGTGAAGTGTCTTGCCTAAAGAACCCCTCGTTTGGGTGATCCTTGTAAATTGACTCAGTTCCCGCAACTCAACCTGCCATCCTATGCGAAGTCATAGAGATGGGTGGAAGTACCAGGTGTAATCCTATCACCGGTCTACATCCCTATACGGAGGTAGTCCAGTAGCTCATCTAGAAAAACATACGCATACTCGCAAACCACTCCGAGGTGGGACTAAGTCCGTCTCACCTCATCCTTCTGTGGCAAGGCTCGCAGCCAACCCGCCAACCGCCCTCGACACTGGACTCGTATAACGCCCGGGGCAAAATACCATGCTCGTCCCGAAATACTCACACGAGTACCGGCCCCGCTGCGGTAGCGGTAACCCTCCCGCGCTCACAATCGAGCAACGAATCTGTAAGATGCTTCACCTAATCCATCCCCAGATGACATCGAACTCCGACATGTCCATGATCCCCGTCCATCGTAAGTGGAGTCCCCGAGATCTCCAAATAAGAACCTCGATATCATCCCTATTCTCGCCTCTAATCCCTAGGAGAACTCATACAAAGGCTCCTCTAAGGTCTCAACCTCTAAGCCCAACTCAATCACAACCGATGCAAATGATGAATGAATGCGAAGCACCGTAATCAAATAAGACCTTGCCCATAGGCTTAGATAGCAAAAGCCGCACTTCGTATAACTCGGGTCGATCTCGTCGACTCACTTCATGTGATCAGAATATTTCAAATATAAATTCTAGCAGCTTTGAGACTTGTTTAGGGTATATTAAAAGCTAAATGGAATTGTTCGGAAATAAATAGGAACCGGAATTAATACAAAAGTTAAGAGTAAATTAATAAATTATCAATTCATGACCCAAGGGTCATAATATAATAAGTTCATATGTCAAAGTAGGATTTTGATAAATTGAATAGAGAGAATAAACTGGAAAGCGAGGACCAAAGGGTAATAAAAGAAAGATATTAGAATAAAATACAAGAAAATTCATGAAGAGACAAAGTTCATTGAAGGGAAAGAGGGAGGTTTCCTCCTTGGAAAGTGAAATAAAAAGGGGATAAAATCAATATGAGAAGACCAAAAGAAATATCTCATTTTGAGTCTCTAGAGAGAAGAGAGCAAAACTACAGTTATTAGCGAGAGAAAGAAAAGAAGAAAGAAGGAAAGGAAAAAGAGAAGATCACAGGTATGGAACTGTGAATATTTGTAGGAATACACATGTCTTGGGTTTGGAAACTCCCAATCTCATTTCTTGTTAGGATTAAGTTGAGAAGAGCTCTAAGGATCCTAGATATGTGTTTTAGGAAGGGTCTAGCTGTGTTGAACCAAGAAAATTCCCTATGTTTGATCATATGTGAGTCTGACCTTAGAACGAGTTTGTAGGGTCAGAAATAAAGGAATCTGAAGTAAGTCCTTCGATAAATTGTAGCCACATCAATGATCTTGGATGCTGTGCTTCTTGAATTTCAATTTAGACCTCAGAGACTAAGTTATAGTTATTTTACCGAGGTCAGCCCAAATTTAAAATCTGGTCGGTCGCTCTGCCACTCCGGTCAACTAGCCGGACCTTAGAACGGGTTTTTGAGTCAGAAATAAAGAGAATTTAGAAGTAAGTCCTTCTGGGAAATTGTAGCCACATCAATGCACTCGATGTTAGGCTTTTGAATTTCTCAATTCGGACCCCTGTGGACCAAGTTATGGTCTTTTACTCAAATTAAATGGGTGAAGGTCAACCCATAGAGGTCGCCAACAGAGGTCACAGACCATGTGCAAGAGGCGCAGACCTCATGCGTGAAGAGGTCAAAGGCATTCCTCATCCTCAGAGGTCGGCCAGAGCTCGTCATGTAGAGCTTAGCAAAGCTCATCATGCAGAGCTCAACTGCCATGTAGACCGAGCCTGCCACTTCAAGCAGTGTACCGTCAATCTGTGTCACTACAAGACTGACTATGATGACCTCCAACTGTAAGTGTAATATCTCCTGCTTGAACTTCAATTTGGGTGTTCTTGGACTCTATGGAAAGCTCCATTGAGTCAAGAATCCATCCATATGCCTGAGAAAGATATTGCATGTCAGACCGAGGTGTTAGACTAAGCTCGCTCACTACAGCATGCCTGTCAGCTTCAGGTCACTCGTCAAGACCTGGATCGCGCATGACCTCCAACTCTAAGGTCATATCTCCCCCGCTTGAACTCCGATTCGGGTGTTCTTGACCTTAAGTGGAAAGCCCATTGAGTCAAGAATTCATCCATATGCATGAGGAGATATTAGATGTCAGACCGAGGTGTTAGACTGAGCCTGCCATCAGCGTGCCTGTCGGGCCCAGTCTCGTCAAGACTAACCGCGCATGACCCCTCCAACTTCTAAGGTCATATCTCCTTCTGCTTTGAACCCGATTCGGTGTTCTTGACTCTATGGAAAGCTCATTGAGTCAAGAATCCATCCATATGCCTGAGGGGAGATATTAGATATCATACTGCTGCGTTATACTGAGCTCGTCACTTCAGTGCAGCCTGTCACCCAGGTCACCACAAGATCGGGACTGGGGCGCATGACCTCCAACTCAAGGTCATGCATCTCCTTCAGCTTGAACCTGACTCAAGTGTCTCGACCTATGGAAAGCCCATTGAGTCAAGGGATCCATCCATATGCCTGAGGAAGATAGAAGGTGTCAGGACCCAAGGTGTCGACCGAACTCTGTCATGTAGAGGTCAACTCGCCGCTCAGTCAACTCGCTGCTGATCATGTATGACCTCCAACTTAAGGTCATATCTCCTTCGTCTAAATTTCGATGGTGTTCTTGACTCTATGGAGCTCCATTGAGTCAAGAATACATTCATATGCCCATAGAAGATATTAGGATGTCGACTGAGGTGATAGATCGAGCTCGTCCGTGTCGTCACCACAATTCAGTTCAGCCCGTCAGGATTTAACTACGCATGACCTCCAACTTCGGAAGGTCATAACTTCTTCGTCTGAACTCCGATTCGGGTGTTCTTGGACTCTATGGAAAGCCCATTGAGTCAAGAATACAGCCATACCTAGTATGATAAAAGTGGAACTCATATTAGGTCCATAAATAAGGAAGAATAGTAAGTAGATATGAACAAGAAATAAGAACATAAGTAGATTTGATATGGGTAAAGTCAATTGGAATACATGATAAGAAAAGAGATAGATATGAACAAGAAATAGCAACATAAGTAGATTTGATATGTAAAGGAATATAGAAGAAAAGAATAAAATGATAAATCTCGTGAGAACACGAGGTTTGTATGACTTCTAAGACCCATTAAATGACAAGACATATATGATCAGTGCTTCTGCACTCCTGCTAGTGCTACGGCGCTTCTATCACGTGGGCAGGCACGTACATAAGATTAGTGCTTTGGCACGTATACATGATCAGTGCTTCTACACTCCTGCTAGTGTTTCTACACTTCTATTACGTGGGCGCAGCATCGTCTGCTCGCATCGCATCGCACCTTCCTGCATATATCAGATCGAGTCCTCGTTTCATTCCCATTCCCATTCAAGCAAGCGAATGTTTATACGTGTGTATCTGAATAAGAAAGGATAAAAAGGTAATAGTTTGGACATGAAGGGTACCTAAGGGTATTTAAGAAGAAGTCTAGGTTCCAGACTTAAGGAGATAGAATGTCAAGAAGCACAAGTAAACGTATAAGCATAGAAATGTATAGGTATATGTCATAAGATATAATAAATTTCAATAAAGTACATGAAGATATAAGTTAACAAGATATAAGATGAATGCATGTACACAAATGATATGCATATATGAATATAAGAATGAGTAAATGCATGCATGATACAAATATAGGAATGTATATTATAGAGAAATATGAGAACCGTAACATGAAGCTACAGATATGAGAACGAATACAGATTTAAAGTAATGATTGTATATATTGCATAAGCATTTATGATAACAATAGTTATTCATGCTTATGAGATATGCTAGAAAATATAATAAAACGGATTGTTCAGGTTCGAAATTAAGTAGAAGGATAGATCGGGCATGCCATCAGAGAATAAGTCTCGGCAGCGATATAAGTTCTATTCGAAACCGGACCCCGTTTGTCAATGACATAGATCCTGCTTTGGATCGTGGCCCCGAAGAGTCACCATCAAGGCTTTAGCGCTTTATAAGATGATCATTGTCTCATACACGATAACGACGCTCCGGCTATGAAAGACCACTATCTCTCTGGATCAAAGGGAGCACTACCCGGCCCTCGATAAGACCACTGCCGCATAGCGAGTACGCTTCGGCCTTAACTGGCCTCATGTATCCACTTCTTTGGTATTTACAGGCATGAAACATAAAATAAATGATTTGAATATGACATGTGGAAAGATATGATATGATATGAGAAGCATAGCACTGCTATGTGATGATAAGTTCTGTAACATGAGATTATATGATCTGACGTGATATATGAAAATGTATAAGAGTGTAAAATGACCTGAAAAGTTAATATGAAAGAGAAAGTATTATGAAAAGTATAACATGAATACAGTATATGACAGTACATGATAACAATATATGAAATTAGTACATGATAACAGTACCTAGAAATAGAACATAACAAATGATATAGTCTATAACCAGGAAAGTCATATACGATATGAATAGATGATAGACATACCTAAATGAAGAGATGGAACATGATAGGAGCACATGATAGAAATGCATAAGTGCTAAGAACGGTAGAGATAAGTAAAAGATGATAAAGCACAGGAATACAGTAAAAGTATAGATAGGAGATATGTCAAAGACAGAGAAAATGTGACAAGCAATAGGAATGTAAAGATGATAAGTAATAAAAAGTTATATGATTATGTATAGATATATGAAATGCATATGTATAAGTCAGGTCAATCACCATCAGAGTTGTCCATGCTTATGTTCCCACTTGCTGCGAAAGCTTAGGCACGGTGTTCAATCCGTGTAGTACGTATGTATGAAAATGATAAAGGACAGACATCCCATATCGCGAGAGCAGCGCTCAGATATGCTCACCCGCAATGCTTCCGCGATTCGGGTTTTGTATTAGAAAGAAAATGTACATGTATAAGTAAACGGGACTCAAGATATGTATATAGATGTTGAGGGACAATTCACTCCGGTGGTAGTTCTTTTGTAAATGAAATGATTTTTTGTTATTACAGTAAATTGCTCAGATAACCATTGTGTACAAGTTCGCCTGAGAAAGAATGTGTCACCGAGTCCCAAATGAGATATAGTGTCGCACCCCGGGACTAGGTCTGATCCGCCTATACCTGCCGGATCGGGAATGGGGCGTGATGCTGATGGCGCAGACACGCCCTCAACCCCGATGTCCCCCGCCGCGGGCCTCCGCCCTACCCATACCGCCCCGCCCGCCCGCGGAAACGGAGGTGCCCGTAGCCCTCGAAACCGACCGGCCTCTCCGCCCGTACCGCGGGCCGCGGGAGAACGCATCAGATCCTCTCCGCCCGCCATCACTACCAGACCGGTGCCGCCCAAAACCCCGATTCTCGGCTCGCAATCCTCTTCACGCGGTCTGTGGCCGCCGACAATGGTAGCATACCATCCGCCCCGCCCCGACCGGCAACTCTCATCCGTCCCGCCCGGGCTGGCCACGACTGACCCCGCTAACTAGAAGCCTCCAGCCTTCCCGAACCGAAGAAGACCGATTGTCCTTCCTTCGCATTAACACTCGGTGATTCCGAAAGTGCCCGAGCATCCCCTGCGCCTCTCTCTCGCGGTCGGCTGCCCCAACCATGGGCAGAAAGTAAAGGCGCGTGGGAATCAACCAGAGATCTCAGAGGCGGTCCCATATCCCGTCTCGGGCGGACAACTTCACCCATCTCGACCTCCCCACCTTGGCCAGCCGGTGGCCACATAATCACGCAAACCGGGCCAACTCAGGAATCTAGCCACGAGTCCATCACAAATTGTCGCCCTCATCGCCTCTAGGAAACCCCGAGCCTCGTACGCCTCGCAAATTTCCGGAAAGTACTTACCCATGAACAGCCCCGAACTCTACCCATGTCATAACCTCAAGTCTCTTAGAAGTCCTAGCCCATCTCCACCATGCCTGGCCTCGCCCTAGCCGAATGCAAATTTAACCCGATCCCGGGTCGTGATCGAGGTGATCCCATAGCCTCCAAGACGCTCGATCTACATAAACCAATGGTCCGCCACGACTGTCTCCTCCCCCGTGGAGAATGTCTGAGGGTGGTGCCTAAATCTCTCGATCGCTACAGGGTCCTCCCCGATCGCCTGCTATGCTAGCTCGCAGGCGATGGAAGCAAATTGGCCAATGACTACAACCTCAAAGAAAGGCTCACATCAAATACCGATGGTCGGGTCAAATGCTCCGTGCAGCCCGACCACGCCCCATGGACGCCCCCACGTCCCTCGTCCCTACTAGCCATCTACACAATTAACATGGCGCTTAAATTCAATACAAAGATTCTAAGGCATACCACGCTCAGACACTAACCCATACACATTAGTGTATATATTACTGTCCTTGCATTTACAGTGTAACGAAGGCAATCAATTTTGCATTTAAAATATCGTTTTCTAAATAAACATTTTATTTTTCGAAAATTTCATTTTTTAAAATTTTTATTTTCTGAAAATTTTGTCTAATTTTATTTGATTTGATTTTTTTTTTTCAAAAATACTTTATTTTTTACTTCCATTTTCTTCAATTTTACAACTTGTAAAAACCTTAGAAAATTATTTTCTTTCACTCATAACCAAATAAATTTATGAAATTTATTTTCTTCACTTTATCATTTTTTTTTTCATTTTTTTTTCATTCTCCAGTACACCTAAATAAATTTATTAAATTTATTTTATCCTAGTTTTTTCAATTTTACACACTGTAAAACGAAACCAAATTTTTTTTCTCTCCTCATTTTTTTTTCGTTTCCTCCATCAAGAAATTTTCCTTGTTACCTCCTTACATGCAAGTAGAATCCTTAACATCGTATCCACACAACTCAAAACTTTTATGAGTTCAACTATAAAATCTATTAAAATTTAATTTCCTTTTCACAAATAAATTTATTATAATTTATTTTATTTATTTTCCTTTTTCCGCTTTTACTCAATTGTAAACCCTCAAAGTGTTCTAACACCTTAAAATTTTTATTAAAAATTTATTTTCATTATCCAATAAACCAAATAAATTGATTACAATTTATTTACTTCCAAGCATTACACTGTAAACTCCTAAGATTTGTTCCAACATAATAAGTGCTAATTACTCTAAGCACTCCAAACATCATAACATATCACAAACCATGTTATAAACATCATTCGTACATGATCACACAATAAATCATCACATCACACAAAACACACCAACACATGCATGCAGTGTCCTAGTTTTGTCCCGTGATTTCCTAGGTAATCCCATACCTACGCTCAACATCAAACCACACCTAGTGGTGATGTTCTTATACCTCCAAGACTATGGCCTAAGCCCAAATCCCCTCAAGCTCTAGGTAGCCGTATACCTAAGCTCTTATACCAAACTGTGACGCCCCAAACCCGGGGGTCCGTTGACTACCCGCCAACTCACTACGGACATAAGTGATGTCTGTTACCCGACGCCACTTCGTAAAATCTGGGCAGAGTCTCCTTTGCACGGAGCTCTACCTAAGTACAATACTCAGATATACCTGGGTCTCCAAACAAGGTAATATAACTCAACATGAGTAAAACGGCCACTTGGGCCCATAAACAATACTCATCATACATACCAACTATGAATCCAACTATATTCAATAGTTACAAGAGTTCAAATATTTTACTCTTATACAACACATATATCAAAATTAGATAATTCTAATACATGTATATATCATCAACCAAAGCCACAACCCGGCTTTCTTCCAATCCTCAATTCCTAGGATGAGCCGTCCCTCGTGACGCTCCACCAGAAAATAATATCCCCACAGGTAGATTAACTAAGAGTGGAATCGCCCTAAGTGGGCCACTCTCCACCCAAGGCAGCATGTTCCAAAATAAAACATACATCCAAGCAAATGCATGATCCTACTTTGAATGTCTACACATGACCAACCTCGCATCCCAAGTCCTCACCGACTCTCCTCACACTCGCCTAAGCCTCGTATGACACCATTGTTTTGTTAGTGGACAACCCTCCGATGTATATATATCAACTGGGTCGCCTCCGACGATTGATATATTATTTGTTTGTGGACTATCCATGAATATCAATCAATGCCTCGACGATCGATATTTTAATTTGACTAATCGATAATTAATATTTTTAGACAACCCTCGAACCATTTTCTCTCTATACTCATCTCTATGCACTCAATTCTATAGTCCTAGGGTGTTCCTGAAGGCATATGGAATGCATGTATGCCAATTCCAATACAGTCTAATCACATACAAATATGTAAACATGCACATATCCACATAATATCCAATCACACAATCATGTCATGTAATTAATCAATTCATACATCAAAATTAGCTCACTTAAGCTAATGATCGAACACGAGCAATTCGACTCGAATCACCGACACCATACATCGCCACAATAAAATATATTTTGAGAACATCGCTTCTGGGAATAGTGAAACCCCTACATTATTCCCAAAAATCACAATTCATCTGGCTCACCTTGTGAACCTCGCATTTCACTACCATTCCCTACTAATTTCAATCACTACATGATTTAACATATAACATACAATTTCACGCCTAAGCAAATGTGGTCAAATACCTACGCATCCATTTGATTTCAAAATTTCATATTAATTTTGCCTAAGCACTCAGACCGATCAAACTACTCAACGACCTCAATCGACTCAAACATTCGTAAAGTACTTAAAGAGGGAATAAAACCCAAGTAGGGAGAAACCCCTACCTCAAGGAGTTTGTCTAAACCCTTAAACTGCACCATGCAAGCTCCTCTCCTCAGAGCAAATCTTTCCTTCTTGTCCCGAAGACGCCGACCTGGCCTGATCGCCTAACATTTTAGAGAAGTTCGATCTTCATTAAAAACTCAAATTTCGATCTACTAGTTCTCTCCCCTGCATTTCACGTTTTTTTCTTCTTTTAACATTGGGAGAGACGACACTGTAGCAATTTTTTTGTCATTTAGTGACTTAAATCAATTCCTATAATGCCAATTTTGTCCCTCTTTTCCCAGTTTTGACATTCGGCACTATCTCGACCGTCCATTTTCATTATTTCTCTACTCATACCACTTATGGCACATGAGTACATGCTATATGACTTTCGTGCATCGAAATCGTTTTACTTCAAGACCAAAAGCGAGGCGCCTCGAAAACGTGTAAATTCCTACGCTCCTAATTCGACGAAATTTTACGTGCTAGCTAGATTTCATGAGACGATTCCAACGGTGAAATCTATTTCACATCCGAGATCTAGAGAATAAATTTTGGATTTTTAACCGAAATAACAATTTTGTAATCGAAATTACGATTTTGCCCTTTTCCGTAAATCGAATTTCTCTGTCTTACAAAACGATCCCATATCGCGTCGGGGTGTGTCAACTACCAAAATCGGGTTTAAAGGCATTATGTGACGGAGAGAAATCTTCCCCAACCTTGGCATTTGTCATTCCTTGGCCACATGGTATGGGCATCCTCGAAAAGAGGGCCAAAGTGGGAAAACTTACACGAAAGCACCTTCCTAACCGCTTCCCCGGGAAGCAAAGTGGCCTACTGTGCATTCCCTACTAAGAAATGATCAAGTGATTCCCGGTTGCTCTACTTTAGGCACACACCTTCTCGATTATCCGGGTCGCACGCATTTGTACAAGAATGGTTCCTCCCAATAATAGAGTGAATTTTGCAAAGAAGAATTTCATTCAGGCTTTCCACCTCACGG
Source organism: Tetrastigma voinierianum (assembly GCA_016808115.1). Lineage (NCBI taxonomy): Eukaryota > Viridiplantae > Streptophyta > Magnoliopsida > Vitales > Vitaceae > Tetrastigma > Tetrastigma voinierianum. The sequence continues at coordinate 340,612 of JAEQBH010002708.1, forward strand.
TAGCTCCCGTAGCCAAACACTTGCAATGAGCATACCAGAAAGCCTCAACCAGAGCAAAGGACTCGTGAACTCATCATTGATCGAAGGGTTGTGAGTGTTGTGTGCGATTGTTAATCCCGATAGTGATCTAAGAACAACATTTTCCACACTCCTTGTCCCCGATTAGTTAAACTCTTTGCAAAGAGGGAGAACCCACTCCGAGCAAGCCTAGCTCAGCATTTTGTTTGCAAGGTGTATTTCAAGGTCGAGTGATCCGTGAATGCTTCATATGTCCGACTCCAACCAAATAAGCCTCGGGAATTTGTCTAAGGCATGTAGACCACCGCGCCAGCCTCCTTTTTCTCGTGGTCAGGTAATTCTCCTCGTGCCTCATCTCGTTGTCTTACTTGCATAATAGACCACGTAAGGCTTTCCTCCTTCCCTTTGTCCAAGGACTGCTCCAATGGCCATATCGCTTGCATCGCACATCACTTCAAAGGTAATCAAGCATGGGCTCTCACTATTTGCGGGTCAAATATGCTTTAAGCCCTCACTCTTTCAGGTACTCGCATCCCAAATAAATTTGACATCTTTTCCAAAGAATTGTACAAAGGCTTGGCAATTTCGAGAAGTCCATGATGAACATCTATTAGAAGCCTGCATGCCCTAAGAATTGCCTTACAGTCTTGATGTTTGTGGGGGAAGGCAGTTTGGAAATCAAGTCGATTTTTGCCTTATCAACTTCAATCCCTTTTTCTGAGATAATGTGCCCCAGCACTATTCCCTAGCTTACCATAAAGTGGCATTTCTCCCAGTTCAAAACCAGGTTTTTCTCTATACACCTGTGCAAGACAGTTTCTAGGTTGATTAGGTATTCTTCAAAGCTCCCCCCGTAGACTGTAATGTCATCCATGTAAACCTTCATAATGCGCTCTACCTCAAATCAACAAAATACCGAAAGCATACAACGCCGAAATGTGTGGGCATACGTGCCAAAGGGCATTCTTTGTATGCATATGTGCCAAACGGGCATGTGAAGGTGGTCTTTTCCCCGGTCTTCGCAAGAATTTCATTTGAAAGTATCTGAATAGCCATCCAGAAACAAGAAGGGCTGACTAGAAATCCTCCGTAAGCCGGATCCATGAAGGGCAAGAGGGAAGTGATCCTTCCGTCACTTCATTCAAATTCTCCTATAATCAATACATACCTCCAACCCGTGGTAAGGCGTGGTGGGCACTTTCTTTTCGTTATGCAACCGTGTTACCCTTGACTTCTTAGGCATCACCTGGTCGGACTCACCCAGTGCTATATGATACGGTAGATAATACCAATGCAATCACTTAGTACTTCAAATCTAACCACTTCTCGCATATGTGGGTTCACTTTCTATGGTCGCCTTTATCGACTTTGCTCTCCTCTAGGTAGATGTGTGATGGGTGAAACTTCCCGGCTAATACCCTTTAGATCGCACCTTCCACCCTAGTGGCTTCATTTGTTCTCCTCAGATGTGCATACTACCTTCCCCGCTGTGAGGTGCCGGGTGCTGAGATGAAATGACAACTGAACACTGCTTCTGCTCTTCCAAATAGGCATATTTCAACTCTACAGGCAAGGGTTTGAGCTCCAATTTATGGGGTTCACTGGTTCCTTCCTCAATTATCAAAGGTAGAATTTCTTGCTTTTTTCTCTATTGCCCCTAAACAATTTTCATGTCTGGCTTCACGCCCTTGAACACTCAAATTCGCTTCTCACAACAGATCCTCGTCTCTATTGGTCACTTGTTCCTCTCTAGGATTGTGTCAATGATGCAAACTCAGCCATCTTCCACCGCTGCATATGCTTTTTACTCAAGTGGAAGATAAGCCGAGTTCAAGCGGTCATGCTCGGCTGCGAGTTACATAACACCATTTCAAAGAATTGATAATCGCATCGATGGCTAAGAATGGTCTCCTCAGATGATAGCAATACATTAGCCCTTGTTGCAAATTTCTGGTTCGTGATCAAGTACAACAAAATCCACCGGATAGTAAAATTTCGTCTGGGGCTGATGAGAACATCTTCCACCGGTCCCTTGCATTCCTCGATGGATCTATCCGCAAGAGACAATGTGATGGAGGTGGGCTTTAGTTCTCCCAACCCGAGCTGCTTGTACATCGAATAGGGGAGGAGATTCACACTTGCACCCAGGTCTAGCAGTGCCTTTTCTACGCAAGTGCCTCCAATATTAACCTAAAATGGGTCACAACCCTGGGATTCGTACTTCACCTGAGTCTTGCATCGATGATAGCACCGACTTATCTGCCGCAGTACTTCTCTGTCACCATTCAAATTCTTTCACTGTACACAAGTCCTTCAAAAATTTTGCATAGGTGAGGACTTGTTCGATCATGTCGTTAGGATGTCACCTTACTTAAAGATTTCACCGATTAATACCCTCTCTTTAGCTTTAGTGCTTGAGGAAAATGCTGGGGTGTGCTTATTTTTTTCCCGCAATCTACTTGATCACCACATCCTCTGGTCTCGCCTCAACTTCCGCCCTTTGTACTACTTTGGGTGTCGGCTTAGCCTTTCGCCACTTCTCAATGTGATGATTGCCTTAACTTCATCCATCTTAGAATTTGGCTCACTGGAGGAGCTCACTTCATGCAGTCCCCTAGGATTTGGTTGTGTCTGAGAAGGGAATTTCCCATTTTTCCTACACCTGCTACTGGTTGGACAACCTTGATATTGAATACTACAGGTTGTCATATTTTTGGGAAATTTCACTCTTTGCAAGTCACATGCTTTCGAAATGGAAGTGCAGGTTGTTCATTTTCATGGAGTGTGCTTTCCCACCATGTCAATTCTTTGATCGGGCCCGGCATCTACTACCTGCTCTTCCACAATATCACCACCTACCAAGTTCATAATAGCTTGTCTAACTCGAGATTTAAGACAGGGTGGCCGTGGGTCAATGAGGTGATCCATGCCACACAGGCAGCTAGGAGGCACATAGGAGGGAGGCTTTGGTTTCAGGAGAGGCTCGTGGTTCCTCCATTGGGATTGTAGGTATGGTCGTATGGGGCGTGGTCGGTGGCTTGTATCGCCCAACGCATTGGCTTATTCACCCACAAAGTCTCTTATCAAGGTACACTGGGGCAATGCTCTCGTGCTTAGTGGACTCCGACAAACAAGCATGTGGTTGATTAGGCATGTGATGCCCCGCCCACCGCTTGTACCTCATGATAATTCCTCATTTCAAGCTCTTCTAACCTCCTTGCCAAGGTGGAGAGCTTTGCTTTTGTTTCCATGTCCTCTGAGAGCGAGTATATACCTCCCTTTCGATTCGGCAAGTGGCCTCATCCCGTCCTGGTCTCCCTAGGATTCGCTCATCCCAAGCTTTGGAGGTCTCAGCTACATAGCTGAGGAAGTCCATGGCTTCATCCTCGATTCTTACCAGAAATCCTCCACACATAGCGTCTCCAATAACTGCTTCATGGCAGAGGACATTCCATCATAGAAGTGGTATACCAACATCCATGTATCAAAGCCATGGTGTGGGCATGCACTGATGGTTTCCATATATCTCTCCCAACATTGATAGAACTTTTCATTATCATGGGCTGCAAATGTATAAATTTGCCTCTTCAAATCAGGTTGTCTCCAGGTGCACCGGCAACTTTTCAAAAATCTCGCCCTCAAGGTCATCTAATTTCTGATGGTTCTGCCTAGAGAACTAAGCCAAATTTTACTATCTTCAGGGTTATGGGAAGGCCTTCACTTAATCAGGATCCATATCGATTGCACCCTCCATAAAAGTTATGCAAACTTCAAACTCCCTTGACAAAGTGTATGGATTCCATTTTCCATACCATGGAAGGTCGGGAAATGGACACCCAAATAAGGCCCGACAACCACATCTTCCAGGAGGTACAATGCATTGAGGCTGCACTCTCACCCCTCGGGGGTGAGATATCCCATCGACATGTAGGCATTGGGGTTTCTTGGTATCCCCTGTTAACTTTGCTGCTCCTCAAGTGGAGGCTCCATCTAATTACTATGTGCATCACTTCACACCCCCGTCTCTGAAGACTCGGGTTCTCTCTAGCCTGCCTGCAATGTTTCTATCCCAATGTTGCATAAAGTCCTAAGGAACACAACATAAAACAACGAGAAACCAAAAAACAAGGCTACTAAAGGTTGCTGTTGGTCAAAGTGAAACAAAAACCGGAAAGATGCACAAAGATAAACATGCAAATTTCCCCCGTAGTGAACCTGTAAATGCAAATACGGTAAAATAAAAAGGAATGAGAATCTTCACTACCACTTCAGGATGGATCATAAGTTCAACAGCTTCTCACTCACACTTCGGCACCATCCCCAAGAATCGACGCCACGCACTGCGTCACGTAAGAGGTTCCGTGAATCAACAAAATTTATATCCTAGTTCTCCTACCGCCATAGCAAAGCTACCGCAAAGATAGCGATTCTAGTGTCTAACTCAGGATGGGTTTTCTTCATAATGAGTCACTGCTGATTGAAATTGGTGTTTCCACTTTGGATTTGGGGTTTTGGTAAAAAAAAACAATGAGGTTGATGGCTAGTAAAACTGTTACTGCAAAGAAATAAAGTGTAAAGGAACTCCTTGAAGTTTCGGACCACTGGGCTTAGGGTTATAAGGTAACTGTAATGTCCCTGTCCTTCACGCCGAGGGACGACCATAGTCATTTCCCGAGCCTGATCAGGTTTGGCCATAAAACCTAACCCTAAAAGTCTCCTTCCTAGTATACAAAGATTTATGACCCATTAATGTTTCAACAGCTTTTAAAACCATCCGCCTCGGATCTAACCCAGAGCTAATAAATGGCAACTAATGAGCATCAAAGGATCTAGCAATGGTATCCACCGAGCCTTGAAAAACTTGCCAAATACTAATCCACTCAGTGGTACATCATTGTGGATTCAAACCCACTCTGGTGAGATGCGTAAACATAAATGATAGTAGATGCCTATGTTAATAACAAAGGATGTTGTATTACCTCAAAACCTTTATCAAATGGGCCCTCCTCTTCAAGGATGAGGGAGGTTTAGCCAAGCATCCCTTGAGTTGTCATCCTCAAAGGGTGTTTGACAGGTGAGAAAATGCGAGAAAGGGAGAGAAAGTCAAAGAAAATGTCACAGGCGGGAAAGCTGAAAGCTTTCGCGCCAATTTTATTGATAAAAACAAAACTGTTGTTACATGAGCTAGACTGAGCTTATATAGTGCTCAAAGTCAAGGAAATTACACGAAAGTATGAAAAGAACAAAATTACATTAAGGGCATTTTGGTACAAAGCCACAAAAAGCGGTCAAAAAGTGGTCAATACAAAGAAACAGGCGTGATCGCTGAAAATTTCAGAGTATGTGGAAATTTCGCACTGCTAGTGTTTTCATAACACGCAAAATTTTCTCTCGCAATTCTCACTTCCCCTCAGATGAACTCCACCGCCATCCGCTTGCGGCATGCAGCCGAGTTCATTTTCGTGTTCTTCAGACGGAATCGCTTTTAAGATAGTGGTACAATCTGGTCAAGAAACTACAAAATATCCACAAATATGATTAGTGAGCAAAGTTTGGACCTTAAGGTGTCAATCAAGTTATTTGGGTTGATTAGGTACACAAAAAAGTGCTCAAACCTCGCAGAATAAACAAGCCTTAAAACAACACTATTTGGGCACTAATCACTCAAGCCAAGTGTGAGAAAACACCGCTTTCAAAACAAAATTTTTGTTCGAAACATACTACCGAGTTCTAAGAAATCTACTGACAACCCTTCGAGGCAATCACTGGGTACTCTCCTCAAACAACCATGGGCCTCCGACGTGAACTGTTGGACAACTCTCCAAGGCAATTCTTCGGAAAATCTTCCTTTGAAATTCCTTTCACAACCATTTTCATTTTTCATGTCATGCACTCACACTTATTATTCTAGGTCAGCCTTGCTCATATGAAATGCATTATGCCATTTTCACATTAAACACATGCTAACATATTAATCATGCATATATTTCGATTGCATTTACATACTAACCACATGTTATTTATTTATAGCAATAACATCAAAATTAGCTCACATGAGCTAATAAACAATTCAATTCCAATGGCTCACACACAATTATATTTCATATAATTCAAACATCATGTTAACACATTAAATTACATGCATTAACAATTGCTTCCACAATCTACTCCAAGCCATTCACTCTAAGAAATATTTTGCAAATGGGTAACATACATGGACAATTTCAACCCAACTGCTAATCAACCCGAACTGTTTAACAAATTAACAAGACGGTCATCCAAACTACCCAAAATTCATTTTGGCCCCATCGAGGACCGAAACTCACTACATTTCAAATCCCAAACACTCCAACCACAATTTAACACACAACAAACATATGGGACCAATAACAAACCGGTACCTATCCCGACCGCCAAACAAATTCCAATTTCAAAGATTCGGGCCCCAAGATTTTGGATCGACCAAATGGCCACTCACGGCCTCACACCATCCAAACCATTAACAAGACTCTTAAATTGAAAATAAACCGAGTAGGAGAAGACCCCTACCTCCCTGAAAGGTCAGTTTAAACTTCACAAACCGGTGTCCGCATTCTGCCATGAGGAGCAACTCTTTCTTCTGCCACCGGACTTATGTGGTCCGATCGTTGGGAAATTTAGAGAGAAGCCAAGCTCTCTCTCAAAAATCCCTTCCTTCTCTCTCTTTCCTTTCTCTCTAACCTTCCTTTCCTCCCAAAATCGGTCGGGGGAGAGCTTGGGCCGTTATGACTTTCGTCCTCCCATGCCACATATGTCACTGCTCCTTCACTGGGCTGATGTGATTACACCTTATATCCTCTTATCCACCTACTTCTACTTTCATCCAACCAAGATCATGCCACGCTCACCCACTGCCCACACTTGAGCTCATGCTCGACTACTCTCGCACATGACACATGGCACCTCTCGAGCCACTCAAAACGTGTCATGTCTCGCACTACCCCGTTTCTCTTCAAAAAACGTGAAAATTCGACCGCTCCTGCACTTGACGAAATTCGACGCTACAGCCTGGGGATTTCTCGCGAGACGATTCCAATCATGGTCTATTTCGTCATCCAAGACTAGAAAATTTGGATTTTGACCTGAATCATTTTACCCTTTTCGTAAAAATTTGGATTTTTCTCTGGTTTCACTAACCCCCATTTAGTCAGTTCTCCCGATACCTTTTGCTTTATGTATTGTACAACAAAACAACATAATCTACCTCGTGCCACCACTAATGATCCCTGGAGTTTACACCGTTACCACCGATAAAGTGAAGTCAGATTCCATCATTGTCCAACATATGCATAGAAATCGTTTAGATATTAAGTTTGGAATGTGTCTACATCTTCAACATTAATGTGCACCCCATGCACTGTTTCGTATGCAAATATCACCATCCTAGCCGACCGAAACACTTTTGGTTTCCCATCTTCACCGTACAAAGTCTCAGTGCTCAGACATGTTGAGAAATATTCCCTTTAGGATGCAATGGTATGATGCCGCCCGCTTCCTCGGCTCTTGTCTCCTCCTTGCTTCAAGATCTTGTAGTTCCATTTCATGTGGCCTATTTTTCCACACAACGATAACACTTTATTTTCCCTGTACTTCGATCCGCCTCTCGACTCTGCTATACCAAAACGGCCCTCCGCTTTTCTTCTCGACCTCTTATTCTCCGTGACAAGGGCATGTGTGTCATTGCCCACAAAGTCCTTCCTTCGAATTTCTTCATTGAATAGGCTATTTCTGACCATAGCCAACGTGACTTTTCCTTCTAGGGCTAAATTTCCTAGAGACACCACCAAAGTGTTCCAACTGTCTGGTAATAAGCCGGTAGGCATACTGGTCTCATCATCAAGTGAGAGACCTGCAACTGATAACTGAGCGACCATTCCTTCGAAGTCATTCAAACGCTCAACAATTGATTGACCTTCCTTGAGCTTCAAATTCATCAGCTTCTGTATCAAGAAAATCTTTGCTTGTGTGCGTTCTTTGTCTCGTACATGTTTTCCAAGTTCTTCCAAAGAGTGTGGGGATCTGTCTCTTTGGCAACATGATTGTAGAGACTAATGTCCACCTATTGGAAAATGGCACCCAATGTTTCCTTCTTCAACTTCTTCTAATCAACATTTGACATATCACTTGACTTGGCATTATCTCCCTCAATAGGATCATATAAATCCTTACAATTGAGGAGATGCTCCATCATAGAATTCCATAATGAATAATTTGTTGTTGTCAATTTAATCATGGGACCCGAATAACTTTCAACCATAATTCCACCCAAACTCGAACCACGCTCTAATACCAGTTGTTGGGATTGTGAGTAGCCTGTGGAATATTACAGTAAGTAATATTTGGTTTGATGGCTTTGCCAATCCATCAGAATTGTTAGCAACAATTTGCGGCAATGCCAATCCATGAAATCAAATAAACACTGGGTGGTAATACTAATCCTCAAATTATAAACACTAAGGGTTATGCTAACTACCTAAATGTAAATAAACAAGCCGGGGAGGTTGAGCCAATCCACATAATAAAAGCAGCAAATTGGTGGCTATACCAACCTTCGGGAAATGAAAGTGCGGTTGGATGGCTAAGCCAATCTTCAAATAATAAAATGGTAAGATAATAATGACACCTGATATAAAGTGGTAAAACTCTTAGAATTGGGGAAACCTCCACAAGAACCGGTAAAATAATCCACTACGAATGAAAACATGCACGCCATACACCTGTGATATACTCACAATCCTCTCGCCTACCTCTCAAGACTCCGTCGAGTACTATGTTTCATCACTTTTCCCGTAATAACTCCGACTGCTTCACACCTATTCTTTCAACTCTTCGCCATCGCATAACGATTCTATAACTCTTTCTAATCTCCCGAATTTCCTATTTGATTACGTTCGAAACCTATTTATAAAAAGAAGGTCCTCAAATAGATTTCATTGTTTGAAATAGAAACCATTTTCATTGGTTGAAACAAAGGCCAATTCTCATCCATACGAACATGAGATAGGCAACGTGGAAAATATTTCTCCTCGTGAAAGGCTGTTGTTGCAGTAGCCAAGAATGAGGCTAGACCCCACATGTTTGTTATACAGAAAATAATGGAAATGGTTCTCTTAAAATAATAATAATAATAATGGAATGGATAAGAGAGCAAATAAATTATGAACGAGGAGATGAAAAGAAAAAGGTGAGAATTGCATAATTATAGAAGCCGTTAAAGATACAACAGATATGGAATATTTTCTGTCGTAAAGATAAAAAGTAAATTAAATTGAGTGGGTTTTTTAATCTGTGCGAACACTCTTGAAACATATAAATTTGTGAAAATGAAACTTGTATAGTTCAACATATATATTACAAATTACATATTTTTTTCATTTAAAAGGCCAATTTTTGGTCAAGTCTCTCCCTCATTCGACCCTTATTAATTTATGGTTTAGTCGATCACTGTAGCTAATCAATTAAAAAACTAACATTGGGAATAGAACGAATTGCACTAGCAGTAAGACTTGAGTGAATTGGTAATAATGAAGTTGACTTCCAAAAGGTCTAGTTGCTGTTGGTTTGTTCCATTTATTGGGAATTTTATGGTTAAAAAAGAGTTTAAAACTTTAAAGTTTGATGAGTCAAGAATCTCTTTATAGATAGATATCTATGATTCAATTGTCTTAAATGAGAGTCAATTGTTATGGTTGTTATTTTACTACCTTTTAGTTAGTATGTAGTTGTCATTAGCTAGTTAGTTGTTAGTTTAGTTATAATGGTATTCTGGTTTTATTTACTTGCTAATTGTTTAAGTTTATTTAAGACTTAAAATATTATTGGTAATCAAAAAAAATTATTGTGTTGTTTAGATTCTATCATTTTATATATTATTAAATACTTGTCTATTGTTTACTTTTGTTTAAAGAATTATAAAATTTGTCAAATTATCTTTTGACTCTTTAGCATTTTCAAGGTTTTAACTCGTTTTGATCCAAAACCTATATAGTGTTAGGAGGGTTTGGTAAAAAAAATGACCCGTATAAAAGTGGACTATATTGGTCCAACCCATTTTGGACCACAACCTAACCAAACCGAGTCGGCCCATTTCCCAACTCTAAATATGATTATATTAATAATAATTAGATAATATAATAATTACTTTTGATCAAATATATAAACATTACATACAACTATGACTTCGTAGTTTATGCAGGTTATATAGATTTAGTTGCATGAAAAATGACACAAATTTTTCTATAATGCATTGTCATAAAAGTATTGAAACAAATGAGGTATCGTAAACTTGTATTGAAATAAATATGTTCACAAATCACAACATGGGGGCATTGGATACAGTCATTCTCTAGTTAATCCTAAGAAAAAAAAAAACAATCCATGAAACATAGAATAAAAGTGGTAACAAAAGGAGAGCTAAGTTAACAGTAATTCTATAAAAAATATATGTACAAGCTAAGAGCCAAAAAAATCATTTGTTCAGTTGAGCTTCATGGTTAATAGCTGTAGTAATAATGGTTAGAATGGGCTGACAGCACGAGCCATCTTCAACATGAATTCAGGTACAAGGCGTTTTCTTAAAGTTACCACTTGCTAGCTTCTGGATCATTTTGGCATGACCATGAAACCAATTATCAAACATATCATCTTGACCACCCTCATTGGATCCTGCAAATTCCAAATGAATAATAAATCTTGCTTCCATCTCTGAGTTCATAATAACCATTAACAAGCCAGAGAAGAGGAATTGTTGATTCGACTTGCACAGAATAACAAATGAACAGCAATTGAACTAGAGGAGGTTGGAATATAAAATCAATGATAGGAGAGAAAATCAATAAAAGCGATAATATGATTGAACAGCACAATATCACCTTCAATTAGAAACATGATTATTGCCAAACAAAATGGTAAACAAAGATCTGTGTCCAACACTTACCTGAAGGAATACGTCTGTATGAGTTTTTCCTTCATACATTATTGATTCGGCTTTAACTCCAACTCTTTGAAGAGCCTCTGCAAAAGACTTGCTGGGAAGAGCAATACACTTAGTTATAAGCTCTTGGCAAGTGTTTTACTTCAGAAACAAAAGCAAAAATATATTTTAGACTAGAGATTTGTGGACTCTTCAGAGTTCTATGAATGATACTTTCAGCATATGTTATGAATGACTTCTATCATGAATAAGATCATTATCTATGCTGAATATGTGCTCTTAATAACAATATGGATATGAAAATATCTGAAAATGATTCTTTGGGAAGCTATCAATAAAATCCTTTGCAACAAAGACACACCTTGTAAGCTATTAAAAAAACTCTCATACTTTAACTCTGAACATACATTTTGATAGGATTCCTTGAATGGATATGACAATGATAGCGATCCAAGACTATCAAAAATAGAAAAGGATAAAAAAAGAAAATCAAAAGACCCATCTGATAACAATTCTTGAAAACATTTCTTCTTAAAGAATAGAAAATAGTTTACTAATTTTTAAAAATTTTGACACAAAACCATTTTTCAGAATTTGTTTTGGGAACCAGTAGTTTTCTAAAACAAATTTAAGATGTTTCTAGTAATTTTTTGTAACATTTTCTGAGCAACAACTAAGAAAATAGAGAATACTTTAGAAACATTTAAAGTGTACATAAACATACAATACCTTCATGGAGGATAAATCGAAAAATAATTTTCCATATTTGAGTGCCCATACAGAATTTCACTCTTGAAAATAATTCAAAATTTGTCTCTAGAACTGTTCTTGATAACTATTTTCGCAAAGATCATCATAGAAGCCCAAATTTAATGCTTTGTTGTGCCTCTATCCCATGTCCCCTGTTCCAGCTGCCTATACATTGATGTTACCATTTTTTTAATATTAATGGATCGGAAGAACACCAAACAGTGCAATGCTTAATCTTATATATTTTCATCTTCTTATTTAACCTGTCTGAAGAAAGGCATATATAATTACAAGGTGCATTATCTCAAGAAAAAACAATGTTTTAGTAAACTGAACAACATTCATTCACCATTTGAGTTTAGAACAGTGATATGCAATTACTGCAATTTATTACGGAGAAGACTCTGACCTGGCGTCTGGTGGAATAGAATAATCTGCAGTACCATGAAAGAGGATAATGGGAGGTAGGTCAGCAACTGCAGCTTTAAGGTTTGGATCCTGCACCATTACTTCAGGAGAATATCTACGTAAAGATTGTTCACCTTCCATTATGCTGTATAAGCATTCAAAGCAACCCAATCAAACATATGACAGTAGAGGACAATCAATAAAAGTCCATTCAGATTTATAAGTTGGCCAGGCCCCATTGAATCACTAGGTTAAGAAACTGTCTACCTTAAAAAGATCGAACGATATAAGCCTCGACCATGGAAATGATCTGTCAGGTTAAATAAATTGTACCTGCACAAGGATTAAACTGTAAGATAGTTGTGCAATTATTTGTGAGAAATGGATGAGAACATGATTAAAAAAAAGTTTCAGGATTTATAATCAGAGAATACAGAAGGAAAAAAACACCAAGGATCGTGGAGATAAATTTGTTATTGCAACTTATAAAAAACTTCTAGATGGTAAACCTCTTTATCTTGAGACACAAGAAATCTTAACCCCACCACCACCTTTGCTGTCTTTGAGCTCCTAACATTCTCTAATGAAGATTTCCATGGGAAGGTCCTATTACCAATGGCTTCAAATCCCTTCATTGCTCTAAATAAAAATCTTTATTGGACAGTATAGATCCCTGGACTATAATGACATTTAAGATAATATATCTGACAAATGCTTGATTTACTTAGCTGTCATATTCTTAATTTTATATCACAAGCATCGCTTCAGAGCATTCTTTTTATATATAATCAATCAAGCATTTTTCTTCTAGTATACTTTTTGGCAGCCTGTGGGCCCCTTTTTTGTGATTAATATATATACATATATGCTAGATTGGTTAAGAGTTCTCTTTTCTTAACTATGTAACCAGTATATACTACAAACAAGCCATTGTGCACTAACATCATAATGTTCATGACTAGAAGGAAAATGTACTAAATGGGCTAGAAGGAGCTCATCAGGACATCTTCTAGACTGAAAATTAATTGATTTCCTTACAAGATATGAGATCTTATAATCATAAAAGTTTTACGACGTTGGTTTCCTTTTTTTGATAAGTTTACTAGGTTGATTTCCATTGGAAATTTAAGGAACAGAAATTCACATGATGGACGGATATATAACAAATATTTACCCTCCAGATAAACCAAAATAAGCCTTTATCTGGGAGACACTCCAAGAAGTGCTCTCTCCTTCACCACATTCCTTGATTGCCTGCTCCAAGAGAGAGTGCAAGCAATATGTGCACCAGCTGACTGTCCCATTAAATATATCCTACATGAACAAGAACAAGAACAAGAAAAAAGAAATGTCATGTTAAGGAAAACTAGAACGGTTAGGCAATAACATTTGTATATACAAAAAGAGGTAAGCCATTACCTATTTGGATCACCCCCGTATTCAGCAATATTGTTGCACACAAATGAGACACCTTGAGATGCATCATTCACCATATCACTGATGGTTCCCTGGGGGAAATTTCTGCATCCAAAAATTAATCATTAGTTCTCATACATAAAGTTTTTTTTTATTTTATGGCTCTCTCATATCATGTTTAATTCACATAAAGTAAATTAACCATGATATCTCCTAAACCAAGAAAATTTTCAACAAAATATGGATTCAATGTAGCTGGATTTTTACTCTTGTGAAACATGCACACATATACAAGAATGCCCAACTAGAGGCATAAAGATGCAAGTTGATGCTTGCGAATTTGGGTAGTGATTTCCATGAGTACAACATTAAGTAAAGTGATTTTGAAATTAATAAATGAACACTGAAAATTATTCATAAAAAATTTAAAGAATATCAACTAATAAAATACATAACTTGTCAAAACACATAAATGAACATCTGTTGGCCAAAACACATAACTTGTCCATTTACTTGAAAGAGATTATGACAGTATTATGAGGGAGCGTAACAAAAGAAATCACATGGATGCACCCACACAAAAGTAAGCTATGGGTTTTGAGGAGTTATCTGCTAAAGAAATTAACATGATGATTCTTTTTTTTTTTTTTTTGATTGATAAACAAATATATTAAACCAAAGAAGGAAACAGGACTTTAGGTATACAAAGTGATACAGAGAGGAGCCAACATCCAAACCTAAAGACAAGTAGCGAAAGCAATAAAGCAAAAAACAAAACAGCCCACAAAGCCAGAGCTAGAGAATACTGAAAATATCTCTAACAAAAGGGTGTTCCACATCATGAACCAAGCTAGCCCAAGAAGAGAAAGAAAATAAAAAGCAGGACTTCAATCTGGTCTTGGAAAAGGCTTCGTCTTCAAACACGAATCTCATTCCTCTCTTTCCAAATAGCCTAAATCAAACAAAGGGGCGCTCTCCATAACTTCGCATCCTTTTTCCGCATGGGGAGGGCGCAGCCAACCCAGCATCAAGTCTTTCACCGTAGTGCGGCAAACCCACCCCTCCGCATTAAAGAGAAAATGGTAGTCCACATGCACCAAACCTTTGGGCAGTGAATGAGCAGGTGTTCTAAAGATTCTTCATCCTTTCCACATAACGCGCACCTGCTGGCCAGGGAGAAACCTCTCTTTTTAAGCTGATCCATGGTCAAAATCTTGCCCCACCAAACTTCCCAAGCGAAGAATCCCACCTTAGTGGGAACGATAGGGTTCCACAACATCTTTATAGGCACCGTCTGCTGACTTCCGCCTTCTAACAAGTCGAAACAAGTTTTTACAGAGAAACTACCATTTTTTGCCTCTTTCCACCAAATTCTATCACTAAGATTAGGACTGATACTCTGAGAATTGACGGTGCCAAGGAAACCTTGCACCTCCTCCAATTCCCAATCATGAAAGTGCCTCCCAAAGCTGAAGTTCCATCCTCCCCGGACCCCGAAACCACCCAAATATCCGCAACCCTAGCCCCTTTAGAGCTTGCCATACGATACAACGCGGGAAAAGAAGAGCATAGTGGAGCTTCACCACACTCACGCCTTCCTAAAATTCTTGGAACCCATCCCCAATCTTCACGAATAAAGATGTCTAAGGATCAATCAGTCCTTCTTGTCGATTTCCTTCCAAAGACCAACCCCATGGCAGCCTTTAGGAATAGAAGGAAACCAGCCCCCATCCTCCAAACAATATTTCAAATTGATGACACTCCTCCACATAGAGTTATCCTCCATCGTGAATCTCCAACACCATTTCCTATAAAGCCCCCATTAAAATCGAGAGATTCTGCGATACCCAAACCACCTTTTTCTTTACTCCGATGGGACCGAGTCCCGCTTTATTAAATGGATTTTCCTCTCCTCAAGAGCCTCCCCTCCCCCAAAGGAAGTCTCGCCAATTTTGTCTAGTCTAAGCTTGACTTTCTTAGGGGAGCCTAAGAGAGACAATAAGTAAGTGGGGCATGTCGAGAGGACACTTCCGATAAGAGTGAGTCTTCCTAATCTTTAGAGATATATTGTTTTTCCAAAGAGCCAACCTTCTACGAAACCTTTCTTCCACCCCATCCCACACTCTAGCCTCCTTATGCTTTGCACCTAGAGGCAGCCCAAGATACTCAGTAGGCAAAGAGCCTATGTTGCACCCTAACTCGAAAGCAAGCCCTTCCACGTCATCAACCCTACCCACAGGCAGCAAAGAGCTTTTCTCTAAATTGATCTTTAAACCCGAAAGCGCTTCAAACCAAGCTAAAATCCAGCATAAGTGTGTCATC
Organism: Tetrastigma voinierianum; assembly: GCA_016808115.1. NCBI lineage: Eukaryota > Viridiplantae > Streptophyta > Magnoliopsida > Vitales > Vitaceae > Tetrastigma > Tetrastigma voinierianum. The sequence continues at coordinate 356,498 of JAEQBH010002708.1, forward strand.
TGTTCCTCAGTGTCCTTACAGAAGACAAGAGTATCATCCGCAAAAAGCAAGTGTGTGATTTGCTTCACTGTGTTATCTCTCCCCTTAAACATATACCCGGAGATATAACCTCCTTCAGCAGCTTTGTCAATCATTAACGAAAGAGCTTCCATGCCCAAAACAAAAAGATACGGCGATAATGGGTCCCCCTGCCTTAACCCTCTCGAGCTCCCAAAAAAGCCTGTTGGGCTACCATTAACCAGAACAGAGAAAGTAGCAAAGTAAAAATGCACCACTCTATCCAACCCACCCATTTATCCCCAAAACCCATCTTTTTTAGCACCTTCAAGATGAAGCTCCAGTTTATCTGGTCATACGCTTTCTCTATATCGAGTTTACAAAGGATCCCCCTTTCCTTCCTCTTATGCATCGATGGCAATCAGGGACGCATCCAGGATTTGTTTACCCTCCACAAAGGCATTTTTGAGCCTAAGTTAACTAAATTCTGCTCATAACCTTCTTCACCAAGAAGTGACCAGCAATCGCTTTATATAAACTACCAACCAGGCTGATTGGTCTAAAATCCTTCAAGTCCTCTGTCCCCCTTCTTTTTGGAATCAAGACAAGGAAGGTAGAATTTAGGCCTTTCCCAAATCTTCCCCTCTCATGAAAATCCTTGAAGAGATCCATAATGTCCATCTTAACCAAGTCCCAACTAAACTGCCAAAATGCCAGTTAGCCATCGACCCTAGGCTTTGTCCCCCGTTGGAGATTTCACAAGCGCAATGTCGCATGGACTTCTTCTTCGTTGAAAGGCTCCTCTGGGCCTAGGCCCGAAACCTCAACCCGAAAAATCCAGACCCTCGTGGGCCTCTCCAAGTACCCTTGACGGACAAAGAATTAAGGCATTCACGATGCCTGTTCTAACCTCCCCATCCCCTTCGAGCCATTCCCCACCAATCCGAATCCTTTCGATAGTATTACTTCTCTTGTGAGAATTGGTCATTCTGTGGAAAAACCCAGTGTTCCTATCCCCCCTTTCAGCCATATCTCCCTAGACTTTTGCCTCCAAGAAGTTTCCTCCAGTAAAGACCATTTCTTGAAGTCCTCCAACACTATCATTCTTGTTCCAAGCTCTTCGGGAGAAAGGGGTCTTTCACTTTCAATAGCATCCCAAGCCGCCACCTTGCAAGGGCCGACTTCTTATTCTCTCCCTCAACCTCCCAGCACCCTCTTTGTTCCATGTTTTGAGCAAATTTTTTATGGCTTTAATCTTTTCCATCAAGACATAACTACTTGTCTCTCTGAACTCTAAACTCTGCCACCATACCTTGATTAGGTCTTTGAACCCCTCCTCTTTAATCCACATGTTCTCAAATCTAAAAGGGGAAGGTCTCTTGGACAAACTTCTACCCCCCTCAAGTAGAATAGGAAAATGATCAGAGAAAGGCCTAGGAAGGATGCTCTGTCTAGTCCCGCCAAAAAGACATTCCCACTCCTCAGAGACTAAGAACCTATCCAGTCTCGCCATCCTACAATTATGTAGACCACCCTTCCAAGCATACTGACCACCCTGAACTGGAAGGTCTCTCAACTCCAAGTCATCTTAGAAACCCTTGAGAATTGAAGCAATCTGCTGAGATTAATAAAACATTATAACGTACAAGTGAAGAAGATAATAGACCTGGCTATAATCATCGACGATGTCATTATCATGTTAAATATGTTACAAGAATTACAATGAAGAAACTTCAAATTATACACAAATTAATGTTCATTCAATTTCAAATGAGAAATTTGGGTAATCAAGAAAAAGATATGATCAAGAAGTGAACGAAGTTAAATTGAGGTATGATGAGACAGAAGATAGAAAATGAAGAAAGGACAAGAGATGGCATTCAGGAAAACCTGATGGTGAAATCAATGACAACAACATTAAGGAAAAGTAATATAAGATGGTTCAGCCATGTGCAATGAAATCTAAAGAATTCACCAGCAAGGATATTTGAATTAAGAATGTCAAAATGACTAGGAAAGCCAGAGTAGAAGAGAAGAGTCAAGACAGGCCACAAAGAAAGGAGAATATGGCAGTAGCTGGATCTGAATGGCAAAAAAACACCTGTACTGCATACCAAGCAGTTGGGATTTAAGGTTACAGAAGTTGAGTTTAGTGATCATTCAGTTCCAAAAATAATATCCACATGCCCCATTAACAACAATCATCAATTTGTAAATGCTTTAAAGATTAACCAAGAAACTGTTTAAGAAGTTGAAAACATGCTGATGGATATGGCACAGAGGTTATAGCTGAGCTAGAATCCAAATAAGTTCATTAGCATAGAAGTTCATTAGCATAGAAAAACTAGAATTCTAATATGTCCATTATCATGGAGAGCCAGGAATCTGGCCATATCAATCAAAAAACTCCATCTGGCATAATAAGAACATGTTAATGCATTAAGTAAAACAAACCACCTGTAATCTATGCATGCTACTATGATGTCTCTTTCTGATAACTGTTGCCCCAATAGAGAACCCCATGCTTTATAACTGCATCAACAAATAAGTAAATAGGGTCACACACATAGCAAACTAACTTTTTTAGCAAGTTATAATAGAATTAACAAATCTGAGCAAATGAACTTTTTGACCACATACAAGGATAAATCAATTTTAAAGGTACTAATGAGAAAATAGTGTAATAATGGAACATATGGAAAAAGATTTGCTTTGTTACTCATCCTGACCTCCCCGCCCATTACAAGTACCATTGGATAAAGTACTTTTTGCATTAAAATACAATTCAATAGCATCTTGGTGTCATATATCAGTTTTTGCTTCATAAGCGCCCTATGGAGGCCAACAGCCATTTCTGCCCCTATGCATTTAAATGTTTTACTGTAAATTCATATGTACCATCAGGGAAAATGCAGCTGAATTACTCACCCAATAATCCAGGCTCCACCAGTTATAAATGCAACCACTGGCTTTGGTCCATCACTGTTTTTTGGTAAATACAAATCAAGCCTGCAGCATAAAAAAATCTGCGATTGATGCTAAGAAATACATGAAGTAAGATGAGGTAGAAAATTTTATCGCATGTCAATGCACAAGAAATATGTCAGAACCATATGCATACCTATTTCTTGGTTGATCTCCATAAACAATACCTCTACGGACCTGACTAGAGAAGTAATAGTAATATCCAACTGCAAAAGGCTAGCAGAGTTGTTATGATCCACCAAAATTTAATCATACAAATACAATCACTATGAAGTGGAATGGAAGTAGTCCGCACTAGGCCTTCATGTTTAAAGTACAGGCATTGTTCAAAACACATTGATAGAGATTAAATTACAGCAAGCAATTTCAGAGAGTGGGAATGAACAGAACAAAAAAGAAAATTGACTACAGATCAATGAATACTACAGACCTTGAAAAAAGCCTGGCATAAGTAGTAAGGCATAACAACCAAGTGCAAGAAATCTTGTAATCCACCTGTAGCCTACCCTGAATAAAAATAAATGATGAGAGAGCATCTAATAGTTGAGAATGGGGATGGTTTAGAGATTCATCTCATACTATCATTTAGAAAGTGAAATAACTAAACTAGATCTCTAACTCATGTAAAGTTACTAAATTATATAAGCAACAAAAGGAAAATACCCTCTAACTTGTTCTGCTGCCATAACTACTACTTTCAGCATGTCCCCCTTTCATTTTAGGTTGATATGGTGATCTTGAGATTCCAAATCTCTTTTAGTTCATTACAGAGTGGCTTTCCAACCACTTGAGATAATTATCACAACCTCAGGATTTAGAACCTCTTTTTTTAGCATAAGAATGTTTCCCATCCTTCTTATTGAGAACTGTAAGGTCATTTTTGAATCCGTAGCATCCAATTCATAAATGTTCAGACCATCTTGATTAAGCTTTCCTAAACCGTCACCCACCACCCAACCTCTAGTTTTCTCGGAATGTATTATTTAGAATTAGAAATCTACTTCAACATTCATCTTAATATCTCAATACAATTTACTTGTGAAGTTATTTCAAATAAAAAAAATGTTTTACTCGTCTACTGGAGCCTTAGTCAGGCAACATAATCTGGGCTGATTGATAAAATTAGAAGCTAATCACTAAATTGTATATCCATGAGTTCTACTTCCTACTTAGAATTGGATTACAGAACTCTAATTGAATATTCATAATTCCCATTTTCCCATCACAATTAAACGCGTCAAAAGACCGAATTACACACATTTTCAACAATGGTCGTGCATAGCACAAAACACGATTCGAAAAAAAAAAACTTTCTACTTGTTCCAATCACTAAACTACTGCAGAATTATTAATTAGCCACGCAATTTTCAGCAAAATTAAAAATCCCAAGTATTTGAAAATATAAGAATGACAAACATAAACTAAACAAAACAGAGCAATTCTCCTGAAAATGCTAGAGAAACCATACACAAGACACCGCAATAGCTTGAAACCAAGGCGAGTTAGCAAAAACGTATCGGAAGCAGCGTGGGCCACGGACTCGCTCCGGCAGCCGCCGTCCATGGTGAGAGATGGCAAAGAGGTGTCGCTGGCGATCCGCCTCCGCCGCTGCTGATAGAAGCTGCTTCCATTGACAGCAGTACCAGCACTATTGTAGCTGGAAGCCCTAGTAAGAAAAGGCTTCGTCTCGACGGCCCTATCATCAATAAGAAGCCGAGTAGTCTCATCATGGTGCTCCTGAATCAACATCGTGGCAGCATTTGCAGTGAACGGTGAGGCTGCCACCATTGCTGAAGAAGCGGAAGGACTGGAAATGGGAAGAATCGGATGATTCATCTTTAAAGGGCGACAGGAGGGATGAGCTCGACAATGCTGATCATCGAACAATGGCGTAGGAAGGAAGGTAGGAAGGCAGTGAGGGTTGGTTGTCCATTGGGGGAGGTGGGGGGACCATAGTCTGGGCCACCAATTGTTGTCTGCCACGTGTTCTGGTTTTTTATTTTTATTTTTTAATTAATTTTTTGGGGGAAAGGTCGGGAATCGGTCGTCTGGTTTCTACCATTTCTTTGTCTTTCGTTTATCGTTACTTTCACAACGGGTGGATTTTCTTAAGGGGCCGTTTGGATACGCATCCATTTGGGACGTTGTGACTTCTCTAACGGCTATTATTCTTTTCTCCGTGCAATCCTCAATCATACAATTATACAAACAAATAAATAAGATTGTATTAATTATTCAAACAACCTCTTTCTCTTTTTGAGGCTCTTGTTCGTTAACGAGGAAAGGTGATTTTGGCTGGTCATTTTTAAACAATCTCTTTTTTCATCAAGCCATTCCCTTAATTCACAGGTTTTATCTTCCAACAGTCGTTTCTTTTACATCAAGAAGTTTATCTGCTTTTTCGCTATCACAACTTATTTCGAATGCCATTTAATGCGTGAATCGCGCTATCGACCAAGGCTAACTTTTCATTGCCAGAATTTACGACAAAATTCTCGATTCGACAAAACCATTAAATCAAATAATGTTCATTAGTATGCTGATACAAATCTAGAATCTTAGGTTACCTAGACATTTTTGGATTATCAAATGTGAAAGCTTTAAACCGATTATTTTTGCTATTAAATTAATCGCCGTTGGCCTACTCCTAAAAAAAAAAAAAAAAGCTTTAAAGACTTTCGATTACGTGATTTTTATCGATCAGACGCTAACCTAAATCAATAAATTTATCTCTTTAAAAAAGAAAGATTGTATTACATCAAGATGCTACATATAATATTTATTTTTCTGACTTAATAGAATTTTAAAATTTAACGAAAATTTGAATCCTCATACTCAACCAAACAATCCCTATCTTTCAATTAACACTACAACCATGAGCTGTCCATGACTCAGCATAGAGGACTGGATTTGAATTACACATAATCACCAAATTTCATATTTGATTTCTCAACACCATTGTCATGGGTCAAGCATTAAAGCTTGTTTTTCTTCCAACTTAGATCTTAATTTCAAACATCAATCAAGCTCATTGATCTAAATGTACCAAAAAATATAAAATAATGTTTCAGAAGTTTATAATATATGAAGAATAATAAATTAAATAAAAGTTTGAATCCATGTGATTCCAAAGGCACATGGAGACATGTGCAGAGCCAACCCATCAGAATGTTATTATTCAATTCATTCCTAAAATAAAGAAGAAAAAAGAGAGAGAGAGAGAGAGGGAGACTCATTACAGCACATGGGAATTAGAAAAATTCCCTTTTTTTATTATTTTTTATTGTAACATAAATAATAAAAGGGACAAAATTAATTAATTCAAATACGACCATTTTATTAATTTGATAATTTAAAATAATATAAAGTATAATTAAGTCATCAACATGTAACAAATCTAGGTTATATATTAATTAACATAACTATGAAACGAGTCAATTTCATATTATCTGGATTAACACGAATATAACCCGTTTATTTAACAAATTAAGCGGATTAACATGAATTTGATCAAAACATAATTATATTAAACTCAAACTCATAAAAAACGTGTCAAGTTCGTATCATATTCATGGATCGTGTCTAATTTTCTTAAGCCTAATTAATTGGATGTAACTCCAATAGTCTCTTGAAGATGTTTTTACCATGATTTTTGGATCTGTCTTTTGTTGTATAGCCTACATTGGTTATCCAAACATGAACATAAGTCTTGGCCCAAATATTGGCCCAAGTATGAGAACCTTTTTTCAGCTTTCACCAAGGCAAATCTCTAGTTTCTCCCATCTTTAAAATTAAGCAAGGATGATGATTCTCCTTTTACATCATCCTTACTTTCAAGGAAAATACAAAAGAAAATGAGGGAAAAAAAAAAGTGTTATTACTGTATTCAATTTCAGGGAATTGCTTAAAGATATTTAAAAAAAAAATCTCATTTTTGGCTTTTTTTATAATTATATAAAATTAAATCAAATATAATTAAAATTAATGAAGAACTTGTATATTTTAAAACTATATATCTTCTAAACAGAAAAATTAAAATCATTGAAATAAGTTTAAAATAGTATATCTATCAATATATTTCTTAATAAAGTTGTTATTCCACATAAATCTGGGTTTATTTTGTTTTTCGTCATCTTGTCATGACGTTGATTTCATGGCCATCGCCTTGTTATGACTATTATTTTACGTCGCCGCCTCGTTACAACGCTTTTATTTTTTTATTAATCTCTTGTTACGCTGCTTTACGTACAGATCGGGCGATTCAAACGACCAAAACATATTTGATCAAATAAAAACAACAAATCGAGAACGATCGCCAAGACAATAGAATCGGAGTCATGGGACAAGTTGAAAGAAATTAAATATACGGGTTGATATATTAAATAAATACGAATTTCATAAAGTTAACAACAAAGTTTAGGCTAATTAAAGTGATTAATTTAGTTTTCATGCTCTTAATTAATATATTATAAAGTTGTGAGCATTAATGTGTAGATGTTTAAATTTCTATTTTTATAATGGGTTAAAATAGAAATTACGAATATACATGACTCGCATATAAACAAACGCTGATTGTTTACGAACGTACGCGATTGTTTATAACAGGCCACATTCCAATCACAATAATAATTTTCAATTCTTCTCGATTCCCATTGTCAGCAGGTAAATATTGTATGCAAACCAATGCATCCTCAAGATGATAAAGTTCTCAAACTCATATTCAAATATTTCAATATTTTGTTATGGATGGTAGACGCTTCCACAAATCCAAAGATTTTGATTATTTAATATTCAATACGAATGCTCATGCTTATGCTACTAAGCTACATAATGAAATTAATCTAACATTTGGTATCAGAATAGTTTCATGTTGAATTGTTGAGAATTAGAAAAAAAAAAATTTCTTTTAGTGCCGAAAATATTTTTTCCAAAAGTATAATATTTTTGGAAAAATTTTGTAATAGAAAAATTCTACATCTCATTACGAGTCCAACGATATAAATTTCATAATTTTTGGACATATGGTTGATTTTATACATTTTTTAAAAGTTCAAGAGAAATGTAGAATCAGTTCCTATTTTGTTATGTGTTTTTTGGTTCCGAATCTATTATGTTCGGTTCATACGACGCATATAATTTTGTATTTATCCAGACGCACCTATTCACAAAAACGGTGTGTTGGTTCAGTGGTATTTTGCAAAGGTTTGCAATGCAAGGTCTCTGGTTAGAATCCTGGTATGAGTATTTGGTCTCTATATGTTTTGTCTTATTTAAAAAAAAAAAAAAGGGAGGGTCTTACTAAGATTCAATCACTGGACCTCCAGTGTGGATCTTGCACCTTACCACCGTTAAAGTAAGGCCAATTAGTTGTTATTGTTACAATGTATTTACGAAAATTTACATTCAAATATGTTTAATATATATATATATATATATATATATATATATATATATATATATATATATATATATTAGATAAGTTAATTAAGAATATGTCACAAAAGTGACCACTCCTTTGTGAAAATTATTTTTTCAAAATATAAATAAGATTATGTGCATGTAACTTATGTGAATATTAATCGCCCAAAGGAAAATATTAATATTTAATGTAATTTCATGTACACTGTGGTAATAAACGCAAGATATCGTTTTGAGCTGGCATATAATAATAAAATTGGCCCAAAGGAAGATTTATTATTCAATATGTTCTTATTATCAATGTTTGATTACTACACCAAGATATCACTTACAAGTTAATATTTTTATCCAAAGATAAAATATTAATAGAGTGTCCAATATCTTGAGATGGGGTTTGCCTTTATTTGAATTTAATTTTGTTTTGAGTCTTATGTGAGTTTGTTTTGCTTGTTTATTATTCTCTGATTCAGCTACTTGTTCTGCTTCTAACATTACTGCTAGCATTAATTCTATTCCTATGCTAAATGGCACAAACTTCAACACATGGCATGAGAACCTCCAAATAGTTCTCGGTGTCATGGATTCGGGACTCACAAGGGTTTCTTCTCCCCGCACCTCTTACTAGTGAAAGTTCCTCCGATGAAAGTGATGTTGAAAGGTGGGAGGTCAAATCGCATGTTGTTACGATCATTAAGGTCATTCCAAAAGCATTCAGGCACACATCCGAAACCCGCAAAGACAAATCAAAGAGTTCCTAGAAGAAATTAAGAATAGATTCGCAAGAATTAAAGCTTCGAAACAAGTATTACTTTTTGGCAAATCTCATCTCAATGAGATATAAAGGTAATGGGAACATTAGAGAGTACATTATGGAAATGTCTCATCTTGCTTCAAAGTTAAGAGCACATAAATTTGATCTCTCTGAGGATTTGCTTATGCATTTGGTTCTGATATCTCTTCCCACACAATTCAGTCAATTTAAGGTGAGCTACAACTGCCAAAAAGAGACTTGGTCTCTTAATGAGCTCATCTCACATTGCGTGCGTGCAAGGGAAGTTTGAAGCAAGAAAATATAGAAAGTGCTCTATTCGTCGGTACTTCTCCAAGGATAAAGGGAAGAAAAGAGCATGATAAAGAAGCTTTGCAGAAAGTTCCATCAAAAGAAACAACATAAAGAAAAAAAAAAGGCTGATGGTTGTTTTTCAGAGCCGTATAAATATAAGAAAAGTTACCGTACCAACTATCATGCTTAGCATGCAAAGAAAGGTACACTTCTTAATCTTAGTTTCGTTCGAGGTTAAATTTGACTTCCTGCACCTAAACACACTTAGTGGATAGATTCTAAAGGCAACCACTCACATCAAGCAGGTGTCCATGTAGGTTGCCAGTCATTTAAAGCCAAATGATGGTGAAAGATACATCTTTGTAGGCGATGGCAAGAAGGTCGGGGTTTGGCAATTGGGATATTGAGGTTATTATTGTGTCTAGTACTTATTCGATTTGAAATGAGACATTTGTTGTACCGCCCTTGTTATTTGAATTTGGTTTCTATTTCAGATTGACAAATTTGTTATTCTTTATTCTTTTGAAATAATACATTTAGTCTTTTTCGTAATTCAAATTTTGGTTGTACTGTCTTTATCTTATGTAGATAACCTTTATATGCTTGATACAGTTGCTTCATATCATGAAACCTTGCAATTAAGTACTCGAGGTGTTAAAAGAAAATTAACCAATGAGAATTCATTATGACATAAGAGATTAGGTCACATCTCCAAAAGGAGAATTAAAAGGTTAGCTGTGTCGATGGGATTTCCTTGGACCCTTGATTTTGCAGGGATTTGGAATTCTGCACATATTGCATAAAGGGAAAACAAACAAACACAAGGAGATTTGTGTCAACAGGCTAAGGTATGTCTTAGAACTAATACATGATATTTATGGGCCATTTCCCATGCCATGGAATGGCCAACAATATTTTATCACTGCCATAGACGATTTTCACGTTATGGCTACCTTATCTCATTCATGAAAGTCTCAATCACTGGAAGTGTTCAAATCGTTCAAAGTTGAAGTTGAAAATCAACTCAACAAAAGGATTAAAAACGTCATATCTGACCGTGGTGGTGAATACTATGGTAAGTATGACGGTTTAGGTGAACAACGTCTAGGACCATTTGCTAAATTCCTAGAGGAGTGCGGTATCGTCCCACAATACACCATGCCAAGTTCTCCAAGCATGAATGGTGTTGCTGAAGGCTGTAAAAATGTAATCGCCTCAAAGACATGGTAAGAAGCATGATTAAATCATTCTTAACCTACAAAATCACTCCGGGGTAGCGCATTAAAGACTCCGCAGTCCAGATATCCCATCAGTCAGTACCAACCAAAGCAACCGATAAAACCCTTATGAACTCGATATGCAAGAAGCCTAGTCTCAAGTACCCTACACATTTGGGGATGTCTAGCTAAAGCAAGGCCTACAAGCCATGAAAGAAATTGATTCAAGAATCCGTTAGTTGCTATTTTATAGGATACTGAAAAGATCCAGGGGTTATAAATTCTATGATCCTACTAATAGATCAATTTTTGAGACGGAAATGCTCGTTCTTTGAGGATGTTGAGTTTGATAGGAGATAAGGATAGGGATTTTGCTTTGAAGAGGAATATGTTGATATTCCCACGCTTGTCATTGACATTGGATCGCCCTATAATTCGACATTATTCAAGAAGGTGATCCAAATCAAAACAATATCCAAGAACCTCCCTGCTCTAGAAGAACAAAATCCTACCTCCCTCCATAACCTGGGCTTCTTGGCTGGGTTAAGGAGATCCACTAGAGAAATGAGAAGTGCAGTGTCAGATGATTACATTGTATTTCTTCAAGAACATGAGTTTGACGTAGGTGCGGTGGAAGATGATCTAATCAACTTCCCCACAGCCCTGAAAGTCCCAAATCTCAAGAGTGGATTGAAGGCTTATGAATGAGGAGATAAAGTCCATGAAGACAATAACGTTTGGGATCTTGTCCCATTGCCTAGCAGGTGAAACCCGGCTGGTTGCAAAATGGATAGTTTAAAACCAAGAGGGATTCAAAGGTGATGGAGAGACAAAGTCAATAATCTTGTCGCTAAAGGTTATACACAAAAGAAGGTATTGATTATAAAGAGACTTTCTCTGCTTCATCGAAAGACTCTTTAGGACACACGCATATACCTCGCTAGATTTTAACTGAGCCATCTGGATGATATTATGATCATATTTCAAATGTGACATTGATGAAATAATCTATATGGTGCAATTTAAAATTCTCAGGTCGGGAGATATAAAGAAGATGGTTTGCAAGCAGCAAATCCATCTACATTTAAGAAAGCTTCCTCACAATGGTATTACAAGTTTTATCAAGTTATCATTTTGTCTGGTTTTGAGATGAATATGGTTCATGATTATATATACCATAAGTTCAATGGGAGTAAGCATATTTACTGGTTTTTTATATGTCGATGACATATCGCTTCGGCTATAAATGATATAGGCATGTTGCATGAAACCAAGAGATTTCATCAAAGAAATTTGAGATGAAAGATCTGGGTGATGCTTCAGTTGCCAGTATAGCGATACACCGGATCACTCTCGGGTATACTTATTATCAAAGAGCTATAATGAGAAAATTTTAAAGGTTTGACATACATGATTGCAAACTGTGACACCCTCAGGGCTAAGGGAGACAAATTAGTCTCGCCACCCCAAGAATAATTTTAAGATTCAGGAGATGCAAAAGACTTGGCGCGCACAATAGGCGCCACGATGCTCAAGTATGTACGTCCTGATATTGTGTACATCAAGGCATGTCAATGTGTGATACTTACAACTCGGAAAGGATCACTGGATTGGCAAATGCCAGTCGGAGGGGTAATTTACAAAGAACAAAAGACTACATGCTCACTTTATCGAAAGTCAGGACGCTAGAGATCATTGGATACTCAATTCGATTTTGCCGGATGCCAGATAGCATGGAAATCTACTCATTATATCTACTTACTCATTGAGGTGCTATATCTTTGAAGAGTACAATGTCATTGTAGCTTCTTCCACCATAAAGCAGCTTGAGTTTGTGAAATTTTTATTATGATGCATCCAATCACGGAATATGGTCATAAAATATCATGTACGTGCGATTTTGGATGGCACTTGAAAGACCACGGTTATTTCAGACAAATAAATCGCCAGTGATTTTATATTTCAAGAACAACAACAGGAGTTCGACAAGCCAAAATTCTATAGACTTCAAATTCCTAGTTGTCAAAGAAAGGGTTCGGGAGTGGACTTATATCTATAGAGCACATTGGGACAAACTCCATGATTGCAAATCCACTGACTAAGGGATTACCACCCAAGGTCTTTCATGAGCACACTGCTCATATGGGTGTGGTTTCTCTTCAGGATATGTTGTTTTAGTGAGAATTTGTATTTTAGATACTTTTATTTATAGATACATTTGTTATGGATATTATGGATTTTAAGGTTATTTACTGCAGTAAAGTATTCAGTTTTCATTCACTTTGATTTTGTATGATTTGATCTCACTAAGGTTTAAGGAGGACCAGTTGGAAATAGACATGTTTAAGATCACATTACATGAAATTTCCATGCTACACATCCACACTTGATCTTTGTCATTAGTTGCATTGATATACTTATCACTGATGGGCCTACATTTAAATATATGTAATCTACTCGATCGCTTGGTTCTATATTGGTGGTTAATGGACAAGATTGTTAAAATATATAAAATTTTAATAGCAAAACTCATGAGCTCATAAAGTATAATTCACGTTTATAAAGTTATATATATAGCCCAAGTGGAAGATTGTTGGAGTAAAATTAAATATATGGGCTGATATATTAAATAAATGTGAATTATAGGTTATCAAATAAAGTTAGGCTAATTAAAGTGATTAATTTAAGTTTTGGGGCCTTAATTAATATATTATAAAGTGTGGGCATTAATGTGTAGTGATTAAGACAATTTCTATTTTTATGATGGTTAAAATAGAAATTACGAATGTATTATGACTGTGATATAAACAAAGTTTATTGTTTATTTAATGCACGTGGACTGCTTATAAACAGACACGATTGTTTATAACAGGGTCATGGTCCCAGATCAGCACAATTGATTTTCAATTTTCCGATTCTCAATGGCCGAGAGAAATATTAGACAGAAAACTAGCCAGTATCCTAAGATCACAGTTCTCGACCTGTATTCAAATATTTCAATATTTTGTTATGGATTCGTGCATGCTCCACAAATCCAAAGATTTTGATTCTAATGATTCAATATGAATGTTTTTGCTCAGGTGATGGTTTTCACATAATGAAATTTCAATCTAAATTAGATACTTTTATCACTATTATATAATCAAATTTATGTAATTTAAGCTTCATTTATTATACTATTAACTCCGAGTATTGTTTCATCCTCTATGATTTTTAAGCACTAAGATTTGTGATTTCTATTGATGTATTGTTAGTTCGAATAAAAAAAAATTTATTTTCCTTTTGCCAAAAAAAGTTTATTTTAAAGTATATATTTCTTTTTCACTCTTTTCCCGTATTTTTTCGTTTATTTCTTTCTAATTTTCTCTCTCTTTCTCTCTCTCTATATATATATAATCAGTTAGGGCAAAAATGAATGAACGTAGGTCCAAGGCCTAATGGTTAAGTATTGTTGAGTTTAAGTGGGCCTATGCACTTGGTCTTAGGTTTGAATCTTGATATTTACAATTAAAAAAAAACGAATGTACTAGACAGCGACCTAACTAATGTCCCCCCTAAATTTTGTTTGCAAAAATTATTTCTCTTGTACAAAGGTGACTCGAACATGAAATCTTATTTATACCCCTTCTGAATTTGTAAGATCCTATACCACTAGGCTAGAGTTCCATGTTTGTCAATTTATGTCCCCTCTAAACTAAATTCCTAGGTCCGCCATGTTGGAATTTTTTCTAAAATGTGAGTCTATTTATATAAAAAAGTATACATTATTGGCTATCTAAGGGATTAACTCCAATGAAGTGATCTTATAAGATTAATATAAGTTGATGGAGTTAAAAAACAACACATTTTGTATGTTTTTTAACGTACAGATACTAAAGGTCTTATTTTTATTTTATGATGGGATAGATTAGAAATAAAAAAATGAAAGGTGATGACTTTTTGTGATGGATGATATATCATGAATCTCCTAATAAGCAAATATAATGAATATAGAAATGTATCATGAATCCTCCTAATATGTATGTATCATGAATCTCCTAATGAGTATGTATCATGAATCTTCTTATGTATCATAAATTTGGTAATGTATCATGAATCCTTTTAATGGGAATATATCATGAATCTGATAATGTATCATGAATCTTCGTGTTAGGGCATGCCTCCTATAAATAGGTTATGGTCCCAAGTCATATGTATACAATTTTTCTTTCCATCATCCAATAAAAAGAGAGAAGAAACTCTTAAGAAATCAAAAAAGTTATGCATGCAAGACAATTGGAAGATCATAATTGATCACTAAAATTCTGGGTACAAGGCTTGAAGATTAAGATCAATATTTTTTCACCATCATGTTCATTATGAATCAACATACACTTTTGCTTTACTTAAAGCATCTTCAACCCACTCTCTATTTCTTCTCTTTTAGTCATTTTAGCTAGTCAAATACAAAAAATTCTCTCCAACCCACTCTCTACTTGTTATCTCCAAAATTCACCAAATGCGAGTCATTCGCTCTCTAAATTATCTCTACCTTTTTTCTCTATCTCTATATATACGTTTACTTTTTAAATTATTTGGAGTTAAGCAAAAATTGGGTGTAAAATAGAGAGTGTGGTTGAGTGGCTCTAAAAAATTGCTAGCTAAAATAGTGAATTTAATATTTAAATATATTTTGAGTAGCTAATTTGTTGAGTGTAATTGAAGATGCTCTTATATTTTTGATGATTTGATATGAAACATCTTTACATGGTTGTTTTCATTTCTAAAGTCTATCTTCCGCCTAGTTCATTTTTCTAACACGCCACAGGTACTAGATATGGTAGGCATTATTTAGAAATGGAAAAGGAAAATCAATCGTGTTGGACATGGCGTCAGCTTCATTTAAATACTCAATCCTTATGCTTAAATGTCAACATAAGATAATCTTGGAGAAGGTGGTTGTGGTGATAATATGAAACTTCTTGTTGCCAAACTAATCAAACCCTAACACTTTACTCCAACGTAATTGCATAGACTTGATGTTTAATTACGTAAAGAAACTGCGCACATATTATTTTTTGAATAAAGAAACTGCGCATTATAAAACTACAACCAATGCGCATTATAAACTACAAAATCCAATGTTCATAATTGTGTGCTTGTAGAGATTTTGTTTTTTTCTTTCTTAACTTCTAATAGAACATTCACAAGTGATTGAATGCGCAAAAAGAAGGTTCTGTACGGCACCATTGCTTTAATGGAGCTTGGTTAGTGCTAAAGGTGTCTATTTTTTTCAGTCCTCGTGATAGCTTTGCATGTAGGGGTATTTTGGTCATTTTTTAAATGCAATATCGAGCATTGATCATGAGAGAATTTTGAATTGAGAATATTGAATATTATAAACTTTATAGATTCGTTAATAAAGTAAGTAACTTTATGATACATTTGTTATTTGTTATGTCCATGAAATCTTGAATGTAAATAATGTTTTTTTATATAAAGGTAGGAATTTTATTGATCAATTTAAAGAAGCATCATGAGTAGGGGCCATAGGGCAAAAACACCAAGATTGTGTTTAGTTACCAAAAAGTTCTAAGTAAATAAAAGAAAACTATAAAAAAAAAATGATTTTCTCATGTTTAATTGTTTAATAAAAAATTTATATTATATTTGGATTCTCGAAAAATAATAAAGAAAAAATTTTAAAAATATCCTTTTATGTTTGATGATCTAAATAAATTTATTTAAAAATTTTAAGTATTTTAAAATTATTTAATATTCACGGGATTATATAAATAAAATTGATTTAGAATATACTGTGGACCCGCCCCTGATCATGAATGACATAATACCTAAAGGAGGGGATCTTAAATATAAATAACCTTTTGAGAGATAGCATGCGATAATATTAGACTATTAATGAGAAAAAGATAATTAAGTCACATATTGCTTGATGTAAAATCGTTAGTGGATTTGTTTGTCTTTTCATGGTTTGATTAAATAATTTAATAGTTTCAATGTTTTTTTATTATGTTTCAGAATACGACTAACCAGCATATAACTAATCTATTATAATGAATTGGATATGAATTTGTAGTTTTTTCTTTGACAATACTTCATTTTTTTAGTATTTCTTCATTTTTTTTCTCGTATCTCCATATATTCTTTATAAATCCATCTTCATCTTAGAACCTTTATCTTAGTGCACAAAT
This sequence comes from Tetrastigma voinierianum, assembly GCA_016808115.1. Lineage (NCBI taxonomy): Eukaryota > Viridiplantae > Streptophyta > Magnoliopsida > Vitales > Vitaceae > Tetrastigma > Tetrastigma voinierianum. The sequence continues at coordinate 373,369 of JAEQBH010002708.1, forward strand.
TTTTGTTAATGTATGATTTAAAACATTCACAAAGATATCCTTATTATCTCCTATTTTTCTATCTTCATTGGACTTGGTATGATTTTACAAATCCATAATGATTTAACTTTTCTTATTCAATAAAGAAGTTTAATATTACAATAACACATTAAGGAATAATTCATACAATACTCTTCACAAAAAGGAATATATATTAGTAAACAATTGGGACACTTTCCAATACTTATTGAATCTTTTTTATTTATTTTTACTTTTAGCTTGTATATGATGCGTGAGCTTCATAACAAACATTGTGATTTCTCGACCGCGCTTACAAGGTTGAATTGCCCGATGACTACAATATCTTGTCTACCTTCAATGTCAAAGATTTGAGGCCTTATTATGGTGAAGACTTCAGGGCAAGTCTTTTTTTTCCCAATTATGGGGGATTGATGCAAAAGCTTCTATAACATACATTGGGAATTCAATCTTAATTATAGAAAATTCATATTCGGGAGGCTGTGAAACCTTGGAGACACCAAATATGTTTCTAAATCCAAGTACTTTGAGTCTTGTTACTATTTTGATTTTGAGTTGTTTTATTTTTAGAAAGATTTGTTCTCAAAGTCAAAGTAGTAGTTGCTTTATTTCTAATTTAAGTTTTGCTTTCCTAGTTAAAGTGAAAGTTTCTATTTCTTTTAGAGTTGCTTTATTTAAATTAGAAAGTCTTGTTTTCCTGCAGCCAAAAATAAAATTTTCTTTATTAGATTTAGAAAGCATGGGCTATATATACCCCTAGTCTTTTGACACCAATTGAAGTTTAATAATATTTTCGTATTTCTTTAAGAGTTATTTCGTTTTATCTCTCAAAGCGATTTCCTCGAGCGGCGAAGCCAAGGTTTTATCCCAAAAAGATTCCGCGCGAAGATATCTCGCTTCTCTAATCTCTTAGGTGGATTCGCTTGAATGACGAGTTCGTGGCTTCTTATCTCTTGGTGGATTCCTTGAGTTGTGAAGTAAGTACCTATTCTTCTATTATCTCCACTCATCTCATCATTTTCTCTTTCACCTTTCCATAACCAAAATTTCAACCTTAACCAAAAACTTTCAAATCTAGTTCCATATTTCTAAAATCTTTCCAAATACTTTGTTTCACCATAGAAACCATAAATACCATCACCCCTAACCTTAGAGAAGCCCTAAATTTGTACATAGCCTTAGCCTACTTTAGAAAAACCTGAAAACCCCAAACTAACTCAAAACAAGGCTATTTTGCATCAAATCAAACCCGAACATTTGCAATCCTAAAATCCTTCATTCTAAACCTTAATTCCATCATAACTAAACATCAAATAAGCCCTATAACCTTTGGAACCAGACCCACCCCTTACCCTTTAAAGTTACATCTTATACCCTTAAACTACCACAAACCCATTTCTAACTTACCCAAATCGTTAGATCATCCATTACGGCCAAAGAGATCTCAGAACAAGATAGAATAAAAAAATAAATATTTTTTATTTAAATTAAAATACTTGTTCCAAAACAAATGAAAACTAGTTTTCAAATCGTGTTTCAGAATCATTATAAAAAAAGCATCTAAACATGTTCTTGTAAATTTCAGACGATAGTAAAGTGTTCATACATAACATATAAGACATGCACTAAGATATATACGGGTCAAGAAGGTCACTAACCTTAATGGGGAATGTCCCACGATCTGATGCCAACGTCCTGTTGCTACGAGCCTCTATGCACGTTCCTTAGTTCTCACAGTGTAGAGAATAGCTATAACATGCTATCCCCGATCAATCCATGAACCCACGTCCAAGAGGCAACGATGGTGATTTCCCAAGAGAGAGTTCTAGTGAGAAAGAGTGATAAGAGGAAGAACCGTACTTTCTGTTGTGTTAGATAATACCCTATATGATAAGAGACTTTTTAATATAAGTGGGACTCATCCCATCATAACATAACTGATAAAGGATTATAGTTCTATTTGAATAAGGGGCTTATCCCTATCCCATCCAATGGGTATTCAAATAGGAATTAACCTCTTGTCCATAATGGGCAGATATGGATTGGGCCAAAGCTTAGCCCAAAAGTCTAACAGCTCCCACTCGCCCACAATGGGCAAAGCATCTCAATTAACTCACTTACTCATCTCTTTATACAGAAAATGGGTCGTGCAACATTGCGAGAAGAAACGAACAACAACCCGGAGTATGGGGCTTATTGTCACCACCAGGACTAACAAAATACATCACCCAAAGGCTACTTGCATATGTCCTAGATAATTTCATCAACACCATATTAAGTATTTTCAATCCCTCATAGTGAGCAATACTTAATCCTACAATATATCAAGTGTTTATCATCCTATATTGAATACGAAATCGACATAAGTGCTGGCCAGCTTACAAACACATGACAGGGGTGTATTAGTAAATTAATCTTCCCTAAGAACTCACTTCAATTAAATTAAACCTGATTGCTTTCCTAGACATGCCCCATGTGGCTGTATCAATCATAGCCCTTAGAAAGCATGCTAAAGTAGCAACATCAAGCATCCTCTTTCTATGACTGAGCCTTAGGTCATAAGGACATGTTAGATCCCTCCTTAAGATCTTAGTGGTTTCATTAATAAAGGTGGATAAGGAATTATCCAACACTCCCACTATTAGTTAGCATTAAGCACATACAGTATGATATGTATGTTATGGTGTTGACTCATATATAATGAGCATGTCGCTTTCAAATTTATACCATATAGATGAATGTCTAGTCATTAGAAAAGTGTCCAACTTCACACCTGGCTTTCTTAGGCTTCACAAAATTGTGGAAAGAATTCTATGAACGATTCTCAAAGAATCTTATCTTAGTCATAACTAAGGCGACTATCAAGTAAAATCTTAGATCGCTTCCAGAGCGCCATAGATTCTTTAGTCTCATCTTGCTCGCTACTAAAGCGCCAAGGTGAATTACCTGTGTGAGTAGGTAGATTCTTGCATGTTGACATGTACTAAGAATATGCGCACAAGAATAATTATTTTGAGAGTAAAACACAATAGAACTCAATAATCAATTATTATTAATAATAATGTCAAATACAACCCATGAGGTAAAGTCACATCCTATGGCCCCATACTACTTAAATACGAGGCTAAAACACATCTTTAGCAATAGGCTTAGTCAATGGGTCAACCAACAAGCTTCCAGTAGAAATGTGTTTCATGACCACCTCACCTCGCGCAACCATATCTCTAATGAAATGGTACTTGATTTCAATGTGCTTAGACTTCTCATGATACTTAGGATCCTTTGCATACGCCAGGGATGCAATACTATCAGAATATAATGTTATAGCCTCCTTAGAATGGGCTGTAATGCCTAGGCGTTGCAAGAATCTATTCAACCAGACGACTTCTTGCACAGCTGCTGCACATGCCACATACTCAGACTCCATCGTAGATAAGGTAACATAAGTCTGCTTCTTGCTGCACCAAGACACAACGCAGCCTCTAAGAATGAACACATAACCCGATGTGGATTTGCTCTCATCTCTATCATTGGCCCAATCAGCATCACTATATCCCTTCAGCCTCAAGTCACCCCTATGGAAACACAAGGCAAAGTCCGTTGTCCCTCGAAGGTATCGAAAGATCCTCTTCATTGCTGCCCTATGCACAGGTCCTGGGTTACTATAGTAACAGCTCACCATGTCGACTACAAAGCATATGTCCGGCCTTGTGCATAACATGACATACATAAGATTCCCAATCGCCTTAGTATGGCGCAATCTGACATGCATTTTTCCTCATGTTTTAGACACCGGTTCGCACAGCACCCTTCTCATCAGGTGTTAATTGGTTTGGAATTCTCCATGCGAAATTGTTTAAGAATCTTCTTTATGTAACTCTCTTGAGAAAAACCAAGAAGTTTCTTAGAAAGGTCTCTAACAATCTCAATCCCGAGCACAAAATGCGATTCACCCATGTCCTTCATCTCAAAAGTAAAGGACAACCACTTCTTAGTGGTGACAATAGAGTCCATATCATTTCTTGCTATAAGGATGTTGTCAACATAAAAAGATAGGATGAGCACACTCTTCTTTGAATGCTTCAGATACACATAATGGTCCTCTTCAATCATCTCAAAATCGTGAGAGATAATCGAGTCATGAAATCTGAAGTACCATTGTCTAGATGACTGTTTAAGTCCATAAATGGAACGTTTGAGCTAGCACACTTTGCGCTCTTGTCCCTTGACTTCAAAACCCATAGGTCAGGCCAGCGTAGATCTCTTCATCAAGCTCTCCATCGGGAGGAATGAAGAACATCCATCTGATATAGCTCTAAATCCAGTTGTGTGACAATAGCAAGGATAAGGCGAATGAGGCAACCCTAACAACAGGGGAAATTGTCTCATCATAATCTATATCCTCTTGTTGGGTAAACCCCTTCACCACAAGACTTACTTTGTACTTGTCAATTGACCCATCTGCCTTGCCCCATTTGTTTCCGATAGCTTTGCGACCAGACGGAAGATCCACCAACTCCCACATGAAGTTCTTGTCCATGGAGCTCAATTCATCCTTCATTGCATCCATCCACTCTCCCTTAGCAGGTGAAGAGAGCGCCTCTCTATAAGAAGGCTCATTAGCAGTACAAAGTAAAGCATCACCCTCAATTTCAAAGTGACGATGAGGAATGTTACCTCTATTGTTACGGCGCGACTTAAGAGGTTTAGATAGCTCTAATGGAACACTCCCACTAGGCTAAGAATGACTTCCACTATCTCTAGCGATCTCAGGAACTAATTCCCCACCCTCGCTTGAAGATAGTGGTACACCACTCAGTTCCTCCAACTCATAGAGGTCTAAACTCTCTTTGACATCGCCTATGCTAGGGAAATCATTCTCAATGAAATCGACATCGCGATAATTCACTTCGCCTTTCCATCGGGTGTTCACCAACATCACATACTCTTCGAGCCTCAGATACCTTTATGAAAGTATGCTTTCTAGCTCTAAGGCCCAGCTTTCCATACTTATGGTTAGCGTTGTGAACATACCCGCTTAATCCCCATGGGCAAATGCTCCAAATTGGGCTTTTTTCCATGCCATAGCTCATAGGAGTTGAGAAACAGATCGTGAAGGCACTTTATTCAAGACGAGGCGCTAGCCGTAGTGCACCAAAAGATATAGAGTCGGGCCCGCGCCATCAACGATCTAGTCATATCTAGAAAGTCCTATTCCTCATATCTGCAACACCATTTTGTTGCGGGGTGCGAGGGATAATGAGATGTCTTAGGATCCCTTTTTCCGCTACGTAATTCTTTGAATCATCGCATAAAATACTCTTCGTCTCAAGGATCAACTTAAAGGTTTTGCCTTTTCATGCTTGTTCTCAACCTCCACATGCCGCTTGGAAGCAACTGAATGCTTCATGGCAATGAGATAGCAAATAGACATAACCGTATCAATACTTAATAACAATCACAGGAGAAAATAAGAGGCCCCATGACGTGCCTTTTTATTCATTAGTCCGTAAATGTCTGAATGGACAAGCTCAATAGGTTGAGCAGCTCTTTTTGTCGTTCCAAAAGGTTTTCTACAAGCTTTGCCTGCTAGTCATGGTTCACATAATTGTAGGTCAACTTTGGTGAGTGAGCCTAAAAGGCCTTCTCTAGCTAACCGAGTCATCCTATCCCTTCCTTTTTAACCCAACCTAGCATGCCAAGTTGCGTAATCAATAAGTATACAACCAATCACATATGATGTAGCTAAAATTAACATATGAGTGAGAAGAAAGACAAATCAATTTAATAAACCATCCATAAATGATCCATGTCCATAAAATTCCATCCTAAATATAACCAAACCATTATTCAAAATTCAAAAGAAAAACCAAAACTAATCAAAGCAAGAATCGATAACAGATATAGCCGGATTTGTGGACATTCCCCGAATTCGCCTACCCACGTGCAATGTAGGGCAAGGGTGTCACTGTTCATTTTACTCAGACACTATAAATACGTTCATTCATACATTATTAGCATGTATCTTGAGGCATATTATGTAGCGGTGGAATTTCAAAATATATTCAAGACTTTAAAATGCAAGAGTGTTCAACTTTATACAAAAATCCTACATTTGTTTGCAACCAAATAAAAAGACTATTACATATACCAAGTAGACCAAAAGCCTTCCTGATGGGCACTCCAACTTATGTGTTGACCTTAGAGATTGATGAGGGTCAGGGTCTCGCCTTCTTACCTCTCGTCTTCCGTACTCCACGTATGAAAACCCTAATCTTTACGCTGCTGGGAATAAACTCGTGGACGATAACCAACACGTATCATCACACTTCTATACACATATATATTATCTAACATATCATATCATTTAAACATGCTTATATATCTCATATTTACTTATCATATTATGTTACATTTCTTATCAACGCTCATATACATATCATATGTCATATTCGTCATTTTTTTATGTTTCATGCTTGGGTATGCAACCTTAGAAGTTGATAAAGGAACTATAAGGGTCTCGAAGGCGTTTGTACTCACTATACAAATGTTGGCTCTATAAGGACCCCGATATATATCATTGTGTTAGATTAATGACTGATCTATAAGTGTCTAAAGGTGTCATACCATTGTACGACAACACCATCTATAAGGCCCGGGTTGTGTCAGAATGACCCAAACGGGCCAATTGACTTAATACGCCGCAGACTTGTTTTTCCCTTAATCTAAGATGCCCATCTATCCTCTACCAGTTCTAAGCGTATTAACCATGTGTATTTTTATGTTCATTACATATCTCATATTCCGAATAATTATTGTCATCCGGTAATCATATGCGATATTTACAATCATTTATTCGTATCTTTGCATTTTTCATATCTCATTGCGTATGAATAACTATGGTTACCATGTATGCCTATGAGCTATTTACTATCATTCCAATTTCATCAAGCTATATATGGATGGATTCTAGATTCAAAGGGCTTTCCATAGAGTCTAAGAACATCCAAAACGGAGTTCGGACGAAGAAATTATGACAAATCTCAGTTTGAGGCTTCCCGAATAGTGACTACAGCAACTGCAGAGGGCTTCCATCGTTTTTCATGATTTCTAGACCTAATATGAGTTTCAATTTCATCAAGCTATATATGGATCAATTTTAGACTCAAAGGGCTTTCCATAGAGTCTAAGAACAACCGAAACAGAGTTTGGACGAAGAAATTATGACCGTCCGAAGTTGGAGGCTTCCCATGAACAGTGACTACGAGCAGAACTAGTAGGCCTACTGTTTTTCATGATTTCTGGATCTAATATGAGTTTCAATATCATCAAAATATTTATGGATGGATTATAGACTCAAAGGGCTTTCCATAGAGTCCAAGAACATCCGAAACGGAGTTCGGACGAAGAAATTATGACCAAGACAAAAACATGGGTTTTTGAGAAATTTTGACAGCATCTCCCCTAAAACCCCAATATTTCTTTAATACAAATATTCCTCAATTGAGGATTACAATCAACCAACCCAAGTCCAAAACACAACCAAACAATTCCCAAAACACATGTAGGGGAAGACTTATAGTTTGCTAACCCCATCCTACACAATTAATGGGTTATGAGAGTTTCCTAAGTCTAAATAATTTGGGGAATCCATACTTGTTTCCATACAACCCAAAATCAATCACAAAACCAAACAAAACAACTCCAAATCTAGTCTAAAACTGTCAAACACCACCAATATACCAAGTAGGGTTCTTTTAGACCCAAATTCATAAAAAAAAAAAAAAAAAAAAAAAAGGGTTTATGGTTTGATTTTTTCCATACAAAAATCCATACTTTTCCATACCTTTGCTCTTCTTGATCCTTCCTTCTTCCTTCTTCTCTTCTCTTCTTCTTCTTCTTCTTCTCCTTCTATTCTCTTCTTATCCGGTTCGCTCTCCCCTTCCTAGACTAAAATGATAGACAAATTTTGGTCTTATTCATTTGATTTTTAAATCTTTCTTTTATTACTCTTTGATCCTCAATTTCATTTTTATTCTCAATTCAACTTATCAAAATCCTACTTTGGCCTACAATCTTCTATTCTTATGTCATTTGGGTCCTTAATTGAAAATTTACCAATTTAACCTTGGTTTTTATATAAATTCTGGGTTTTTGCTTATTTTATTTTTAGCCTTATTTTATTCCGGAAAAATATACTTTTATTTTTATTATACCCTAAACATGTTATAAAACTGTCAGGGTATAATTTGAGGTGTTACAGGATTCCTGGAACATAGAGTATGTCATGAAGAAGTAGAGTGCGACCAGAGCGCAAGTGAAGTTGGTACAAACCAACTCCAATAACATCTTCACTAGTACCATTTCCCACGAACACTTTGTGGGTGCCTCTAGGAACACGGCGATAATCTACGCACCCCACTAGATCTCGGGCTACATGTTTGGTTACTCCTGTGTCAACAATCCAATCAGGGAGAGAATGAGCAACTAAAACATGTGAACATACACGTATGTTACTAAAGGTGAGTTAGTTTGTTACCTTCTTCGGCTTAGTGCAATCACGAGCTATGCCCTTCTTCTAGCAAAGCAAAGCATTCGAATTTTTGCTTGTTCCACGCTGGGCTCGGGCAAAGGCTTGGCATTCTTTTTAGGTGCACTCTTGTTGCCTCCTCCATTATTCTTTCCTTGTTTAGGTGCACCATTATCTCCCTTCTTGCGCTAAACCCACTGGTCTTGCGTGGATTGGCTTCGGTGAGGAGAGCCTGAGCAGTCTGGTTCGCCACAATGCGATTCGCCTCAAATTCCACATGACGAGATATATCTTTAAAAAATTTTATGTTCTCATCGCAAGTGAGGAGACCACTTCATGTAGCCATAGAACTGAGGACTCGATACTAGCCTCGACCTCATTGCTCATTAGCAAGGGATATGCCCCGCAAGATTTAGATCTCAAATCATACCGATATCCTCTAAGATGCTCAATCATCAATACCTTGGGGGTCCTTATGATGCTTCGTTTTGAACCAAGCTCCTAAGTCAGGATCGAGGTGTCGAAAGTGAACTTCAATTGTTCCCTACATGTTACAGCAAGAGGAAAGTTCTCAAACTCCCCATGAGGTGTCATCGTGCATGCTATTCAAAGATAATATAGCGAGTACGACATCCTTCGGGTCCGCTTCAAAAGTCTCACAAGCATGCAGATCACCCGAGTGCCCGCACTTCAATAGGTGCCACCATCGCAAAGGGTCAAACAAGTGGAAAGCCTGCTGTTCAATGTATGAATTTCATCTTCTTTCTACGCCACAAGTCGAGTTTGTTACCGAGCTTATCATTCAAGTTAAGTTCGACCGACATGATTCTAGTTGTCATAAATTTACATTAATAATGAGAGCAGAGTTGACATTAATATTAATCAGATATTCTTTATCTTGTTCGGAATTAATTCTATAATTATTATCCCTTCCTACTTATCAAGATCAAAAAATCGCATAGCTCCTAATCATCTCCCAATTGAGTAGGTTGAGAATGTACTTACAAACTATCTTCTGAACTAAATTTCTCATGAAATTAATCACATCCACATCCACAAGATATAGAAATTAAACACAAGGACCAATTAAGGGTACCATATGGATATCTCACTACCTATGCTGAAAAACAAGTTTACTAACATATTAGGGCGGCGCATAAACACATCCTTTACAAGTTATCCATACTATAAATTACAAGCAAATTCATAAAACTACATCCCATAAGAAAACCTATTACAAATTATCTACATAAATCATAAATAAATAAGGATGTCGCCACTTAACTATATGTAAGAGAACTTGTTTTATCAAACAAAATCAAACAAACATAAGCTCATAAAAGGAGTAATCCAATATAAAATTCTATCCACCTCCTAAACTAATATGCTAACACATATATATACAAGATGGTCTTTGACGTATATAATATACACTCAACTCATGTAGGAGTGTAAAAAAAAGGTCTCACAAACTATTATGTATGGATGAATTAAATATTATGGCAACATACTGCCCAATATTTCCAATAAATAAAGCCAAATATTTAATTAAGTTGGATTGTAAAGACATTTCTATAGAAATTTACATTGCACGTGTCTCTCAATGGTCACACATACTCCCAAGAATACATAAAAATGCAATAAAAGGGTTATGGAATTTTTCAGAATTAAAATAAATAAAAACATAATTTTCATTTTACCTTTTAAAGCTCATATTAAAAGGTATTAATTATGAAAAATACCTAGACAAACCACATTTTGACACCTACCTTAGGAATAAATTCCAATAATCCCAGAAAACATCCACAAAATTTCTAATTTTTTGATAAACTAGTAGGTCCCACTTCTTACTCAAAATAATTTTTCCTAAGGACTATTTTTTTAATAAAAAGGTAAAATAAATAATTTTATAAATTTTTTTAAAATACGCAAAAATAGGAAATTAAATTTCGAGCATACTGAAAATCCTGGGACCAAATCGAGTCCGGATAAGCCGACCAAACTGAGTCCGATAAGCCCCCACGCTCCCACACGCCAAGAGCCAGAGGCATACATCGGACAAACTGGATCGGGACGTTGCTACATAAGTGTCACGCCATCGCTTATGTCGCAGTTCCACGCCATCATGCTACCGCCATAGAATGACGCCATGAGGATGTCATCGCATCAACCCATCGACCAACTGACCCGATCACGCCGCCACGCTATCATGACATCAACATGACGCTGGCCACTGATGTAAGAGAACACATCCATGTCATTATTTTTGAAAAAAAATACACTTTTTTTTTCTTTGGACCAAAAATTGGACCCTAGAGAGAGAAACATGAACCATCAATTAATAGGTGAACAAACAAGCCTCACACGACTCTGATACCACTGTACGATGTGTGCAAGTATTCATACATAACATATAAGACATGCATTCAGTATATATATGAGTCAAGAAGGTCACTAACCTTAATGCAGAATAAACCCAACGACGGATGCCAACGTTCTATTGTTACGAGCCTCTATGCACGTCTTTGCCTCGCAGTGATGTAGAATAGCCACAACGTATATCCCCTTAATCAATCCATGAACCCACATCCAAGGGGCAACGTACGGTGATTTCCTAAGAGAGAGTCAGCAGAGAGAGCGATCAAGTGATAACCGTGACGCTTTGTGTTGATAATACCCTATACGCGATAAAGGGCTTTTAATATAAATGGGACTCATCCCATCATAATAGAACTGATAAAAGATTATAGTCCTATTTGAATAAGGGACTTATCCCTATCTCATCCAACGGGTATTCAAATAGGAATTAACCTCTTGTCCATAATGGGTGGATATAAATTGGGCCAAAGCCTAGCCCAAAAGTCTAACATTTCTACTTCCAATCTTTTTAACCAAAACATGCTTAGAAATATCATCTAGAAATCCCAATGCATGTCAATGTACATGTATTATGATTTAAGGGAACATGTATGACTAACTTACATACAGTTACAAATTACAACAAGCATTCTAATTTTGTATATAGTACAAAAAATAAAAACTTTTATATAAGATAAAAAAAAAAAAAAAGGGAACTTGTATTTCACCGCATTAATTTGAAAATATCGTAAATAAAGATAGGTCGTAAAATACATGATTTAGTACAATTTTATAGAAAATAGTTATGTTTCGTATATAATAGTAACTAGATATTACCTTAATTAATTAACTATAAGCATTAATTCGATTAATCGTTTATTATAGTATTGGCTTATGCCTATCAAAGTGGTACATACAATTTATTAAGAAAGTGCCTGGGCATACTAACCCGAAACACACTATCTTCTATAAAATTATACTTCAAACCATGTATTTTTGCAATCTTTATGTCATCTTTTGGGCTACCATTACCAAATGAATGTTGGAAAACATAAGTTTCCAAAAAAAAGTAACTCATTCGAAAAATAATAATTTTAAAAATTTAAGACATCAAAAAAGTGTTTATTACCTCAAATTTTAAAATTTTTGGAAGTGATCTTAAAAATGTAAAATAAATCTGTAATTTTAGTACAAAATATTCTATTTTTTTATAGGGTATATTTTGATTAAAATGAAAGAAAAAGCATCCCCACTATGAGGTCATTTTTTTGAAGTGGGCTGACATGGTGGTGTTTGGGGTCTCCTCAATCTATCCTCTACGGCCCTATGGTTCTTCAATCCACTAGCCTCACTTTGAATATCATCCCAAGATAACTAGAAACAAACTAGGTTTAAACAAATCACAAGAAGGTATAATTAAAGAATCAATACCAATCATAGAATAAATTTATGTTTTTAATTAATATGCATGAAAAACTACCTAATTTCAAGTATTAAAGAATGATGAGACTAAGTAAGGGTTTATTTTGCATCCTTTTAGGGGTAAAGATTTGATTCCACTCTTTGGGAAGAAAAAGGGAGAGAAAGAATGACTGATATGGCTGATAAAGATCTTAATAGCCTTTCTTTTGTTTTCTAATTGCAAACAATGCAACTAGTTGCCCTTGTGGGTAGTTGATTTAAGTATAGAGCAAAATTATAAAAATTTTCCAATGGGGGAACATCCTCAATGGTTTATCCTTCTTTTATTATTATTCTCTGTACCCTTGTGTGGGAGATGGAGACTTTTTTTTTTTTTGAAAAAACTATGAATAAGGAAACTACACATACATTAAGTTAAACCACAATAACCTTCAAACCGAATTTATAACATCCTTAGGAAAAATCTAAGCATCAAATATTAGGATCAGTATTATAAATACATTTCTTAGCTAAACAATCAGTTGTTCTATTTGCTTCTTTATAGATATGACAACAATTGTAAATATGTGTTCTTGAGAAAATCTCCTAATATTCTCTATTGGTAGAATTTACTATTTCTTTTATTATAACAATTTATAATTACTTTGGAATCTCCTTCAATCTCTAAGTTTGCAAAGCAATTATAAATTGCAGCTAGAACGTCATCTTTCATATCTATATACTCCGTAATAATAATCGAAGCATTGCCTAAATGCCTATTTCCTTATATTTTAATAAGTCCATTAAAGTCTCTATTGACTCAACCTGAAGCATTTATTTTAGTTAATTCTCTTAAATCATCAAAATTTAATTTGAATTCGGTTAATTGGATAAATTCATCAAATAAATTCTTCAACTTCACAGGAACATGCCCTTCGGCTGCAAAATAAGTGTCACCATGTTTATAAAGATTTTGGAAACGAGTAGCTTTCAATAACGAAATAGGTTTATTTTATTTTCCTATCATTAACCTAATTCCATTTCGATAACGAGAAATGAAGACTTGTTACATCTGTACTGAATGTGCCTAACTTTATGATCATTAATTAGTAGTAAATCCACTATTGCAACAAATGGACGGGCGGCTGGATTAACCAAAATCCATTGAAAATCTTGAGTGTTTATTTGATCTGGAAATGATCACTTAATGTCTGCTTCTTCTGATATATCCATGGAGGAATCTCTAATTTTAAAAATGGCGCCTCCATCATGGGATAAATGCAGGCTGCTAATGGGGAAAGTGGATGACACATGAATAGTTTAAGCAAGAACAGTGGTAATGAAAAGTCTTTGTCATTAAGATGTAATGACTCATTCTTAGTCATACATTGCTGAGCTATGGCTTGGCATATTTGAGTTTATAATCATTGGATTCCTTCTCCTTGACAGTTAGTTTTTAAGGATAAGTTCTACCAAAGTGGTTGTAACTCTGGTATAAAAGGGATTTGTTCCTTGGGGATAGCTCCCGTCCCAGAATTGTGGAGGGCTACTACCTGCAAAAAGAGGGTAGAGTCTGCGAAGTCACTAGCCGCCATAGACTTAGGTTTTGAAAGAGGAAGGGATTGTAATGACCCAGTTTAAGTCCCACATCGTTGAGTTACAGCTTAACACGTAAGGGTGAGTTCTACCCAAGTGGTTGTACCATAAGTATATAAAACTTGGTTGTTTTTTTTTTTTCCATTTTTTTTCACCATAACTTTCCTGTTACAAATTGCATGGCCAGTACATAGAGAGTAACAAGAGTGAAGTTAAGTGAAGTGAAATCTGGTAAAATGCAGAGTAGATATGGAAAATCTCATCATTCTGCTATGAGGAGAAGATAATCTGGAATCGTTTTAATGGGAAGTAAATGGAAAATGACCAGTTTTTCAATAGTCTAGTGGAGGGGTCTCCAAATGAGCTTTCTGCAAGAATTGCAATCATAGATCATAGCACACCATGTCACTATGCTTTGAACCTTATACTGAGAAAAGTTATGATGCTGATGGGTCTTTTTCTATCTTTTTCTGAAGATCAGGATTGTGTAGCCTGGTAAGGGCAATTTTTTGAGAAAGTTGAAGCACATGCTTAATTTCCCACAAATGTAACTGAGCATGGGCTGCCTTTTACAGGGTGGAAAATAAGCTCCAAACTGCCACTAGTAAGACTTTCCCCCATGGTCAACTAATGATAGCAAAGTCAGTGATGAAAGGAAAAAAAATGTAAAGGGTCAATCATACAAAATGATAGAAAAACTCAGATCAAACTATCTCAATCATAATAGAAGATGAAGTAGAGCTATGGCCACCTTTGATTATTGAGAATTGATGATAGAGGGAAAGAAAATTCACGGTTCTATGATAGGGAATCCAAGCTTCCTTTCATTTTCATGTGTTTTCATGACATTTATCCTCCTCAATTTTCTGTGTACTTCAATATTTGTCTTCATTCCTGAAAAACGAAGCCCAACATATGGCATTCATTCATACGAATCCAACTCACATTTCCTTATCTGATGTCCCAGCAGAAGATTTTGATTCTTAACACCAACCAAGAATCAAAATCTCTTTTCAGGGTCTGTCTGATTAAGCTTACTACCTAACTTTATATAGCCATTTCAAGATTAACATTAATTTAATCACAAGTACCGTGATAAGTTAATAAAACCCAACACATGGTGCTAATTCATTGAGTTATAAATCAAACCAGTCCGATCCAAATTTTCTATCATCTCCATGCCCAACTCAGGAATATGTTATGTTCTTCTGCGTGTATGCCAGAACTAGAACCCCACCAGTTCTCTAGACCATGATGTTAATTGTTTATACATGAAAGATGCAAAGTTGGGCATATACTTCAGAAATCCGTGGTGGCTACGGGTCTAATGTTGCTGAAACCAATATGACCCATCAAGAGGGCATTACCCTCCATGGCATACTCCAAAAAAAAAAAAATGTATATGTATTCCTTGATGGAATCAATCTATAATCTTTGGAAAGTAGACAGGTTTTTAATCCATTTTACAGGGAAGAACATGTGGATTTCCTTAGCTAAAGGGGGGATATTCTCTTCGATAAATTCCTCCTCCCCCCCCTCCCCCTCCTCCATTTTCTATCAACTCAAGCGCATTCCGCGAAATCAAATCTGGAATTTGTATGTTGGAATCATCTTTCTATACTTTGAAGTTTGAACTTGGAACCAGTCATTACATTTCAAATAATTTATCTTGATAGGGTGTACTGTTGAAGAGTGGAATATTAATTAAATTAATTCATACCATCTCCATTTCAGATGATGAGCGTAGAGAGGTACATACATGAATGGCTTGAAATCATGAGTATCATTTTCTTTTTCTTTTTCCTTTTTCTTTTCCTCTCTACAGCAAGCAACTTTATACATGTGCTCGTCCTGAAGGCCCCAGAATTTACCATATATAGTTTTTTTTCCTTTTTTCACATCCAATATGGTATTTCTCAGTATTTTCTTTTGACCATCTTGAGGCCTATGATTGATTTTGGAGTCAATTTTGGAGCATTAGGCAGTAATATTTGTTTTGTTCACAACATAAGAGTATAATATGATAATGTAAATAAGGAAAAGAGGAAAGGTAGGAAGAGGAGGTGGGCGATTACTAGGGCGCACCAATATGTGCTATCCGAATCAGACCTTCATTTTTATGGCTTGTCATTGGTTTGATTCAATGCAAGGCATAGATTTCCGGGGTACATTTTGCTCTTCTTGCAGCTCAAGAAGTTCTAGGAGTAGAATTTAGACCATCAAATAAGTATCCAGCATACAAGATTGATTAGAAATTGAGTTTTCCCAGCATCCAAACACTCAAGCTTTAGCATTAGTATTACACTAGTATTATGCCCTGCATGCTCTGCTCCATGATGTTTGGGCTGCCGCATATGCTGGGATCATTCTTATACTTCTCAATGGTCCGTCCAAAAAAAAGGAAATGGATACTGATTGGGAAGTAGTCATGGTAGTTGAGCAGCCCTGCCTTATTCCTCTGGTTTATCCTTGGCATTGTCCTATCTGAGAGGCTGAATGGGATGGGCTAAATGGCTCAATTCAATTAGTGGAATAACACTCCATCTCCATCATACTTGCAGGGCTGCTAAATTAAACGATCCATCCAAAATGTAGGCAAAATGAGCTCTAAGTCACGCCTTTCCTTACCGACTCTACCATACATCACAGCGTTCTTGAGCTTACTATTTTTGGACAATTACAGGCACCTGAATGATGGTCCCTAGTCTCCATTTGTAGCGTATTTTGGTATAATTTTTGGAATATTTATTCTAAGAATATGATTCAATACAGCATATTACACATTCTTGTACGTATATTATCTATCCCTTCCCGGTGGCATCACAAGAAAATGATAATACCTGTATCAAATTGTACTGCAGTAGGCCTTCTTAGATTATTTAGAAAATGGAAAACTACTAATTTCTAAGAATGGGAATATAAGAAAGGCAAAATAATGAGGTGAGAAGAAAAGAATAGCGTATCTTTGAGTCAGCCACTAAGGGGGACGCTGTCAATTTTCCACAATCATCATGCTGATGTTTCAATCCATGTGTGGGGAGAAAATTTTGAAGGAGTGAGGATGACAAAGGAGCAGACATAACAAGGGTTTTACGGATTTTGGATTTTGATTTTTGTTGTTTTAGTGGAAGGTTTCATGTTGACAAGTTGGGTGGAATGTGGTACAGGAACAAGGGAATAATTGAACTTGGGAAAGAGCCTTTTCAATGAAATAACTTCTGCTACTGGTACTACTACCAGCCTAATCATACCCGATTTACTTAACCAAAAATCTCGTTTATCCAGTTATCCTAATTCCTAATTGCATATCATGGGGAAAATACTAGTTACTAGGGACTAATGGACTATAAGGTAAGGAATCTGACCATGACTTACCTTACATATTCCTTCATCATTCCACTCTAATGAAATGAGGGATCCTAGTAAATAGCTTCTGCCATTATACAAGCCAAACATATGTATTTACTCTTAATTTACATTACAAATAAAGTATATCGATTAGAGAAAGTGGGAATGAAACATAATTGGGAACTTTAGTTATCCCAAATCTAGTGGAACCAAAGCTGGTCAAATTAGGAGATGACTTGTGTGCTTGGACATGGTTCAGCTAATGGGGCTTTCCATTTTTGCAAGGAGCAGTTCTTGGCTTAGAAGTGACACAGAGCAGTTATCCAAAATGACCATTTATCCTTTCCTATACATAAAGTGTTTTTGAACTGGGTCATGTCCAATGTCCCACTTCCATCAACTTTTTCAATATTTGAAAAGAACAATGCTGGCTGGGAAGTGATCACCGGACGGGCAGTAGGGCTATTTTACGGCGAACCTAGCCAGCCACTCAAGATGTATACCTTCCAAGTGGAGAGAGCATAGGATATTTTAGAATGTGCTGTCGAGCATCATGCATATCAGTCACTTATTTTGGATGCCCATAAATAATGGGATCATGGGCTGCCATTGAAATAACACTCAGAAGTTCCATCTCTGTCTGGTAAAACCAAATACAGAGAAAGATGGTGAAGTTCTCTAAGCAGTTTGAGGGTCAGCTTGTTCCTGAATGGAAAGAGGCCTTTGTTGATTACTGGCAACTCAAGAAAGACATCAAGAAAATCCATCTTCTTAGCACTGACAATAACAGCATTCCCAACACTAACCAACAAAGCTCTTTATCCAACACTCTCTTCTCCTCTCTAAGGAGGTTTTCCTTATTCAGCCATGAGCATAAGGACCATGGAGTTATTGAAGTACTCCTTCTATGTCTCCCTTCCCACATATGCATATATATGCTTTGAGTTTCAGTATTTTTGTTAGCGAGATTGTAGACATGGTTTCATGTGGATTCACTGTGTTGATCAGGTCTCACAAGAAACTCACATCTTCAGACAGTAAAGGGGACCTCTATGAGACTAAATTGCTAGAGCAATTCGCGGATAGTGATGCTGCAAATGAATTTTTTGCATGTTTGGACCTGCAACTTAACAAAGTGAACCAGTTTTACAGAACAAAAGAGAAG
Organism: Tetrastigma voinierianum; assembly: GCA_016808115.1. Classification (NCBI taxonomy): domain Eukaryota; kingdom Viridiplantae; phylum Streptophyta; class Magnoliopsida; order Vitales; family Vitaceae; genus Tetrastigma; species Tetrastigma voinierianum. Next base: position 391,785 of record JAEQBH010002708.1, read on the forward strand.
GAGTTTCTTGAGAGAGGGGAGTGCTTGAAGAAACAGATGGAGATTCTCATTGAGCTAAAATCTGCACTGAAGCAACAGCGTAACAAAGGATCCGCTGCCGAGGACCAGAAGGAGGATGCCTCTATTTCCTGCACCTTTTCATGTGGTACATAACTATAACCTCCTTTCTCTATTTCAAACACATTTGCAGGAAGCAATGGAATGCATACCACTGTTTCTTAGCTCACCTCATCTTGTTTCATTCTAGCAATTCTTTCTTTGGTCTACAATCCATATATCACACACTTTCTACTCTCTTCATTATCCATCTAGCAGCAAGTAAGCAGAAAAAATGAAAAAGAGAGTTGGATTCTATGTTCTGAACAAAAATAGTAAGCAAATGTACAAATAGACTAGTCTTCTTTAGGCTTCAAATTTAGTTTGGTTATGGATGGATTACTTAGTTTAGTATTGCATGAGAGAAAAATAGCATAAAAGAATCTTAAATGTACCATTAAAATGTTATGAATTATAATTAAATTAGTTGCTGCTTATGTCTTATGGCTGGTTACAGAGGAAGAGTCCATTAGGGGACAAACAGAGGAAGAGTCCATGAGGGACAAACAGAGCAAGAGCCAGCCCAAGACAACACTGTGGATGAGCTTGAGAGCAATGATGTGCAATTCCTCGGACATCTTGAAGTCGGATGAGATGGGGAAATCCATGAGAATGAAAAAAGAGGATGGAAAACTGAGGACTCTCTCTGGCCGTGTTTTCAATTGCCAGGGGAAGAACTTAAGGATCAACATTCCCCTGACGACACCTTCTCGTACTTTATCAGCAATCAGTTACTTAGTTTGGGAAGATTTGGTGAACCAGTCCTCAAAGAAATGTGATCCAGAAGGAAGTAAACTACACATCAATAAAACAAAGCTACATCATGCAGAGAAGATGATTAAACATGCTTTCATTGAGCTTTATAAAGGGTTGGGTTATCTAAAAACCTACAGGTAACAAATCAAAAAGCTGTTACATTCTTTAATTATTAGTGTGAAAGACAATCTTATATCTGGTCTGCAATGAATATCTATTTCAGGAACTTGAACATGTTAGCTTTTGTAAAGATCTTGAAGAAGTTTGACAAGGTAAATAATTGGTGACTTTTTGTACTCGATACTTGCTCTCTTTTTTTGGTTTGTATCTGTGAAGAAATTTAATTTTTTTTTTTTTTTTTTTTTTTTTTTGCCTTTATTAGGTCACAGGAAAACAAGCTCTTCCCATTTATCTTAAAGTAGTTGAAAGCTCCTACTTCAACAGCTCAGATGGCAAATTACTAAGCCAAGAAAGCAAGTAAAACATGTAGTATCTGTCATGCCCAGCCATGTTATACATCATGATTGCATATGTTATTGTGATGTTTGCCGTGCACTTTGATTATTTCGTGACAACTTCAAGGAGTGATAGACTCTAAAAGTGCATTTCTGCACCAGGGTTGGCCTTGATTTAATTGGATCTGATTTAGATCTGCCTGTCTCACACTTGCATAGTTGCATTGAAGTGCTGCTAACTTGTCTCAGAAATTGCAGGTAATGAAGTTAGAGGATGAGGTTGAGGATCTCTTTACCAAACACTTTGCTGAGGAAGACAGAAGAAAGACCATGAAATACCTCAAACCCTGTCAGAGAAAGGAATCACACACAGTAACCTTCTTCATAGGTGAAAGCTCCTAGCAATATTTTAAGAATCCGGGGTTTAATGAAATAAAGCACAGAAGAATACAAGATAGAACACTTAACTGTCTTCTTTTTTGAACCATTTCTTTAATGGAGTCATCTAAGCTTGGTCACAGACTCACAGTGACAAAGGTACAAAAGGGGGAAAAATTATGTATCCCCACTGTGCCACTAAGCGTATCAAGGGGTCATAATGCTGCTTTTCAGTGGATCGCAGTTAGGATGCCAACATAGACCATTATCATGCCATAACAAGATTGTCCCTATATGGATTGAACCTTTAAAAGGCACACAACACAAAAGAGGCACTTACTTAGCGCTTCCTATGTGGAACACCTTGTTTGTTGCATGGACTCTTCTATGAACATGTTTGTACATGTATTGATGATGTTGGACACCAACAACCCCCTTAAAGTCTCCCAGCACACTTCATAATTTTTCTGCATTCAAACCAGGATAAAAGGAAAAAGGGAAAAAAGAAATGACCCACCATGAATTGATGAGCCTGCATATTAGGCTTTATTTTTTTTGCTCTGTTCATCCAAATAATTATGTCCCTAAATCATACTTCTTCCAATTTAGCAGATCTGGAAGTATACGTTTCAAATTCTGCAACCTGAGCCCATATAAGGCAACATCCATAACGTGCTATCTAGAGAAGATTCTATTAATGACTCAAAATGTACACATATCAATATAACTTTGTTATCCTCTTGTATGTTTCAGGGCTATTCACGGGGTGCTTTGTTGTGCTCTTTGCTGGATATGTCATCATGGCTCATATTGCGGGGATGTACAGAAGCAATGGATACCATCTACATGGAGACTGTCTACCCTGTGCTTAGGCAAGCACTCATCAACCTTGTTTTCTTATGACCAATTCCTGAAATTATTTGTTAGCCCTCTAATATTACAGACTGCTCTTTTTGCAGCATGTTCAGCCTACTGTTTCTACACTTCTTTTTGTATGGTTGCAACATTGTCATGTGGAGGTGCTGCCTGTATATAATTTAGTTTCATTCTTTTGAGTTGGTTCCCACTGTCAAGGAGCTTAAATACAGAGATATCTTTTGATATGTACTGTGTCAATGACTGCTGTGGTGGGGGTTATGTTTGTTCACTTATCACTAGTGGCAAAGGTATTCATATACAAGTTCAAGACATCCTCATTCACTGTGCCTGGTAATTTTCTAGCCTACAATATATTGTTCTTGATACAACTCCCTTTGAATTGGTAATAAACTAGATTTTCAACTTCCATCTTTATACAGCTATTCTTGCTACTGCTTGTGTGCCCTTCAACATTGTATACAACCAAGCCGTTATCGTTTCCTTCAGGTGATAAGGAATATCATCTTGTCCCCACTCTACAAGGTATTAGTCATGATCACTTATTCAGAAAATTACATAGGCATTAGCAGAAATTTTCTTGTTGAACATTGAAAGGAAAGTTATATTTCAGTTTCCTTGTAAGCTGATTTATCTTATTGCCTATGCAGGTTGTCATGCTGGATTTCTTCATGGCTGATCAACTCTGTAGTCAGGTAGGTTTGATCATAATACAAGCCTCTTATTTAGCTAATCCAATGCCCTTAACTTGTTTGAATGCCTCATTTATGATGATATCGTTATGATTTAACAGGTACCAATGCTCAGGAACCTTGAGTATGTGGCTTGTTACTATATAACGGGAAGCTACAAAACTCAGGACTATGGATATTGCATGAGGACCAAGCACTACAGATCTTGCTTTATGCAGTTTCCTTTTTGCCTTATTACTGGCGGGCTATGCAGGTTTATAATGAAACTCTGCTTAAAAGCTAGAACTTGAGATTGGCTGGTATTGCAGAATTTTCCCAAAGTAGTACAGTATTCCTAAAAAGTTTTCTGTTTAATTGGGCTTTTGCAGTGTGCCAGGCGGTGGTTTGACGAAGGGCAGACGAGTCATCTGGTTAATCTAGGCAAATATGTATCAGCAATGTTAGCAGCAGGAGCCAAAGTGGCCTATGAGAAGGAGAGGAGTGTAGGATGGCTTTGCCTTCTTGTGGTAATGTCAAGTGGAGCAACAGTGTATCAATTGTATTGGGACTTTGTAAAGGATTGGGGTTTGCTTCAGTTCCATTCCAAGAACCCCTGGCTAAGAAATGAATTAATGGTTCGCCGAAAAATCATTTACTACTTCTCCATGGTATATGCTAGATCCTTCTCTCCCAGCACTGCAATTACTTAAAGCTTCTTATAAGTAACAGAATTCATCTGCAACCATCTCAACCCATATACCAACTTTTCAAATTATCAATATCACAGAGCAATTCTTCAAGAGATTGCAATAAACTCTTAAATCTACTTGTGAAAGGCCATTTTAAAATGAAAGTGATCTTGGAAGTTCAATCAAGACCTTAACTGCCCAACCCATATTATAGCTAAACTTTATATATCTCAAGGTCAAGCTTTTGAACAAATGTTTGATCTGTCATGCAGGTCTGTGAAACCTTGTTCTCAGGCTTGCTTGGTTGCAAACTGTTCTCCATTCCAACTTTGAAGGCGTCGATTACAGAGTAACGGGGCTATTTTTAGCTGCTCTGGAAGTCATTAGAAGAGGACACTGGAATTTCTACAGGTAATATGGAATTCCACAACTTTCAGAGGATCTAACACTTTATTACACACACATGTAACTACCAACAGAACAACCAATATCTCCCACTCTAGTTGAGCTAACGAAAAATTGTCTGCCATGGCACAGGTTGGAGAATGAGCATCTAAATAATGCAGGCAAGTTCAGAGCTGTTAAAACAGTGCCACTTCCTTTTCATGAAGTGGATGATGAAGACTGATGATTGCTCATTGATGACAGTTGCTCAAGGAATTAGATTTGGGATGTCACATATGTTTTTTGCTTCATTGGCCATTTGGTTCAGAAAGGAACCTTATTGTCCTTATACAAGTTGATGTAACAAGATGTCATCTCCCTCCCTAATATTCAGTCCTGAGGTCAGGAAATGACTTATACTTGTATAAAAATCTTCATCACCTTGAATGAACGTGGAAATAAAGTACCCTGTGTTAATATCTAGTCAACACCAATATATATTCTTTCGTCATTGTCACTAAAGAAAGACACTAAACAAAAACACCAGTAATGTCTTATATTTCATGGACAGTGTTTCTTCTGAGGGATCCATGTCAATTGCCAAAGTTTTTTTAGTATAGATGAACAAGTCCAGCAATCACCAAAACCCGCCACCTGAAGATTGCAGCATGGATTTTTACTGAGTTGGAGAAAAAGAAACTCCCAACCACGGAATTAAGATTGGAAGTAAGGCTGTATTAGCAGATGGGGAAACATGGGGAAAAAACGGAGATTGCATTGGGAGAAACTCAAGTGATAATGGAGACAAAAAAGGCTCTTGTAAATGCTGGAGTAAATATCGCCACTTTGGAGGAATGTGTTGCTGGGAAAACTGAGGGTGCAAAGAGAAGCAGCCACATTCAACTAGTGAAGAACTTGCCTTATGGTTCATCTGAAGGTGAACTGGCTAAAATGTTTGGGAAATATGGGAGAGTTTGGACAAAATTATTTTTCCTCCAACAAAAACTTTAGCCTTGGTTTATGTTTATTCTTTACAATCTTAAGTTATATCGATTTATTTATATTACATGAAATATGCATATGCAATAAGGCGCTATATGCCATTACATTTTTAATGAGTGTCAGTATCTGAATCTTTTTTTGTTAAACAAGCTGGATATATCTTCTACCCCTTTCACATCCTGTTTGCAGACAGTTGGATTAAATATGCTAAAAACTCGTGTAAAACTAATGGTACAATGATTCTGACAGGGTTTCATATTTTACAGGTGCAAAATATAAAACGTAAGTGTTACCCTTAATTAGCAATATATTCAGGGGTCCTGTGTATATTAATTGGTGGAAGACCATTGATTGGTAACCTCCTAGAAGAACGTTAACACACATTTGGTGCTCTAAAACCTTCTAGAAGAAAATTAACACACACTTGGTGCCCTAAATCAGCTTCAATATTTGGAAAATTGATTTTCTAGTATTAAATTTTGTTTTGACTCATAGAGTTCGTTTTATTTATATATATATATTATGTACACGTGCACTTGGTTCATGGAAGCTAAAATGTGTTCCTTAAGTTCTGAATACTGTATGGCTGTAGGATATATGATTTCTATTTCGTGAGATTGCTAATCTGAAAAAGCAGTGTAGATAGATGTATTCAAAAGCCTTGGGTAACGTTTATGACCCATTGTGTAAATGACAAGCCCTCAACATAATCTTTTAGATTAGATGCAATTGATGCTAGATGAAATTGTGGGCCTCCTAGTACAGTGGAGGGGTCTACGGTTTGCCCATATTTTGACCATGTTTTTGTAATTGTGGGGAATGTAAGTGTCATGGTCTTTATAACCCATTGCTCATTGGCCCAGGGCCCATGGACCTAGAGCCTACTCGCCCAAATTGCAGCTTTACTGCCTCTAAAACCAAGCATAGGCCATGTACTCCCAACCCAGCCAGCCCATCTGTGATTTCAAAGCCTCCAACTCGTCATTCCATCACATACTTAAGCCTTTCTTAGACGGGGTCCAAAAGACCGTCCCGGGAGGGCCATGAGCCTAACCTAAAGGCCCATCTGTGGATTTCAAGTCCCCGCCTGGCCATTCCATCACATAAGGGTTCAAGAGCATAAATATATTGGCTGGTGAAATTACGCATAGGATATTTATCCATGAATCTCCCAGTATCCAAATCTCATACGTCTTAAAAACATAAATCCTTGATAAGGGAGGATTAGTCCTGGATAAGAAAAGAGAGATTTTATCACCATAATCATGAGATTATCTCTCCTAAAATCAAGGAGAGATCGAGTATAAAATGTAAAGACTCCCACGAGGAAAGGTATGCACCCTAACCGTACAAACTTCTTTCTTCTTCCCTCCGTGCTTTTTGCTTTCTTAATCA